>JASGCC010000104.1:246095-846095 GCA_030067915.1 Hydractinia echinata | reverse complement strand
TAGGAAGGAGATCTATTATTTAGGCAGTGTTTGAAACCAGGCTATTTAAACTCACTAGTCGATAGCCCATAGAAGGACCCTTCGGTTCGCCTGTCTTGTATACGCCCGGAATCAGTTTTTTTTTTTCTCGGTACGTATCTCAGGCATTACTGTTTCGTGTATTTTTAGCACGAAATCGTCCTGTGTGACAGACAATAGATAGTAAGAAAGGCGACTACTGCCAATGTTCTGATATGTTTGTGGACATCTGTGTCAAATTCTTTTGTGGGATGCTGATATGTTTGTGGACATCTGTGTCACATTCTTTTGTGGGATGCTGATATGTTTGTGGACATCTGTATCAAATTCTTTTGTGGGATGCTGATATGTTTGTGGACACCTGTATCAAATTCTTTTGTGGGATGCTGATATGTTTGTGGACATTTGTATCAAATTCTTTTGTGGGATGCTGATATGTTTGTGGACACCTGTATCAAATTCTTTTGTGGGATGCTGATATGTTTGTGGACATTTGTATCAAATTCTTTTGTGGGATGCTGATATGTTTGTGGACATTTGTATCAAATTCTTTTGTGGGATGCATAAAATTCTTTTTAAAAACCAGCGAAAGCAGTTAAAGTTTAAGCATTACTTAAAATGATGCAACATTTGTTTATTTACCTTATTTAGAAATAATAAGAGTATAAATTCTATTAAAAGCTTGCTTCTCATTAACCGTAATATAACTCGCGTGAAAACTATTCTAGATTGTTTTTTAAAGGTGTTTGAATGAGGATTGTTTACATTTTAAAAAAATGTTTCCTCATCCCTACCGCATAATGAACAATATAGGTAACATTAGCTTCGTCGTATTTCAGATTTTCAACTTCAGATAGATTTTTAATGAGACTTGTGGTTTACCTTGAGGAAACAGACAATTACTCGATACGTCATTTGTTAACTGGCCGCAATTAATCTTGAGATGGAAGCTCGTCATTCTACTATGACAAGCTGATGTGTCTTTTATTTATTTCTTCTCAAGTCGAATTTCTGTTAAAACTTCTTTTGAAAAGCTTAGTGGACTTGTTGGTATCACTTTTCATATGTTAGTGTGAGGTACACACCTGTCACTAGTCCTTCCTTGTTATTGTTAAATGAGTTTGATGAGACGGTTTAACCACAATTTGTAAGCCTCGACAAATATTTACATCGCGGTATTCGTTTTTAATTAAATTGTGGCAGGTCTGTTTTTAAACTCACAAAAACAAGTGTGACCACAACAGACAAGGTCAGGCCAATACGATGTTTTGAAAATGTCAAAACCTTGGTTGAAGTCATTTATTATTATTTTAGAGAATAAATTATTATTCTCATCCCTATTAAGATTATAATTGCTAAGAGTTCTGCTAAAACACAAAATTAGCGAAGTAATTAGATGTTTTAGATTTATTATGAACTATACTAAGTTAAAATTGCTACGGAGATGTACAGTTGACTTTCGCTAATTTGAATCTCCTGATTCAAATATCTTCACTATTAAACAAATTTATAGTCATTGTGAAATTTACTTAAGAAACTCTTATATTTTCCTTTTCGTAATTAGATCTCTCTCAATTTAATTTCGCGAATCAAGAAAAATTATGCATTAAAATTCAACAATCAGTTGGAAAAGTTTTTTTTTGCGGCAATCAAATTTCGCAAGTGAAGGAAAAAACTATTAATTTCGCGAGTGAAGGAAAAAACTATTTTCGCATAAATTTAATTTCGCGAATGTAAGGCAAAATCGCAAAATTTGCGAAATTTTCTTCAAATAAAGAAATTTAAACAAAAGTCCCTCCCTTCGGAAAAATTCTCTTGTATGTATATTTTTATTATATTCTCTTGTATATGGCAAAAATTCTCGAATTCCTTTGTAATTTTACTAGGAACCATATGAACGAATTAAATAAATATGTTTCTTTAATTTGGCCCTTCTTATGTATCGACCTAAGTAAATTTGGACAGAAGGTAAGCATGTATAATGTAGATGAAAAGGAGCTCGCTGTTTCTTTTGTTTTTATTCCGCAATTTATCACGATAAGGTCTGTCCCTAATGTGAATATTCTCCTGCGAGACTCGAATTACAGAAAATCAGCTATATTTATGTTAAAGTGTGGAATAGTCATTTTTAATGGACTTATAGCTACTTGTATATATTTTCGTAGTTTCTTTCAAGGATATCACTGCAAATTATGTAATAATTGTTTTTGAAACGGAATGGAAAACTTGTAACTCCGTAAGTTTTCCCTTCCTGCCTGTAAAAAAAGTCGAGATCAATGGACAGAAACAAAAATTATGTTCCAGCGGGAGAACCAATATCTCGTCCTATGGAAAATTATGTTAAAGAGGAAATCCGGTTGTTTTCTTTTTCACAAAAGACACCATACAAAGGAAACACATTAGGCGTAATTTCAATCATGAGTAATGAGATGAAACAGCTTCTACTTGAGGTTACTTACGATGATGATAGCGAAGAAAAATATGTAAATAAAAAACCAATAATGATCAGGATAAGTTCGTGTAAAGCGATGACATCACTCTTGCAAACTTCTATACTTAAAGTTGTTTTTCGATAATTAATGTTTTGATTATGTTTAAGCATGTATTGAATAAAATATAAAAATATTACAAATCTTTTCCTGAAAGATTGGATCTAACGGTTCGGCCAACTCGTTAATTGCAAAATAATTTATAGACCCTAGTACCGTCACGGAGTAAATAAGCTTAAAGTCCTCTAAGGTATACCAGACGACAAATTTCAAATTTAGTGCATAAAAACAAGCCTTTTTTGTTAATTTTTCATTTTTATTTTTAAATATATAAACTTTTTACATGATTTGCAATAAAGCTGTTAGTTTATTCCAAGGCGATTTTTTCATCAACTCAGTCTTTTTTAAGGCATTCGAATATTGTTTACATTTTTCGGTCACGGCATTTATGCCAAACCTTCTACTCAGTGTTAAAATTTGATTGACATTCGAATCATTCAGTTCAAGTTTGAATCCATATAAATAATCGAGAATAGTTTTCATGTGAGTTATATTTTCGTGCAGCTGTAATATGAGTTCATCATTTTTTAATACCATGTATTGTAAGACTTGAGAATGACTTGATAAGACTTCACGATGTACTGGAAATAAACTTTCGTTAATTTTTAAAAGCAAATCGGAGTCTCGTTTGTCCCATTGTACTTTTTCAACATGGCAGCCCATGATGCGGACGCTGACATTGCTTATAAGTCTTTGACGAAAGTCAACATCTAAATTTAGTTCATTATTTATAGTGTTTGCAGCTTGAAAAACATCATCATTGCCGACGTTCTCTGCGCATGTCTGGTTATATACACAAACTTCACAACTCGGATCTGAACATTCCGATTCGGAATAACTAGGATTTGTCATAGAATCTTCGTTATCTTCGTCATCACTGGACATAAAAAAATTGTTCGAATCCCATTTCTCACAACCTTCTCCTGTAACGCGCGGTAAATTGTTTAACCAATTAGCTATCATTTCACCTCTGTCGAGTGAACCAAATAATTTGATCTCTTCCATACAAACCATGGTGAACGTTCAGAAGAAACTTCGACTTCTCTGCTTGTGTCTTCGCAGTGACTGACAAAATGTTTTGAAATGTTTTGATTTATAAAAAAATCTTTAAACTACTTTAATTATTTATAGGATGAATTTAATTTTTCTTCAGCTGATCAAAATCCCACTGGAGTAATTTGTCAATGGACATTCATATATTTGTCTCTGTCTTGTGCAAGTTCAACTTTGCTAATGTGATTTCAAAATACTCATTGCAATATATATAGCAAATATGGCAATTAAAATTTCGTAACAATTACGAAGATTTTTAATTTCTTTAATCAATGCAGGGCGGATTCAACCATAGACAAATTTTTAATTAATTATTCATATGAAGAGGCGTCATTTTAGAAATAAATACTTTTTTTTACAAAAACAAAAAAGAAAAACAAAGTTGTGATATGTTAGAAATTTCCTCTCCCAGTAACAATTGTCTACCATCTTAAAAAACGGGCTTTGTTGTCATGGCAAAGAAATATAGAACCACGACAACAACATAAATAAAAACAACAACATTGACGACAGATTTGTCGACAGCAATGGCGACGATTCCGATTCCGACAACAACAACAACAAAAACAAAAACAACAACAACAACTTTTTAGCATGAATCCTATATTATAATTTAAAATATTGGCACTCGGGAATTGATAGATCATCAAAATTGACACAGAACCTTTCATTATCTGCAAATATCGCTCATTCAAACGATATCAAATATTGTTGAGTAAAATTAGCAACTAAACTAATTCCAACTTGGGGCCTACGATTATTGCACTGTTTTAGACAGCATTACGTTGGATCTTTGACAATGCCGCAATAAAACTTTTGAAACAAGTCGATAAGAATATACTTTATAAAAATATTAGACTTAATAATGACCAGCCTGGTTAGAATTTGGGTATTCTTATAACAAAGAGTGTGACGCAACATACGAGCTGTTTCATAGTATAAAGGTTAAAAAAGCAACTTCATTACAGAAATTCCGAAGGCTTTTCGTTCTAAGGACAGCTTGTATCTTTTTCACTGGCGAAAAGAAAACGATTACTTAGCAACAATGTAAGAACGTATTAGCAACATTCTTAGGCCTTGAAGTTTCAAACAGTGTTTTTATAAAAATGGGCGCGCGGAGTAGAAACTGCAACTCTAGTAGCCTTCTAGAATATTCAAGGTGCTATCTTTTTCAGTACTAATTGCCTTTCGAAGTGGACACTATTAACAGTGAGGAGCAAACTTCATTAGTAGCTATCATTTTTCCAAGAACGCCTTCTCTCTAATCATAGTCATAAGAGAAAAAAATAGTCTCATAAATGACCTACGTCAATAGAAAAGAGATGTGATTTCTCTGTGCACATTATCACATGCCTGCAAGGTCGCAGCAGCAAATAAAAAAACACAAGATGATTTTCACATATAACTACGTGCAGGTCTGATGATATCATTTGTTGCTATGGACACAAACTTTTTTTATCTGATTGTAAACAGGAAGATCTTCATATCTCAGAGCTTAATCAGCTTTGCATTCTAAATAAAACAAGAAACCCCGGGGGCGAAACAACACAAGCAATTACAGAAGCGACGCTCAGAAAATAACAATATAGTTTCCATAGTAACATCGTCCAAGGGTGTGCCGCATAATTTAGATAATTTGTTTGTAAACAGAATCATGATATTGGCGTGAACAGTTGGAATATTCAGATAGGTAAGAAGACACAAATATATTGACAGATAATGATTTGTTTCAAGGTTAGGGCACGAGAAACAAAAAGCAGCTACAGCAATGAACAAAGCAACAACAACAGCAACAATAACAGCAACAACAACAAAAACAACAACAGCAATAACAACAAAAACAAAAACAACGACGTCATATAATTAGGTACCCACATTAATCTCCATTAGCATGGCCAATACGTCACTATTTTTAATTATATTAAATTGATAAATAAAAATATTTACACAAAAAACAAATGTTATGGTAATGAACAATCGGAGCGGTGAAAAACCAATTAGATTGCTCACAGTTTCATAATGGTGTAATAAGCCGTTATGACTGGCGGTATAAGCTGTGAGACAGGCAGGAATAATCCGTTTATAATCCGGGAAACCACAACAATAGCCAGTGTTTTGTTTGTAACAATATTTATATGTAATTTCGATGCAGGAGACAAGAACAAAGAAATGCCAAGAATGTGTTATTGCGCTGGCTCCGTTTTCCACATTTTTTATGTGTAAATGGAAAACAAATATTCCCATCTCTTTACCATTCTTTTCTCTCTTGAAATTGTACTTCAATTCACTTTAAACATTTCATAGATGGATAGATGTGCATATTTCACATGACTTCACATGACCCTGTCTAATATTTTCAGGACGGGTCTTGGCTTAGATGGGGAGACCTAGAGTATTTAATGCTCATTTTGAGCTACACAGAGCCAGTTAGGGTCGGTGCTTTACCAGAAAACTCCCTTCAACATCCAACGGCCCACACAATGCGCCATTTTCCAAATTTCCCTCACATGGCTATGGTAACATTCACTCACCCATATTGAATCGCCGCCAAGGGGAATCAAACCCCGGTGTCCTGCACAAAGTGAGAGAGTTATAACCACTAAGCTGCGGCGCCAAACATTCTCTGGGCTTTTTTTAAAAACAATGCAGTGTCAGATGATGGTGCCAAGGTTGAGAAAAAAACACGTTTTATTGGTATCAAAACAATTCTTCCGTTATAACAGGAACATTACAAAGTTTTGGTCTTGTCCATGAGTTTTGCTTTGTTTTTTTTAGAAAACTCTTTAAAATTGTTAGACATTAATTTGTTTATGTGCTAATAACAGACAATTAACACCTCCCCTGTATTGAATGCCGCACCCTAGGTCAAATCATCTAACAAGTCTCGGGGGCGATAATTAGAGGAAATAAGGACATTAATCTTACTGCCAAAGTTTCCCACACTTTGATGCATTTTTTATATAAAATTAAGACTTGAAATAAAATGCATGTGGGTGAATTAACCACCAACCATTTATTTTTCCTTCCTTTACCTGTTTACATATTTTATGAATGTCCCTAGCTCTTTTGTACCCGAACCCAATCATTCTAAAACATTACCACAAATGGCCAATTTAACGCTTTATTAGGGGGGGACTGGGCGATTAATCGAGCACTAGGCAATTTTTTTAAAAAACATGTATATATGTGGTGAAAGAAGTTGAAAAGATCGTCCTAAAAGTTAGGAAAAATAAGAAAAGATTTTGAAACGAGAAAAGAAATGGTTTACGGGATAGTTCGAGTTAAACATCCTCGTCCCCAGGGCTTGTTGCCTGATGTCAAAGCTGCTAACGCTTACTTACTACCGCCGGCCTCAATGCCAAAAGGCAAGAACCCCTGGGGACGGAGTTGCCAGTTGAAAGAGCCAAAGGACACCATCTTTGTTTAAAACTACAAAATTTCGGAAATCATTTTAAAGGGTGACGAATTTTATTAATGTGATAAATCTAGAATAATTTTATTTTGAGAGAGTTGTCATTATATGTGACAAACAAATGCACACTGTTTTGAAAGTAAAAATCACACATTTCACTCGTAAGGAAATGATCTTAATTTACTGACCAAATTCTTTCAATCGTCTTTTCACGTGCACCGTGTATGGCAAAAACTAATTTAACCAATCTCGTGAGTTAAAAGATACTTAAAACGATCTGGTTTTGACCATTTGCAGCCAACATGATGTCGGTGAAAATGACTTTTTCTACCATATAAAAACTTTTCTACCAACTGGCATGTTTGTAATGATTTTTCGAGATTCCACATACCTTTTGCAGCGAAATTTTCGGGTGGAGTCTGTTATCACTGCGCATGCTTCGAGACTTTCTTTAACTTGTATAGAATTTCGCGGGAACTTTAAAGTATTAGCTAACCAAATCGTTAGGAAAGGATATTTATTAATGTTGAAAGAGAAGCGGAAATCAACAAACGCAAATTTTTCAAATAGAAATCACGCTTGATATTATTAGCTATGTTGCGTTTTTAATCTTTTGATGAAAGTTCGATTTTGTGAATTTTTTTAACAACAGAAATTCAAAAGTGGTAAGTTTGAGAACGTATTTTTATCGGTGAACATAACTTTAAATAACAAATCACAAACCATTTACGTCAATCGAAATTCTCGGCCCCAGAGCTCTCTGAGAAAAACCTCAAAAGTAGGTTTTATCTTAAAGAGCTCTGGGGACGAGAATGATCAATCGGATGACAGATAACGCATTACCAACTTCTTTTCTAGGCCTATTTTACTTCTAGGTGACGGATGCCGGCAACAACAACATTTGGAAAATGTTTACTTTTGACGTCAAACACATGATACTCATCTTCATAACGACTCTTGTGTATGCTGCTAAATCCGCGTTTCACATCCTGATCAAACATAAGGACAAATTTCATGTATCCTGCAAAAATAATATTTAATTAAATTTATGCTGTTCCATCTAACTTTTGGTGTCTCAAAGGACGTTTAAAATCTGGATTGATGAATTTAACAAAAAGCATTTTTAAATTTATGACCATTTTATCGGAGTTTTTTCTTTATTTGTGAGTGATCACTTGTTTAAAATGAAGACATCTTTGAAAACTTCTCGCCTGTTCTAAAGTTTACAGCGTTAAAATGAAGAAAATGGTGTTGGAGCTACGTAACATATCCCTGGAAAAAAGTGGGCTATTCCCCACCTTGTTGGTTGGTTTCGTTCTAGATTTTTTCTGCAAATTTTTTTTTTGTTGTTGCGAGGTTAACTTTTCTTTAGAGTTTTTTAGAGATCTTTTAAAAGCAAGCTGCAATGAAAACACTGCAAATCATAAAGATTTCCTGCACAAGATATTTTCTTTATTTTATTTGGCAAGAATAATCAAATACGCAAAATTAAATTTTAAGAAATGACGAATATCAAAAATTACTCATTGCAACTAATTACCGACGTTAGTTATAGACAGCGACTCAAAGTATTTCCAGGCTGTCGTCAAGATTAAGGGTTCAATGCAGTTAGGAAGGACACCCACTTTATACCGACATATAGCTTATCTACACAATGTAATGTTGTTATTAAATTCTTATAATTATGCGGCCATTAAAATAATAACTTCCTACATACGTCGTAGTCGTATTTTCTTCGCGTTACTATGGTTTTTATATACACAAAAAAGCATTCATGTAATTTTACAAGCGCTCATTAAGCACTTTGCTTTATGTAATATTATGTAATATTTGTCTGTATCCCACTATTTTAGAATTGCGTCGGTTAAAAATACATTTTAGTTATGAAGTTATTTATGGGACAATATTCGTGTATGCTCTTCGTGTTCGTTGCAGCTCACTTCAATTTATAAGTCATATCGAAGATTATGACTTTTTCCAGTTATCCTTTATTTCGTGAACTTCATATAAGTTTTGCATCATTATGATACACGCGGTAAGTAATACGACGAATAAAATGCGACGACGATAAAATTAAAACCACACGACGACAATAACACGCCACGACGAGAACTGTGTGCCGCTACGAAGGAAAGGATTACGACGACACGTTAAGTCACACGGCAAAGAGCATTACGACACGTCGAAAGCCAAACACGAATTTTGTCCCACAAATAACTTCATGGTGGAGCTCCTAGAAAAAAAACCCTGTTTTCTCTGTAACCACATTTCGGCTGTTTCTGATGACACGAGGAGTTCTAACGTTGTTACTAGCTAGCTGACTGTTTGGTTGTGAAAATATTTACTTGTCCAGAAAGTTGTATAGTTTTTATCAAAACTTCACACTCTTAGCAGTTCTTCTTAGATACTTTCAAAGTATATATATTTCGTAACAAATTGCTGGGGAGATGTCTTGTAATAAACAAAATACTCAAAGAAAGAGGCAAAGAAAGCCCCCTCAAAATAGACACTCAAGAAATGTATGTGAAATGGAAGTTGTTACAGAAGTTACTCCAGAGATAGAATGTTCTAGTTCTAAGAAACTAAATACAAAGGATAAGAGCATGGATGTATCTGATGATAATATACAAAACACAGACTATTTCATCCTTTTTAATTACTCAATTTTAAAAAGTTTTATTACACCACTGTTAGTTTGTCCCGAATGTAACCGTCATCAACAGTTAACTATATTTGATAACTCTGAAAAGCGAATGGGCTAGTTCATCACTTGGAGTTTGTGTGTATGGCATGTGAATGGAAGGGCTCATTATATTCTTCACCTCAATGTAAAAGGCAAACTAGCACTCAAGCTCGTCAAATATATGAAGCTAACGCAAGAGCGGTTATTGCGTTTCGCGGCCACCATGGAATGCAAACATTTGCACATTGTATGAACATGCATAGCATTGGAAATGCATCATTCCATAGCTTAAACAATGGAGAAATTTATCATGCTTATGATAAGGCAGCTAAAGCTAGCATGAAAAGAGCAGCAGATGAACTTCAAGGTGAAAACATTAATGGTCCAGTGAGAAAGCGAGTAAAAATTGACGGCGCTTGGCAAAAACGGGGGCATGCCTCTCTAATCGGGGTTGTGACCGCTATTGTAGATGACAAAGTTGTAGATGTAGAAGCATTTTCGAAATATTGTCAAGGTTGTAGGATGTGGCAAAACAAAAAGTATACACCAGAATACAACCGGTGGAAAGCCGATCATGTGTGTCACATAAACCATACCAAATCATCCGGTGCAATGGAGGCAGCTGGTGCAACAAAAATGTTTAATCGTTCTGTGGAGAAAAATAATTTAATCTACTCAGAATATTTAGGAGATGGAGATACATCTTCTTTTAAAGAAGTTGTAGAACAGGATCCTTATCGTTCAACCAATAAAGCTTGAATGCGTTGGACATGTCCAAAAAAGACTTGGAACTCGGCTGCGGAATATGGTGAAGTCGAACAAAGGGACAAAAAATCCCATTTCTGGTAGAGGGAAACTAACAGAAAATGTTATTAACTCCATGCAAAACTATTATGGCATGGCCATAAGAAGTAATTCTAATAACCTTTATGCCATGAAAAAAGCTGTAGGTGCATTACTTTGGCATTGTACTTTTTTTACTGACCCAGCCAAGCGACATGCAATGTGTCCGAGAACTGAAAACACATGGTGTAAGTGGCAACTTGACCAAATAAATGGAACAAATACATATAGATCTAAAATATATATTCCATTTGCAATACACACCGTTATAAGGCCTATATTCCATGACTTATCTTCAGATGATTTATTGAAAAAGTGTCTACATGGTCAAACGCAAAACACAAACGAAGCTTTCAATTCTATAATTTGGACTCGATGTCCCAAAAATATTTTTGTTAGTCGTTCTACCTTTGAAATTGGTATCAATTCTGCTGTTTTACACTACAATGATGGTCGTGGTGGATTAAAAGCAGTGTATAGAGAATTTGATATCGCTGGCAAAGTTACCTTTGAAAAATTTATGAACCAAGACCGCAGTGTTCAACAAATGAAGAGGAAGTCCACGGAAAGAGTAAAAAAACAAAGAAAAAGACTAAGAACCATTAAAAAGGGATACTTAGATAAAGAGAAAGAAACTGAAAAAGTTGATTCTTATGTTGCAGGAGGATTTTAATGGCTAATTTTAAATATTCATGTTATATTTATGTATTTGAAAACTTTGAACGTGATTTTCTCTAATTGGCACTTTTGCATAAGTTGCGTAATTTCAAAACAAGATATTTCCAGTTTAACTGAAGATGATGGAATGAAATTTTCAGAATGTGTTGATAATAAATGTATAATTCATTTGTCATAGGATTTTTTAATCTAAGGTTTTTGTTATAGAGTTATCAAGGCGAACGTGTAAAAAAAATGGTCTGGAAATAGACATTTTACGTATATTCAGATAATTTTTGAATAAGTGAGACTAATAAAAAAATTCTATGACAAATGAATTTTATAACTGTTATTAATGTGTAGTCAAAGTTTGAAGATCTTAGCTTATGTATTTTTGAAGATATTATGTTTTAAAATATGGACATTTTTTGACAAATATACCCTGTTAATTTGGATAATCGAAGCAATCCAAAAAAATAAATAAAAAATTTTAATCTTAATTTTGAAAGATGTTTAATCAAATTTTATAAAAATGATAACCTGTATTGGTCTAGAAATGAAGATAGCTTTTTTCTAGGAGCACCACCTTAACAAGCCCTGATTTTGTTACTCCCAACTTGTTTGTCTTCCCATCCTAACTTCGCTCCTTAGTTTCTTCAGGTTTTGTCCCGATGTAAGAAACTTTGATACCCTAAAGAATACAACCCTAGTCAATAAATGTTAAAACAAGCTAGTCAATTTCGCCACATGTAACTACATAGGTTATTTCAGAGCGGATTTGGAACTTAGGATCTTAGGTTATCTGGTTAAAATCAGAATCTGAAAGGGTGCTAATTGTTTCTGAAGTCATCATCACCATTCCAGAACTTCGTACTAATACAACTCATTATGCGAAATATTTTAAAACGTTGGTTTGTCCACCTAATTTACGCGAGTGCAAAGGTATTGCAGTATTGACATTTGTCGACTTGTCGCATATTTGAAAAATGACGAAAAAACTGCCTTTGTCTCAACTTTGTCTGTCTAAAATTTTAAGTTGTTCCACCCCCTTTGATGACAATAAAAACCAAAACTGCGCAACCTCTAGTTCGTTATAACTGGACGTTCCTTTGTTCAATAACCCATTAAAAGTTCGCATTAGTCCTAATGTGTGGAAATTTGTAATCTTGAGCTGCAATTATTTGCGACTATTTTTTTATAGTTATATTGTTACATCATCCCCAGGGCTTGATAGGCTTTTTATATTTGGACGGAAAGCCTAACAAGTCCTGGACACTATGTAGGAGTATCTCTCACAATCAATGGCTGTTGAATTCGCAGAAAATAATATTTAACAGGCTTTGGTGATAGATGCTAACTTTATTGGTACTACCTTTCACGGGTCGGAGAAATTACATTTACATTTTTAGCGGGTAATGTTTTTGCGAAATTTTTACGTTCAGTAGGTTTCGCAAAAAACGTAAAGGTTCTAAAATATTTATGAAACGTTCTCAATAAAACATTCACACAATTTCACATTCAATAGCCCTGTCATGATTTTGGCGATGGCGCTTCACTTTGTTTATCCTGCTCTTTTCAAGGATTATTGACATTTCGCGGTTAACAATTTTCTATGGAAGCAGATGAGGTTTATATCTGATTTAATTTTGAAAACAACAGGAGCGACTGTTTGACATACGAAAAAATGGAGGAGAGGTGTTGAGTAAACTATTTAAATGTGGAGTACAGTTTAAGGCGTGGAGCCTCGCTAAATTGTGAGCCGCTGAATAAGTGCAGAGACATTTTGGAGCGATTGGTTATGCGTGATACGACTATTTAAAAAACCGCGATGTCGCGCCCTCAAAGGGAAGATACTTTCGATCAATTAGACTGATGATCCGAATGCAAAATCCCCATTTCTCCCATCGCTTTCAGCATCCATATACACAATACATGAAACCTCTGAGGAGAAGGTTTAGGAAAAACGATTTGAATTTGACAGAGAAGTAAAGAAACTTTCGTTGCATGTGATGTACGACGCACAGGAGGAAGACGAGAATGTTAGTTGCGCTTGTAGATCCGAATCTACAATCCAATTTGCACAAAAGAAATCTTCAAGGTAAAAAAAATCAACATGCTTCCCACTCTCATTCCAAAGGATTCTGATGATGATGCAACCTAGTGGTATGAAGTTACAACTCCCAGTTAACGAACACAACCTATCACTGTTGTCCTGTGCAAGTTTTTTCCCAATCAACGTATTTTGTATGTTCCAAGCTGACAAACTAAGAAGCTCGTTACAGATGTAAAAGGCTGGGTGTAAAAGTACCCATAAAACGGCGCATTTAACTTTGTTTTGATTTTTCAAAGAACTGAAAAAAGATAATTTTTGCTGGGGCTCTAGCAAGTAATTTTTCTCGCGAAAAATCTCAGCAATATAAAAATTTCCATATTTTTTTATTTATTTATAAACTGTTAACATTTCTATTTTTTTAAAAAACTATTAATTCGAAAATATGATTAGTCACGTGACAAACACGTGATTTGTCACTTTGTCTATACTTCTTTTAAATTGGTCCAAAATAGTGACTAAAACTTGACCAATTGGCGACAGGGAAAACCGATACGCCAATAATCGTAAATTATTGATTGCATACGTGCAACTTAGCCGCCATTTTGTAACCATGGAATCGGTGTTAGCCATATCGTTGCTATAAACAGCACGCAAACAACATTGCGCCATAGTTACGAAGGAACCTGATGTGGCTTTTGTTTTTAACCTTCCGTCAAGTCCACGCAGAAGATCGTTTGTTTTAAATATTAAAATCATCTCACGTGGTAGCAACTCTAGCACTTCTGTAATGTTGGTGATATACCTGATAGCATTTTCTTGAACTTCTCGAAGCTAAAAAGATAAATGTAATATATATAATAAATACATAAAAATCATGTAAAATAAAAGATGTAGCACGGGCCATTAACTCTTCTTCGTCATAAAAAATAAATGCTTTAAGGGAAATTAATATTCGCCATTGCATTTAGATTTCGCGATCTATTCAAACATTAAATCTAATATTGTAATGTGTTAACGCCCTGGGTGTTTATTTAATTCTTGATATTTTTTGTTTGTTGGGGCGGTGGGGGGGGGGGGCGTTTATTGGAGGATGTGCTAATAAAAGAGGGGCGTTATTAAAAAAATTTCAATGTATATATTTCGAAATATGAAACCAGTCGCTAAATTAGAAAGTTGTAAGGTCATCATTGAAATATTTTCTCAATATATCGTAAAAAAGTATATATTGAAAATGTTCAACACATAAGACACAATTTTTTTATTTATTTACTGCATTTCATACATTTCTACGACAGCTGTAAGGTTCATCTAAAATAGTATTCTTATCTAATGGATGTTTTTTTTTGTAATCTTGCAAACAATACTCCTACAGTTAGGCAAGGAGGTTGTGGAGGATCTGCTTAACACAAAACAATTCTATATAAAGGTTGTGGAGAATCTGCTTAACACAAAACAATTATATATGAAGGTTGTGGAGGATCTGTTTAACACAAAACAATTCTAAATGGAGGTTGTGGAGGATGTGTTCAACACAAAACAATTCTATATGAAGGTTGTGGAGAATCTGTTAAACACAAAACAATTCTAAATGGAGGTTGGGGAGGATCTGTTAAACACAAGACAATTATATACGGAGGTTGTGGAGGATCTGCTTAACACAAAACAATTCTAAATGGAGGTTGTGGAGGATGTGTTAAACACAAAACAATTCTATATGGAGCTTGTGGAGAATCTGTTAAACACAAAACAATTCTATATGGAGCTTGTGGAGAATCTGTTAAACACAAAACAATTCTATATGAAGGTTGTGGAGGATCTGTTTAACACAAAACAATTCTATATGGAGGTTGTGGAGAATCTGTTAAACACAAAACAATTATATACGGAGGTTGTGGAGAATCTGTTAAACACAAAACAATTCTATATGAAGGTTGTGGAGAATCTGTTAAACACAGAACAATTCTATATGGAGGTTGTGGAGAATCTGCTTAACACAAGACAATTCTATATGAAGGTTGTGGAGGATCTGTTAAACACAAAACAATTCTAAATGGAGGTTGTGGAGAATCTGTTAAACACAGAACAATTCTTTATGAAGGTTGTGGAGAATCTGTTAAACACAAAACAATTCTATATGAAGGTTGTGGAGAATCTGTTAAACACAAAACAATTCTATATGAAGGTTGTGGAGGATCTGTTAAACACAGAACAATTCTTTATGAAGGTTGTGGAGAATCTGTTAAACACAAAACAATTCTATATGAAGGTTGTGGAGAATCTGTTAAACACAAAACAATTCTATATGAAGGTTGTGGAGAATCTGTTAAACACAAAACAATTCTAAATGGAGCTTGTGGAGAATCTGTTAAACACAAAACAATTCTAAATGGAGCTTGTGGAGAATCTGTTAAACACAAAACAATTCTATATGAAGGTTGCGGAGAATCTGTTAAACACAAAACAATTCTATATGAAGGTTGTGGAGGATCTGTTCAACACAGAACAATTCTTTATGGAGGTTGTGGAGGATCTGTTAAACACAAAACAATTCTATATTAAATTTGAAATATACAACTTTCTAATCTAATTTTTAAAAGATGATGACATCACCATTAATTTTTTCAATGTCAAACCATTCCTTTAAATTTAAGTTGGTTACCATGCCGAGTTTCATAGTCACAGTTTTTCTTCTTTAAATTATATGAGGGTAGTAAAATCCAGCAGCTCATAGGTGAGATAAGCCACAGTTTTTTACGTTAAAAAAAACCTAAAACATTTCGATGTATTTTCTCTAGCTGAAAGTTATCCTTATACTCCTAGACTGTTGTGTTTCCTTTTGTGAAAAGTCATTCATTTTAAATGACCTGAGATCAAGCGAGCACGGAAAAACATTACCAAGCAACAATAAGAAGTCACGTAAAACTTTATAAGGCACAATTCTGGTTCGTTCCCTACATAACAATACACGCCGGATGACTAACGTAATAAATAAGAACATTTTAATATCACAGAGACACCATGTGGCGGGAATGCAAAGGAGATTTCCTTCACAAAAGTAAGCCAATTATTCTTTTCAACATTCTCACTACGACAGTTAGGAAATAGGCTATTTGCAATGAATGCCTGTAATATTTTCATCTGACACTCTCCGGCACAGATGCTACATGTAACACTGAAAATCATCACGACAATACGACTTCATCTTAGCGTTTACAACAAAATTTAAAATTAAATAATTGTTTCTTATCTACGAGGGAGTGCAAACAAAACCTCAGCACGCTTCTGTTTCAAAACGGACATATAAATTTGATATGATTGTGATCAGATATGGTCTTATCCATCTAAAATCGATTATCTCAAAATTACAACTAATTAACTGCAGGGTAGCAGAAAACATAATCATCAACACAACTTAGCTACCAGTCACTGCACTGCGACTACTACGTTTAAAAAAGTAAGTTCTGAGCAGATAGACACACAAGAAGAGAATTAAAACGAAGTTACAAATGAGACTCCATACTAGAATGTGAGCGTAAGTATGTCTTGTTAAATCCCAGATAAGTTGCAACAAATTTGTTTGAAAATGGCTATTACAAGTTCAGTAAAACAAAGAAAATTAATGCGTGGCAACGTGGCCATATCTTAGAAAAACCCAACTTTAATAATATTTGGGAGTTGCTATGTCAAAAAAGTAACAGGACGGCAGGACGACTTGTTTTGAATGCTATAGAAGCGTAACTTTACCAGTTGAGCGTGGTCTCACAGTAAAGCGTAACGTCTCACAATAGAGCGTAACGTCTTACAGCAGAGCGTAACGTTTCACAGTAGAGCGTAACGTCTTACAGCAGAGCGTAACGTTTCACAGTAGAGCGTAACGTCTTACAGTAAAGCGTAACGTCTCACAATAGAGCGTAACGTCTTCAGTAGAGCGTAACGTCTCACAATAGAGCGTAACGTCTTACAGCAGAGCGTAACGTTTCACAGTAGAGCGTAACGTCTTACAGCAGAGCGTAACGTTTCACAGTAGAGCGTAACGTCTTACAGTAAAGCGTAACGTTTCACAGTAGAGCGTAACGTCTTATATCAGAGCGTAACGTCTTACAGTAGAGCGTAACGTCTCACAATAGAGCGTAACGTCTCACAGTAGAACGTAACGTCTTACCGAACCGGAAAACGGTTAAGAACCTTCCACAGTAACATGCTTCTCTTGCCTGTTATAACGATTGACATAATTAACGCAGTATAGTTTAAAACCGAAGGAATATTGCAAAAACTTCATGTGATACAAACAACAGGAACACGATAAGCTTTCAGACCGATTTCATGGTATTGTTTTAAATTTATAAGTAGCCTTAGCTGTAAATTACAAACTATATATCCCAAACAGCGATCGGCTCAGGACATTCTTTAAACTAAACTGACTTATGTATATCCAGTAGGATTAGCGTAATAAATAGTTCTTTTTTTATTAAATAGTTTTTCTTTCACATATAAACTTTTAAATAGGAAACAATTAGAAGAGACTCGTACACACAAACGTGAGTTACGTTTTATAAAAATATCGACTTTAGGCATCGTGTTACTTCAACATACAGAATTACTTAAGGTACTGTAAGTATTACGATTTAACTTGCTAAGTTCATATAGCTTTGAGTTTCAAAATGCTTGTCAAGGTTTTCTTAGTAGATATTCGTCTCGTTTAAGAGTTAATTTTTTCTCGTTTATTTTGAATTCGCGGCAGATTTTTTTTAAACAGTATGAAAGTATAGAAATATCACTGAAGTACTAGAAACACAATACGCTTTCGCATACTCGACCAACCGTGTTACGTTCCCTTCTCAGAAGCAGGACACAAACATTATTGCATTGTTTACTTTCGCAGTAAACGGAGCGCAAACAAGGACCCCGTTTTACATTAAAACCGTGTAGTCATTTAGACTTAAAAATTAGCTAGAAACCATAGGAAATTATTGGCATCTAACCAAGCATATTTACCAGGCTGAACACTTCCATAAATAAGCTTTACTAACACACCATCTATATTCGCAATGCACATCAATAATTTACTGACCAAAGTAACGGAAAAAACAATGCGTGTGAACACAATAAAGAACAGCGGTCAGTTTACATAAATTTTGCACAGTTGTTTTGTCAAACAAACCATTAAGTTGTGGTCACACTACCTTTTAATAATAAATGAAAACTGGTTAGTTTTTTGAATTCACTTGTGATTTTGTGTAAATTTAGTTTTTAAATAAATATGAATACTGATATCAACCAACAATTATAAAATGGAAAAAAAATAGCTTCATTTACAATTGAAAAACAAGAAAGCGAAGATTTTTACAGGTGCCTAATGCCACATGCTAAAAAGGCATGGGTCATGAAGTGATGCGTACTAAGCACTGGTAAACCGTTGTGTAGTCTTCATAAAAACAACCTTACTAAGCAATAGTCGATTCTTTGATTAGTGATCAACAAATTACCTTCAGGGAGGTTCTCCCTTTTGTTATAAATTAGTAACTAAATATTTCAGGTTCAAGTCTTCTTTTTCAGGTACCTGTTTCATAGTAGGGGGAAGGATACCCATCTGCTCAGGCTAGGTTATACGCATGCTTCTGAAAGGTGACTGTAGAGAATTTCCATGTGTTTTTATTTTTTCGTGTTTTATTTTTGTAGGCGATAATAATTATTATGACAAACTGGAGATGAATTTGACTATCACGTCGACATTGTTTCCAAATTTTACGGCACCGAACTGCTCAGAAAATTGCACATCGTCTGGCACTGCCGATGAACCAGTTGAAGGTTTCACCGAACAGCTTAAGCTAGCCGAAATTATCATTTTAAGCATCATTTTAATCATTTCATTATGCGGCAACATTTTGCTTATTTCCGCCATTACTAAATTCCGTCACCTACGCAACGTCCCCAACTACTTGATATTGAACTTAGCTTGCTGTGACATACTCACAGCACTGTTCAGTATACCGTTCATGTTGATAAGACGAAACTCGGATTCATACCCGTTCTACGAAATCGGATGCAAAGCGTTACAACCATTAGCCACGTATAGTAGCAATGCTAGTGTCTTCACTCTTGTTTGTATCGCCATAGAAAGATATCTAGCAATATCAGGAAGCAGAATAGTACTGACCAAAATGAGGGTGTGCTTAATGTTATTGTTGGTCCATATAGCAGCTCTGTGCTCAGCCGCACCCTACTCCCACCATCTAACCTACGAACTTTACAAGGGAGTTTACTACTGCTACGAGGACTGGATAGGAACACCCCATCAGAAGTCGTACACGATCACTTTGTTTCTTCTGCAGTATGGGCTACCACTACCTATCATGACTGTGCTCTACTCCACAGCCTGGTGGAAGATCAAACAACAAAATAAAAAAATGATCGAATTAAGCGAGGAATACGAAAAGAAAATGAATTGGGAGGTGAAAGAAGGGATGAAAGAACACGACATTGGTCAGACAATGAAAAAAACTGCAGTTACATTTGATGAGGAGGCAAGACAAAGTTTAGTCTCGATTGCTAGTGAAGAGAGAGAGAACGAAGACGGACACGACCTGACTAATGGAGACATTACAGTTGATCGACGAGGTTCAGAACCAGTTATTGGCTCACCAATATCTTCTAAACCTTTTGGAACCAAACGTTGCTCCTTACCGTTTGGCTCTCCGCCGCCGGACCTAAAATATAATGTCAACGATAACAACGTAGAAAAGAGCAGACAAGGAAGGCGTTTCTTTGTAGGTACTTTTAAAAGAATTGACACTGTGGACATCATTCGTCAAAAAATAAAACACTTTCGTAAGCCGACGTACATCAGTCACACGGCGTACGTACGTCACCGACAAACTGTACGGATGTTAAAGATGTTCACAGTAATTGTTGTTGTTTTTCTCATATTTGCTTTGCCCAATCAAATCATTTGGTTAGTAAATGATTTTGCGCCACCAGACAAGCATCCACCACTAGTGTTGACGTTTGTGTTTAACATTTTACCATACGTCAATTCCATGATCAATTGCTGGATATATGGTGGGTTTAATAAAGCATTCCGAAAAGCCTACAAACAGATACTACTCTCTGTTTTCACGTGCAAAAAAATACAAATGTACACCTTCAAAAACCGAGCACGCGCTGCCAACCCTTCAAGTTGCATATCAACGGCAACCGAAAGCTCTTATTACGACAGCACGCAACAAGAACGTTTCGAGAGTCGCCACAATGCGTTCAGCGACATGTTCGAACAGCACCTCAATAACTTTGAAAAATTTAAACATCTTTATCACTTCGAAGACGACGAAGAAAAAGAGGAGGAAGTTGCGCTGGTCCAACAACCGCAAAAGAAGCGAAAAGTAACGCTGTCCAATCTACTTCACGCATTAACGCCGTCATCACGCAGAGCCAGCAGCCTATCATTATCATCCCAACAACCCTCGAGCAAAACGACAAGTCCCAGAAAACTCAGCATGATACCGCCAATAATTCCCCTTACGCAAGCCTCGGTTGCGTCTACTAATCGGAGACGCAGAGCTAGCACGTCGGAAATAGGCGCATGTCGAGTTAATACGCATGACTTTTTCGATAGTTCTTTAAACAATAATATAGAGAGTAGCAAGTCTCCGATACCTTCACGCAAAACGAGCGTGTGGGCTATGCTTACGTCACCAAAATTGTTCAACAAGAAAGTTCAAAAACGAACATTGGAAAGCGAAATTCCAACTGTAAAAATCATTAATGATGAAGTAGCCGTTGAAGAGATGGCTTTAGTGCAGTCAGTGGATTTGCAAGCACACACGGTACACTCCGCACGTAAGATAAGTATTCGACAGCCTGTCATCTATACTAAAATCAGTCAAAACAAAGTGAAAAAACAGCCATCCCCAAGAATGCAGATAAAGACGGCGCAAAAACAACAATGTCAAATTGCATACGACAGAACTTATTTACCGACTAACGAAAATCAACGCGGAGGGAACAATGACGAATACGTCAAAAATGAACGAAATAGAAAATTTAATAAGAACAATAAAATCGTTAACAAAACAGAATTGATAACAGCTACTGAAACCATGGAAAATACTGATCGAAAACTGCCGAAAACTGTTACCGGCCACACAAAAGGAAAACCACACCGCAAAAACGCCATACCAACGCAAGTAGTAAGATACCATCAGGACTCCTCATCACCAAACTTACAAAGAAAAACAAACAAGCTGCTGGAACAGAGAAACAATGAAATAGTTAGTCCGCGAACACGGAGAAGGCGCAGTATAAAAGCTTTAATCGAGGACGAGTTAGTCGCTAAAAGAACAGCGATGTTGTTGAGCCCGCCACAAGCAGTTACAAACCATTCTCAAAAAAATAACATCGCAAATAATAACATTGAATCCCCGCGACAGAGAAAGCAATCACAAATAAAGAAATTCGAAAATATGCTCAATGCTATTAAGGAAACGGAGGAGGAAAAAGACACCCTTCATCGCAGAAGTACTATTTCCGCACCCAACACACCACAAAAACAGCTCGACCAAGAAAACAAAAACGGAACCGTCAGCGTAGTGGAAAAATACGCTCTGAGTCCTCCTAAGTTTGTGAGAAAAACAAGTTTGACTGCGCATGTTTTCGATCGAACAGGCGCGAACATGTAAACGTAGTCAAAAAATCGGAAAACTTTATCTCCCTCCGGCAGGATTCAAAGGGAATAAAAATCCTATCTTTTTTCTACCTCGTCCTGACATTATTTTGTATGCTTTAACGCCGTTGTTTTCTAGGTTTCTATTCGGAATACACCTTTCCTGAATTTCATAAATTATAATAATTATGACGTCATCCAAAATTTTATAATGGTTCTATGCTCTTCAAATAAGAATATTCAGATAGAATATCAAATTATCATGACAAAACTAAATTTTTTAAAGCAATATAATATTCTGGTTGGATTTTATTTATATTTGAAGAAAATAATTATTTTGAAAACGAGGCTATTCTTGGAAAGCTCGGCTATATGAAGGGTTTGACCGTAACTTTCAGCTCGCAATTCAGGCACTTAACGAACAGAAATATTTACGAAATTAGGTAATTTGTTCTAAGGAACTTAGGGATAAGAATTATTTCTAGTATCGACCTCTTTAATTGAGTTTGACATAATTAGGAAATTCGGGAAAGGTCTATTATGCAGATAAATACTAAATACATGTATATATACATTATTTTTGATACAAAGAAGAATATTTATGATAGTACCCATAGTAGCTTACTTTCAAAAGTGCAAAGGAAAATGTTCGACGGTTTGAAATATATTCTTATTAAAAAGAGAATTAAAGAAGACAAAAATGAAATATAGTTTTAGGCCAAACATTTTAATACACCAATATTTACTTGACTTCCTGTCAGGTCGACAATTTTGATTATCTTTTATAAGCACGGTCCAATTAAGCTATGATTTAATTGGTTCTCGCAGGTAGGTTACACTTTTAAATTAAAACGAGACGATAAAAAAGCGAACAATCTATAAAACAATATACCTCTTCAGCGGTCAAATCTTTTTTATCGATACCATGTTGTATGGAGTTCCACGTTCTTCCAGCAACAATGCACGCAAACAGGTTGTAGTACTTGCCCACATTCAACGCTTCACTGTATTTCTTGATCCCATTCACGTTGGATTCCATCATGCTTTGCCACAACTTGCAGTACGCAAGACGAATATCGTCATCCATCGTCTGAAAACGAAACAGGAGAAAACCTTAGCTAAAACTCCTGTGAAGGTGAAACGTGGAAAAGGTCTTCGTACAGTACTCCTACATAAATACCAGTGCACTAGGTTATGTTCTAAGTATTACTTACCCATCAGAGCCACACCGAAATAGAATTCAGGGTGACATAAGACAAAAATGTTAAACAAAATTTAGGCCGAGATCATAATTTTCAGATTACTTTTACATTATCCAATAATTCGTTTACTATTTTGACTGGTTAAAAAAGTTCACATTTATTCCATGCTAAGCGAGGAAACTTAGCTAAAGGGAAGAAATCCGTGCAAAAAAAATTCCCTGTGATTTGCATAAGTAGCCAGCATAATTTTTTTTAACACCAGGAAATTGGACTAGTTAAGGTGGGAAAAATTAATCTAAGTGCAGAAAAGTCTCAAACGAGAGTTAGATTACTGAGCGCGCTTGTTGATTGGTTAATTCTATTGTTTTTGTTCACGTGGTCAATATCGGAAAATCCTTTGTTTTGAGCGCGAATTGCCTCACTAACCCGAAAATATGATTAATATATACATATAAATATAATTAATTCTTGGATTATTTAGAGGCATGTGACCACGCTATCTTTGTGCTCATTGGTTAATTGTAATTCGGTGTTTGCTATGAAGTGGATTTGAATTTTAGGGATTTGCTCCGACATTTGCTTGCGTATAAGCTTTCGTTTGAGAGAAACTGAATTTGATATTCTCGAAGAAAGTTAGTTAACTAGGCTAATATTTAAGAGCCAGAGCAGGCATTTTGAATTTCTATATTTAAGGCCTTTTAAATCAGCTCTAGACGAAGAGTTAATGCAAAACAATTCCAGTTCTTTATGTCAACAGAAATAATTATTTCAAACTTAAACTAATGTAACGCTAATTTCCAGTAGACAAAAACTAGATACCTGATATAGGCCATGGTCAAGCAAGATGATTTCTGCCCTACTGTCCTTTTCACTTTTTCGCACTAAGATATTACCAGGATGAGGATCGCAGTGAATAAAACCATGCACAAAGATCATCTCACTGTACAAGCGACCAAGCTTTGTTGATATCTGCAACAACAACAAAAAAGAGTAAAAACAAATCTTGAGTGATAGGTTTGTCACAAAAATCATAATTCCACGGCTTTCAAGGACATTTTTTATCGATTTCCCAAGGCCTACTTTGACCTTATTTCCAGGATTTTTGATCAATTGGGTAAACATCAGCCAACAATCAAAACAAATAAACAGATGTAGAAAAAAGTTTTACACTGAAAATATTTCATGATCGAGCACTACCGCTGAAATTCAAAGTTACTTTAGGGAAATTTTCGTGAAGCGAATTGTCAATGGCGATTTATCTGAGAAATTTCCTTGAAACTCAAAAAAACACGTGGCAAATTTAAAATACATCAGCATTTTAAGAAAACTCTTTTGGGCACTAAAAATAAAAAAAAGGTTATTTTGAATTCTTTCCAGTAAAGCGTTTAAAGATTGCGTTCTGATTGGTTAAAAGTTTACAGCGAAATTCGCCGCTAAAAAAGGATTCTACTTTTTGACGAAGCGAATTTCTCGAAGCAAAATCGAAACACACAAAACTGCGCTTGCTCAGTTTGCTGTCGAATTCGCCGTCCAATTCGCATCGTAAATTTCCCCCTACATTGACATAGACAATATTGACACACAAAATTGTCTCTGATTACCTTCATCAGAAGAACTATACAAAATACATACATCGTTAACATCAATTTTACTTTTTCGAATGTATTCTAGATCGTCGACGACACCACCATGACAAAACTCCATGAATAGAACTCTTTCTGTCGATTCCTTCCAATATATCTGCGGGACCTATTAATTTGTAACATTATGACTAATGACAGCGAAGTTCTAGAATATTTACCAATTTTTATTGGTAGAAAAAATAGGCGAAAATTGAACGTGCTCAAAAAGTGCCTCTTTCTTCAAAGAAAACTATTTTTATTTTTATTCAGAATTAAATTAGATATAAATTTGAATTAAAAATGGCTGGGTTTTATTTTAAGAAAATGGTAGTACTTTATATTGCACGACACTCTAATTTGAAAGAGACAAGCATGTTTTTACCTTCCGTAAACCATACACTATTTTCAAATAAAATTTGCACCGAAATTTGAGGATTTCACGAATACCAAATTGAGACGGGTGAGAGAAACATAGAGGAATGTAAGAAGGGAATCAAGGTGAACGGATCATGTTTAAACAGTCAGGTTAGAAAAAAATTGTATTGCAATTTATCTTTCTTTACCTTCAGATATTTAAAATCTTTCAAAATATCCCCCATCTTCTCGCAGTTCTTTCCTTCGTTTAGAAAATCCAATTCCAAAGGCAAATTGGCCTTAATTTGATCGACTAACCAGTTAAATCGAAATTCAGGAAACATCTTGGTTGCAATGTTAACGAAAAACTAAAATAGATAAATCAAATGTTGTAAAGACGTTGCCTAACTTGATGTGAACATACACTCATCAGCTGTGAACAAGATATGAATAACGCAATTTATCATACAGAAAAGTGACACCTGACCGTCACGTAAGTCTCAAATTACAACAGAACTATTTGAAATCGAAATTAAATTTCGAATTTCCGAGAAGAATTATAGTTTTTCTAGTATAAGCAGACGAATGATAAACCGAAAACTCTCTCATTGTTCCAAACATTCCTAAAACATTCCTTACTACGGTTGATTTTTAAACAAGTCAATTTGAACAACTTGTGTGAAAACAACAGTATTGTTTCGATCAGGACCCAAAAAGTAAGTACCTACACATGTCCTTATAAGTAACTAACTATGCAGAAATTAACGTGGATAGAATTACCTTCGTCACTCACCTCAATCACCTTAGCATCTGCAAAAGCATGTTCTTTCACTGTTCTATGTTGAACTTTAACTGCTACCATCTCGCCATTTTTAAGTGTGGCTTTATGGACCTGAAATAACAAACAATGGATTCAAGTCTTTTTTCAAAGAGACCGAGTTGCTGTGACTTGGGTCACAACTATAAGCAACTAGCCAGGCTAAAAGTTAAGCAACCAAGCTAAATGGAAAATAGAGTTGCTTATATCTATGTAGCAATACTAATCTTTAAAACAACGTAAGATGTCGTTAATGGATGAGTAAACATGAAAAAATAAATAAATTCTAAACCCTATAGTCTAGAAAAGGTTTTGTACCTGAGCCAATGATGCAGAGCCGATTGGTTTTTGCTCAAAGCTTGAGAAAAGTTCTTCCATCCTTTGTTTCGTGTCAGTCTCTATAACAAAGCTGACATCTTCAAACGAACTTGCAGGAGCTTCATACTGAAAACATTTTAGTGTTTCAGTGTATTCTGCAGGAAACAGGAAATCCAGTGAACCGATATGTTGTGCCACTTTCATAAATACCCCCCCATTACTGGAGCATAAGTTTCGAAATTTTATAGCGGATCGCAAGTGACACTGAAATTAAAGAGAAAAGCAATAATCGCAGTGATAACAAATGAATTGACATAACGAGCTGCCATTTACAAGCATCAATTGACATAATCACCACTTCATAAGCATGATACCTTAAATACTCTACTAACCCTCCTTCTTCCATAAGCCCCCACCCTGAAAAGAATTTCTGTAAAAAAGGTCCCACCTTCAAATAAGATCCCATGGGACTTTAATGAGTTGGGTACAATGCCTGCTACAGAGGAAAAAACAAATTCTATGGTAACGCTCACATATTTTAATGCCCGTAACAGTCCTAGCCACTGACTGACAACAATACATATCTAAATTAAAAAACTTTTAAACGTTTTAAGGGACAGGTTTCCCCTTTGGACTTAATTTCTGTTTTTATGAAAGTGAGCTTATCACACTGTTAGCCGAAAAAAAAATATCAAAAAATTTTGATTTTAAAAAATCGGCTAACGATGAGCTAACGATGAGTTCAGCTGGGAGCTAAGCAGGTACTTTTACGTTCACAATATGGGCTAAGGTCTTAGCGCGTCATGCGCACTATGGTTAGCTCATCGTTAGCCCATAGTAAGAACCAAGCTTAAAGGTCCAACACTTATTTTAATACTCGACTTTCAAAAAATAATTAACCATCTTTGATCAAATTTAAGGGTGGTTTTCTTTCTAATATTTTTTTTTGGTCCAAAAGCTAAATAATATATGCATAAAAAGAAAAAAGATTCCAAGATTCGAAAAATGCGAAAATCTAAATTTTTTATAAAAATGGACTTTTTAAAATGGGAAGGCAAGTAAAATTATGCCTATGTTAATGTTAAATGGCAAAAATGTTTTTACAAATTATATTAATTTTCTTTAAGGTAGGTTTCCATACGACTGCATTTTCCACTCGAGCGGAAAAAGCTCGAGAGCTTTTCCCACAAGCATGCGCAATGAAGTAGAATGACCGCTGACTCGACGTAAAAAGATACTCCCGAGCTTTCCTCAAAAAGTTAAACTCATTCAACTTTTTCAGCGCGTATTTTTTCTCTCGCGCTTTTTAACCAATGAAATTCAAGAAAATGTAAACAATTGCGCAATCCATTTTATTCAAGAAAAATATTAGAAAAAACAACAATTTCTTCTGCACTTCTTTATTCACAAAATAAAAACACCTTTCAGAAAAGTGTTTGGTGTTAAGTACAGCAGAGAGACCTGTTAGCATTGAATTTGTGAACAAAAGTTATGGATTCATAAATTCTTTTCAAATCTTCCTAACAACCACAAAAATCAACTGCTTGTTGGGGGGCCATTGGAAGTTAAATTCATAAACTAACAATAAATAATAACTTTCCCCTTTTTCATGAAAAGTTTTCTGATCTTTCTTAGTTGTTGTTTCCTGCCTGTTACGTCTTTTTTTAATTCGCTGCCATAAAAACAATGTTATTTTTTTTAAATTTCGTAGCCAAAGGTTTTTTCTGTTTACGGCAGCCATTTTATTCTGAACATCTTTTCTCTCAAGCGGGAAATTGATTTCCATTAAGTTCAAACTCAAGAGCAAAATGCTCCCGAGCTTTCTACGCGAGCGGAAAATGCAGTCGTATGGAAACCTACCTTTATTACAGTACACTCTTGTCACCTATTTGTCTTAAAAACACACGTTAACTGAAACAGAGTTTTTGTAGGATTTAAGTATGCATAAGGAGCATGATTTCACTCTCAAAGTTCAGTTTTTCTCATTTTAAATAAATTTTCTAGAAAAAATATCTTGAAAAAATGGAAGACGTATTGTGTAAAGCATACATAATACAACGTTTACATAATCTAATGTCTGCTATGCTTGGAATTCTCTGGGTGTTCCTGATAGGTTAATAGTCCTAAATATACAGATATCATCAACTCAATCTACTTCCAACTGTTCGCCCTGGAATCTCTTAGAATTATAGTATAGAATTACTAAGTGAAATATTACCCAGAAATAAATTGAAACTGTTAACATTTTGAAGTTTTAGTTTTAGCTTCTACGGACAGTAAAAACCAAAAAAAAAAATTATACATGAAAAGATTACATAACAAGGTTCTAAATTCTGCACTAACCTCTGATTTTAAACGTTTGTATTTTTCTGTTTCAGCATCCAACCCCATTAAGGAATATTTATAATCAGTGAATACAGAAACAACCTACAGAAGAAATATATATTTTAATTATTTATAATGCAATGTTATCGTATTGGAGGGGATTTGTAAACAAATAACTTTTCTTTAGTCTAGACCACCAATAAAAATAATATCACAATGTGAAACATGCTATCATTATTTAACAATGCCCGAGAAATAAGACCATTTGTTCTTCTTTAAAGCAGCACTGGTCTCCTAAGAAGTCCTTGTTGTTTTTAACGTTTATAGGAGGGGCTCGGTTGCAGTATTCAGAATTTCTTTGAAGAAATATTTAGGTTGAAAAAATTAAAGCAAGCAGCGGAGGTATCCAACAATATAAATAAAGTGAAAGTAAAAAAACAGTAAAACGTTTTGCGTGGAAATTTCGTAAGTATCTATTTCTTAAAAAACACCAGACTCTTAAAAATTATTCTGTATCACATATAAATATATAGATATAAAAAATAACACATACCGCAACGGCTGCTCTTCCAAACCGCACAATGCTACTGTGGAGGATTCTGTCATTGTATTCTAACTGCAGGCGCTTCTTAACTTTCAGAATGCTACCATCTTTTCCTGTCTCTGTCTCATTACTCCTTCCCTCACATGCGCACCATGTTAAAAATGCTCCACTTGCAAATGAGCAGTATACAAAATAATGTTTCTTTAAAATTTTATTTGAGTGCAATTTGTTTAGAAATGTTATTCTTTTGAAGATATTTAATTTTAACATTACCTAAATTATAACAATTTCAGGTTGTGATATGAAGACTAGGATAGCAAAGGATACTTTCAACATGGCTTTTTTACATAATAATTTTTAGCAACAGTGTCACCAAATCGGTTTTAACCATCAAACATAAAAAATATATAGATTCAACACTACTGCATTTAAAAACTGAAAAAGGCTTTGTCCATTTTAAAAAAATAACTTTTTAACAAAGGACTCAAATACCAGCTTGAGAAAACACCAAAGTTTGCAGGTTTCTAACATTTTCTTCAATAATCGAAAGGCTCCCTTTTAGGGACTAAAACCTTATGGGAATTCCTAAGGTATATGTTTTGAATTTGTCATAAATGCAAATAGGCAACTAATGGAGGAGGGTTGGCTTGGGCTAAAGCCCCAAAATTTTAAAATTAAGTATTTTTGAGCACAACTTATCACTTTTGCATAAGCACAAGTGGTAGCATAAGTACACTAGAAAAAAATCTTGCCATATGCCAATCCTGTGTATTAAAAATTGTCATAACTGTTTTCACATAAGTGTATTGATAGCTATTTTCAGAATGGTTTAGGTTTAAAAAATGTTTAGACTCTAAGTACTTCTGAGCCCATGTTCATTATAGATACAAATCTAGCACAATTATCACAAAAAATCAAAAGCAAAATTAATGCAATGCCATGGCATTCTCCTCTTTTATATGGGAACCCTGATGTTAAACTCTAGCCCATAAGCTATAATATTTATCCTGTATTAGCAGCTGTCTTGTTTTGGGGTAAATATTAAAGAGAAATTTAAAGAAAAACAGGTATTTATCAGGTATATATCAATTTCCTCACATTTCTCCGTTTAGATTTCCCTCCTCTAAGTGATTTCCCAGGGTTAATAGTTTAATTCATATAGGTAAATACAAGATAACATCGTGATTCAAAAATGCGAATTTATCTTTAAAATCATCAAATATACAACATTGCTGTAGTGGCTTCTTGAATTTTTCGGTGATATTAACTACTTGTCAGGCTCCACCTTGCATTTCCAAGCTATGCTTTTTAAGGTTCATGCAAATGAAATAACCATTTAATATTTCTTAAAATACCTTCTAAAAACTTAGAGCCTTAAAAATGTTGCAAAACAAGCAATAAAAGATTACATGTAAAGTAAAAAAAGGCGAATTTCTGCAGATAGCAGATTTAACCATGGAACTATGCTGTGCATTTTCCATATGCCAAAAGGTCCACAGATTTACAGCTTTTTAACCAAAGTACACACAATGTCAGTGTGGACTTTGGAAGACCCTAATCCTTATCCTTCTGATACTACCTGTTTTTTGGTCTAGACTACACCCTCTGACTGAAATAAATCTAACTCTTGAGGCACATCACCATAGATATTGACATCATCATCCATCTCAGATGCAACTACCTCCTTTTCATCACTATCTTTGGTGGCAGTGGGATCAGTACTCAGTTTAACAACCCGCTCGTCAACAACATCATAAGTATTAGAAACTACCCGCCTCTCGTCTTTTACTTCTTCCACAGTAACTGTGGAGAACTCGTCCTGTACATCTTTCAAATTAGTCGAAGTACCCTCAGTTTCATTTTGAACAATCACTTTACCCTCATCGACACCTGTCTCTTTATTATCAACATTAACATTCTCTTTATCAGCTTCCATACTTTCATCATGCTTTACTGACTCTTCTTCTCGTTTATCATTATCTGCATCTTCGGCAAACAAGTCACGTTTTGTTGGAACAGGGTCTATAACAATTGGATCTTTTGCAGTCTTACCAGCAAGTCTACCATTGCGATATGAAGAATGCCTTGAATTCATTCTTGTATCCTCCTCATTGCACATCTCTATCTCCTTCAAACGTTGTTCAAGCGATTCTAAAAAGTGTGATCAATGAAAATATTTCTGTGAATTTAAAAATATTAAAGGTACATGTACAAATCTTAAACAGAATTTGTGGAGCAGTATAAAATGCAATTTTTCAATAAACAACCTTATATACCTTTGTTTACCTTAAATACTATTTTCTTGCCTATTTTGTTAATTAGCTCAGTATTTGCGTCAGTAATTGTCAAGCGCTAATGTGACTTAGAAAGACGGACATAGAAGTGAATTCTTTAAAGTCTTTTTAGAACATTAAAACAAGCAACTATTTATGAAAGAAAAAGATTTTAAGGCGCAAATGTTAAAAATAAAATGTCTAATGTGTAAATTATCTTAAAAAAAATTTAAAATTTAAAGCAATAAAAAAATTTGATGGAAGGATAAAAATCTTGTTCAAGTACAAAATAATTTATCCAAAAATAAAGAATAGAACAGTAAGATGGATCTGTGGTTTACTGAGTCGCAGAAATCGAAAAAGAAAATTCAGGAGAGTAGTCATGCATTGACATATACTTGAAATGATTTTTTTGTGTACGGAATATATAACTTGGATCGATTTTTGCATGTGCATACGTACGCCAATTTGTTAATCCTTGCAAACATATACAGTAATTTAATTTAAAAATGTTAAGTAATGTTTACAGTAACCAAAACAGTAAAAGTGGTTTAAAACAATTACCTGACATAGTTTCCTTGGACTCTTCTAAAAGCTTCTCTGTCTTTTCATTGTGAACAGCAGGCTTGTAAAACACTCTTGGTGTCGACTTTAACTGTATAAAATCTTGGAACTTTTCATAATGAGCTTTCATTTCAACACTCTAAACAAAAAAGTATTTATATGCTACAATATGGACAGGTTAGATTAAGAACTTTAAATAATAAGATATAAATCATATATTTTCATTGTGTGATATTTTAAAAAATTGCATCTAAACTCATTAAAATTTTTTGAACAACCACAAAATTGCATAATGGCTTACTAATTCTGCCATTTCCAACTTGAACTCAATCTTTCTGAGCTCCTGCTGTTTGTCTCTCTTTGTTTGGTAGAGTTCTCTTCGTTCATTCAGTGCATCCTGCTTGTCTTTTTGGACCTGTTCTTCAACTTTAGAAAGTTTCTCTTCTTGTTTTGCTTCCTGTGAAGACATTGAAATAGCATACCTTTCTAGTTCTCTAATCATGTTATCTCTTACATATAACGTTAAGTTTAACACTTTACTGGTAGTCTTAGTTACAACAAACAAATTGACACATACCAATAAAGGTTAAAATACCATAACATAAATTCAAGCTGTTTTATATGAAGTAAAGTGAGTGCAAATGTACCTGTTCTGTTTTCACTTGACTTTCACGTTTGAACTGTTTCAGTGTACCGACAAGAAGACCAAACATGCGTCTGTTTCTAAAGTGAAAAAATAACTAGTCAAATAATAAATATATATAATATAATAATAAATAATATAATAATAAATTATTAATATATAATAATAGATAATAAATAGTCAGACCTTAAAAAATGGTAATGTTTTTATTATTTTTTATCGTAACTAGTAAATGACAATACTGGTGAAGACCTCTAAATATATATGTTAAAGGTGAGATATTAGTATTGGAATACGAACATTGTAGCAGAGTGTGACAATTTTGGTTTTTATGGAACAATATTTTGTTGTTGATGCTGTTGGCACTGGGAAATAAAGGACAAGCATAATAAGGGCACAACCCAGATGTGCCATTTCAGGTAAACAAGTAATTTTGATTTATTGATTCTATTGTGATATTTGATTGGTATTCAAACGTTGTTGCACTTGTGGCATATGGCAACAAGTAACAAGATTTTAAAGGCTCAAATGGTGGAGATGTTGTGGTGGTAGCACATACGGCTTGTACCTTAAGGTTTCAAGTTAAATACCCACTTCAGCACACTTTAAAGGCGCGTAATCACCCTTATCGAAAAAAATTAACATATACATTTTATTTATTTATTTCAAAGTTCAGACGGAGTTATGACTTTCCTGAAAATTTGAGGATGTAAAACGTACTAGAAATGGAAATAATGGTACTTTAATATCTTGAATTTATTGTTTTTTTTCCAGCCGCCATATTTAACGATCTTGTTGATCTCTTATTCTTGTCTAATAAGCGGGCCGTCGCAAAATGTTCGTGTGAAACCGTAGGTAAACAAACGGCCTTAACTTTAAATGAGCTCTGAGATGGATTTCGATAAAATCGCCAATGTGGTAGGCTCCGTTCACCATGCTGTTCTTTTTAGCTTCTTTTTTCTTTGCAAAACATGGCATCAAAAAGTGGAAAGAAATTTTGGTTCTGTTTAAAAAAGTGGCCGCGCGTAAAAACATCCGTATCACTTTCTCCACTTAGATTTAATTTTCTTCTATTCTATTCGTCATTGTTTTTGGAGACCAGACAAAACAAAACAGAAAGAAGAAATCACAGCATTGCCTCGTGGTTATTAATTATGATAATTAATGCTTATCACGCTCTGTTTTTTTATTAGCATGACCGGGATTACTGCATATTATAAGCCAAAAAACCCAACGGGGGAGAATGCTCATTGTAATAGTTGAAGATAGTTGAAGCACTATGGAGATAATTAAATTTAGAGCATGAAAGGGGAAATTCTGAAAATTTAGGTATTCTTATTGTCTAGATCTGATACTGTCTCCATAAGAAAACGACTAACTGTTTGAACAAAGGAAAATAATCAAAAAGTAAGACAGCTAGCGAGGCGAAGCTGTCTTCAGAAACAACAACAAGAAGTGATCAGTGTTGCAAAGAAGTCTGATTTCAGTAAGTTAAAACGATTAAATAATAAAGAATAACACAGAAACTTTGATTGATTTATCTGATTTATCATGTTCGGAACTTTGTGGATACATTTATAAAAGCATTACGATGGAAACACAGCTACGGATACTCTCCCTCATTCATTATTTTTTCTGTAATGGCATGAATCCAGCAACCATGTGATCGATTTTGCCGTGCGTTTATTATCGCATGATTCGTGCAATGAAATGCAATGGCGGTTCTGTAGGCGAAGAGAAATTGGGGGGAGTTTGTTATTTCTATGAAACATTTGAACATGTTCTGGTTGTCAGTTTTCAATAAAATTTTCAGGATAATGTTTTCTTATGTATATCTTTCAATTTTTACAATAAAATAGGCACCTCTAAAAAAAGTTGCCTACAGGGTGATTACGCGCCTTTAAATGTAGTGTTGTCAGCCCATTTGATGCAATCTACTGACCGCTAATCGTCTTGGGTGGCAGACAAGCAAGTTAGAGCAATGCTATAAGTATCTGTAGCTGTAATGTAACATAGTTACAGTCAGAGGGGAGGAAGAGGCAGCCTTTATGATGGAATCCCAACTTTCTGTTACTCACTTAATTACTTACTTAGTAAAAAGGATGATTATATAGCTTGAAAAAATAGCATATAGGTGTGGCAGATATATACTGATTTAGAAGAAACAAGGACCTGCTGTTTATCTCTCATTTACAGGATGTGTGAAAGAAGCTATTAGAAGTGTAAAGGCCTTTTTAAAGGATGAAATACTAAAGTGTATAATGCGTTCAAAGAATTTTATGACTACAAAAGGACTTCCAGAGAAAAGTATTCAGATTTTATTATTTGGTCAAGAAATTGTATAATATATAGAAGAATGGCATGGAATTACCAGAAGCTTTTAAGGCTTACTTTCTATTAAATGCTACAAACATGACTGACACCAATGAAATGTTAGCAAGAACAACTTGTGGTGAGCTGACTAGTAAAATGAACTATGGGCATATCATCAAAAAAGATGTTTAAAAACTTTGTCCTGTCCTTCATTCTCTCTGTTTTCTATGATGAAAATTGAGATTTTAAGTTTTTTTGCTTTGTGCTTTAAACGAACCTTCTTTTTTTTAAAAGAACTGGAAAACATCCACTATTTGATGAGACAAACAAAAACAATTGTGACAGACAAATAGATTTGGCAACTACTTTTTTTAAAAAATACCTGCTTTTGGTTTCTTTATCTTCAGTAGCAGGTCTTTGAAGGGGTTCAATTGGTTTACCGGTAGCAACCACAGAGGAATGAACAGCAGGCTGATAAATAAGTAGTTATTTTTAAACATGGTGATACTACCTTTTATGAGACAAAAGCATTTACTATTCAGCAATAAATTGTTGACAAAAAACTGCCATCCTTAAAAACGTCTAATGTTTTTAACCTTATGCTATTCTTTCAAATGAAAATGTATACAAACCTTTTTTTCTTCTTCTTCTTCTCCTCCACTGTCCAATTTATTCCTCTCGGAGAACGATGTTGTTCCCCACCTGAAATAAAAAATGCATAATATATTCTACAGAACTCAAAGAGATCTTTTCTGCTTGGTTGTACGCAAACCAAATTTACAGCTAAACATTGGAATAAGTATTTAAGTTAAAATACTGCATTTCCTTTTCCAAGCACAAAATGCTTTAAGGTAAGGCAATTATTGGAGGGCGGCACTAGAGTGGCACTTATTTCACTTAGTTTAACAATCATTATCAAAGCTACATACAAGCGTTAAATGTTGCATTGCTACGTAACAATTGATCAATCAAAATGTTTGACGTCGTATAAAAGTATATGATTTGTAATAGAGAACAATACGGAGATATTTTATGTGTTTATCCTTGGAAAGGCATCACTTCTTCATGCATCTTCTCTTCTATGGACCCCCCCCCCCCCCCTTCCCCTTCCAATATAAGATTTATCTGAAATGTTTCAACCTTTTTGCTTTACTTGACCCTATTTTTTAAAGCACTGAATTTATTCATCATTACTGATTTTAAACCTCCCAAATGCACTGAATTGTGCATTGTAAAGGCTTTAATTTAGCTATTATAGTTAAATTCATGTTAATGACGTTGGCATGTTTAATTTATTTATTAACATTTGGGACATAACTTTTTCGACGACATCAAAGGAAAATAAACACACCCATTATGCCTGTTACAGACACACGGACACACTCTTCATATTATCATAATAGATATGTTAGCACCATTTGGATTTATAGCCTTTTTACAAATCAAAAATTATGACAACAAAAAATATTGACAATTTACATTAAGTACAGAAAGTTTTGAACAAAAGAAAAGGCCGAAAATATTTGTTGTCCTAAATTTTAAACGACTGAAATAACATGCGCATGGTAGATTTGACCATAAATTTACCATCTTTACCGATAAAATTAATTTGTATGCGGTAGGGATTTCCAGTAGGGATTTGCGGTAGGAAAAACAACAACAATTGATCCTAGTTTTTCTGGCGTTAGATTAGTTGCAGATTGATAAAGTTAATAAAACATAAAGCCCATGTTCCTACTACAAGCTTTTACACTTGTCTGATGGCGATACGGAACACAATATGGGTAGAGAATACGCAAGTTTTCTAAGGGTACCAGTGAGAAGAAGCAAGTGCAATTCATGGCATCATAGACCTGCAATTTCGACCCAAATTAATTTACCTTCGTTTGCCAATGTCCCAACAACTGTAACATCAAAAACCTGTCCTAGATGGCCAAAACTAGAGATGGCCATTATAGACAGGTTCTCTCTATAACAGCCGCCTGTCTTAAACGGCCAGTATTTTTGGTTCCCTTAAGTGGCCATTAAAAAATGTCTGAAATTATTTCACAAATTAGGTTACACATCCAAAATACCTTATACACAAATATAAATTTAATCCTATATAGACCTCTCTAAATATTTAAATAATTACATGGTACAAACTTGAATTTATCCAGTCAGATGTTAATAAGGATCTAAGAGCCCTAAAAATCAAGCCAGATAAGGTTAAGGTATATAAATAATTTACCTTCTTCTTTCTGTAGACATACGTTTTACTGGTGGTTGATCGCTACCTGGCCTACCAAAAGAATTCCTTTTTAAAGGGATTCTTCGATTAGTCGACATTCTAAAATAACAATCAAACATACACAATTCTAAACTTATACCTCTGTGTGAAAAAATTCAAAATAATAAACACAATTAAAATATTAGAAGCACTTAGCCTGACACTTTGGCTTTAGGCAATATTTATATTTAACTCATTTAATTAGAATATGATATAGCTGGCTGGAGTTAAATAAAAATGTTGTGTCCCTTTTAGATTTAAATAACATATTCACTTCTGAAACATAGGTCAGTGCTTTTACTTAAAAATAATTACAAAACTGAGGAAAATCAAAATTTTACCTTCTACTCTCTGCTGGATCTCGTCCTGTCAACTTCTTGATGCTCTCATCCACATCTTGAAGGTTAGATTTCAAGGAATCTCTCTGTTGCTGAAGCTCAACAATAATATCTGTAGCCATTTGGATATATCTATAGATACTTCTAGAATAATTCAAGAAATTAGTGATGTGAAATGTTATAAACACATACTTCTACAATTAAAATGTGATATCATTCTACAATATTTTTTAATGAAGAATAAAAAAAAATCTTTTTTGCATTAAAAAGACCCTTGCATATCATAATAACATGGCATAAAAATTTTTAATTTCCTTCATTTTTTATGTGCAAAAAAGCATTAAAACGAGATTGTAAAAAAACGAAATACACTGTAGATCGTTTAAAAAGCATCAACACAGAATCGTATAAAGCGAAAACATTGCCATAGACCATTTAAAAAGCATCAAAACGGTTGAAAACAGTTTTTCCTGGATAATAATTTCGCTTAGTTAGCCATGGCCTAGGATTTCATACATTTAGTAAAAAGAAACACCCACATAGACAGAGTTTCTGTTGTTTACAATTTAGAAGGTCAGTAAACAACTTCCTTATCGCTAAAATATCGACAGTGTTAATCATCATGACCACGTGGGTAAACACACAAAGGACGGACACAAGCTAAAAACCTACTGGTCAAAGTTGTAGAACGGGCAGGCTGGGCGTAGCACCTAGAAGCCATGCAACCTTGTTCCAGAGGACCATGGTAATTTTTTATGAGGATAAAACGCATATAACATGAAAAACAAGTAAAAAGAAAGTATATAATATAAAAAAGAAAGAAAAAAGAAACAACAAGTAAGTGTTTCTTCCTAGTTATCAAAAGAACTCTGCATGTTGAAATTTCCGAAAAAGCACAGACGGCGGACCGAACGCCAAGCAGAAAATAGTGTGCAGAGCTAAATAGAATCCCGTAAATCTCTGCCCAAGGTGCAGGCCATTTCAGGAGAGGCGTGCAATAGCACGCGCATACCTCCACACACACACAAAATGGCTTAGGCGTGCTATTGATAGCACCTGCAAAATGACAAATTTTATCATAAGTTAACCAGTGCAGCACACCCAAAATCACACCTAAAATACTTGAGGCGTGCTTTTTGCCACACACGTATCAAAATTTTCCTGAAAAGGCCTGAGGTGCAACAAAAAACAAGAGCGCGTACCTATATCAGAATTTGCACAGGACGTATTCTCAAACTCAAGGACTAGGTAGACTGAGATCAAAAATTGCCACATGTTTTTGCCAGCGTCAGGCCTTGCCATGAGAGGCGTGCGATCGGACGCGCACGCGCCCACACACGCGCAAAATGTCCAAGACGTGTGATTGAGCACACGCGCAAAATCGTATAAAATTTAAAGTGATTTCCTTATTTACCTTGCATTTATTTCTTAATCTTAGTTTTAACCGCACCATGAAAAAATAATTTACATACAAGAAATTAATTTAGAACAGGGTACAGTACCGCTTAAATCTTACTTTACGTGAGTTTTACGACGTCGTGTAACGATCTCATGTCTACAAAAAGAACCTTCGCATATTTTTTGTTTACACATGAACTTAATTGCTTTTTATTGTGATCGTTGTGCGCGAGTCATAACAATAAGATTTGATGAATCCTTTTGTTCTTACATGTATAACATGCATGCTATTGTTTAAAAGTGTTAACGATCACAAAAGCTATTAAAAGATATTTAAAAAAAATGAATTAACACTCGTAAAGCGTTAAAGATTTTGTGAAATGTAAAATCATGTTTATGTGAAGAATGTAAAATCAAAGCGATCATACTAAAACTTTTTATAATAGCTTTATACCTTGCGCATTGCTACCTGTTTTTTATTTCTATTTTGAGAACACTGTTTCGATACTCACGTGCCTTGATTTTTGTGCATGCGGCTAAAAATAGTAGTTTCGAATACTAGTTTCGGTCGATCAAATTAAACTTACTTGACAAAGATTAAAATAAATAAAGTAATTTGCCATTTTCGTGAATCCCAAGTTTTATTAATTTTTGCTGCGTTGCGTTTTGTTGCATCGCCATAGATCGTTTAAAAATGATTGAAACAGCATCGTAGAAAGCGAAAAGATTGCCGTAGATCAATTAAAAATCATGAAAACAGGATTCTAGAAAGCGAAAAGATCGCCATAGATCGTTTAAAAATCATGAAAACGGGATAGCAGAAAGCGAAAAGATCGCCGTAGTTGTTTAAAAATCATGAAAATGGGATTGTAGAAAGCAAAAACATTGCCGTACATCATTTCAAAATCATGAAAACAGAATTGTAGAAAGCGAAAAGATCGCCGTAGATCGTTTTAAAATCATGAAAACGGGATTGTAGAAATGATCGTTTCAATTCGTATAAAATGTATCTACTCAGTATTACATATGAACATGGTTCACCTTGGTCAAAAAATTAATGAATTGTATGGAACCGAATTCCCAAAGTTTAATTTAAAGATGGTGGCAGGGTTAGGGTTAGTGCCGATGTGCTCTAATATTATTCTTGTTTTGTTAGCTAGTGACTTTCTTTCAGCTTTTGATATAAAGTTAATGTGGATTTTAATAATAAGTAACATATTTTAAAGAACCAGAGAAAGCCTGGTGGAAGAAAAACACTAAGTTCAGAGATTTGAAAACAATTTTTAAAAAACCGCACGCCATCGCACGCCCAGGGCCTTTTGCGCGTGTGATTTGTCACACGCGCAACTAAAACTCATGGCAAGGCCTGTAGCGTTGATCAGAGCTCATAGTTTCTTCTTACATGTTGGTAGGTTAAAAAAAGAAAGCTTTCTAGCACTACTTTTATTATTCTTTTTGCAAAAAGGTATATGTAGCACAAGTAGACATTTAATAATTATTCACAAAATTAAACTTAGTTATAATTATTTACTCTTCTTCTTTTTCTCTGCACCAACATGTTCAAGTGGCCTTATTCTGGCATCTGTGAGATTTTGCCAAACTGGGTCTAATCTGAAAAAAAATTCACCAAGCGATTTTTCAAACACTTTTCCAGCATCAGTGATTTATGACGATTTTAGATAAAGTCACCACACAATACCACAAAATAAAAATGGAAAATTTATTTTTATTCAAAAGGTGAAAGTTTGGAAACCTACGGATGAAAGATCTCATATTAGTCACTGTTCACACTAGGTATAAATTCAACATGCGCTTACGCAGTCTCTTTTACAGCAAAGCCAAACAAATAAAATGGTTGCCACAAACGTCAATTTTTGATCGAATCATAGACAATTTTGGTCATAGAAACTGGCAATATCGCTTGATTTGGCTACTTCTCTGTTTTCAGAAAGTGTTCCTGACTGGTCAGTATACAGAATATTTGTTATTGCCACAATTTGAATTTTGCATATAAACAAGATGTGCGTTCCGTTCAGACAGGGGTCACAAATATGTGGTATTAGAGTCATTTGAGTCCAAAATATAGGTGTGGTCAGTTGCGGTTGTTAAATACAAACTCAATAAATACATGCCATTACATTGATATTTATTGATAACTTGTGTGCCTTGTTTAATTGGATTGTCAAAAATTGAAATTCCAAAAATAGGTTGGGTGACCCTAACATCAATTTTTTGTGACGTCTGCCTTCTATACCAGTTCAGAATAAAATACAGATTTGGAAACAGTTTCCTTGTTGAGAAACAGTTTCCATATTCAGAAACATTTTTGTGTATATAAAAATAAGAAATAGTTTTTGAATACGGAAACCAATTTCAGTTTTCCATTTTTCCTCAAGCTATACTTTGGGTTTCTGCATTATAATATTTTGGCCAAAAGGAAGCTCTACCATGGTGGTTTGCAACACATCATTCAGTAAGAGACAGAGTAGGCTGATAACATATGAGTCAGGTGGTTGTAAGACACAGATAGATTACTTCCTGGTTAGAAAGTCAGACAAGAAAGTGGTGAAGGACGTGAAAGTTATATCGGGGGAAGAGTGTGTTTCCCAGCATAGGTTGCTGGTTTGTGATATTATCTTGAAGAGTGTTAAAGAAGCCAAGGGAAAGTACAGGCCCCGTCGAAAAGTCTGGAAGCTGAAGGAAGAGATTGTAGCAAGACAATTTAGTGCAAAAGTTCAGCAGTTAGCCCACAATGGTCAATGTGATAGTGACAATGTTGAAAGTACTTGGACTACTTTGAAGAATTGTCTTCTAGAAGCTTCTGATGATACCTGTGGGTGGACGAAAGGACCAGCTAGACATAGACAGACCTGGTGGTGGAATAATGAGGTTGACCAGTGTATAAAGGAAAAGAGGAAACTTTGGAAAGAGTGGAAGTCAGGTGGTAGTAAAAATATTTACTTAGAAGCTAAGCGTTGTGCTCGTACAGCAGTGTATAAGGCAAAATCAGAAGCAGAGAGAAACAGATTTGCAGATGTGTTAAGAAGGGAAGACCAGCGCAATGAGGTATTCAAGATAGCAAAGCAAATGAAGAAGACTAATCAAGATGTTGTAGGTGAGAAGTGTATACGTAATGATGAAGGTGTTTTGGCTAGCACAGAGGAGGAGAAAAGGGTAGCTTGGAGGAATTATTATCAGAGGTTGCTTAACACCGAGTTTGATTGGGATGAGGATAATTTGTCTGATGATGATGTTGTAGAAGGGCCAGCTATGCAGATCAAGACAGAATGGGTAGTGGAGGCTATTAGGAAATTGAAGATTGGCAAGGCTGCAGGAGTATCAGGTATTGTTGCAGAGATGGTAAAAGCATCTGGATATATTGGAGTTGAGCTTATTACAAGTCTTGCTAACCAGATTATAAAGGATGGTGCTATTCCGAGTGAGTGGCAGTCGAGTGTAATAGTGAATTGTTTCAAGGGCAAGGGTGATGCATTAGAAAGGGGTAACTATAGAGGTTTGAAGTTGGTTGATCAAGTAATGAAAGTCATTGAAAGAGTGATTGATAAGTTACTTAGAGAAAGGATTGATATAGATAAGATGCAATTTGGTTTTGTTCCAGGGCGTGGCACTACAGATGCAATATTTTTACTCAGACAGCTTCAGGAAAAGTATTTAGGAAAGAGAAAGAATCTCTATTTTGCCTTTGTAGATTTAGAGAAAGCTTTTGATAGAGTGCCACGTAAAGTTATTTGGTGGGCTATGAGAAAATTAGGTGTGGATGAGTGGCTAGTTACGATGGTACAGTCTATGTACAGCAATGCTAGAAGTCGTGTCAGGATTAACGATTCACTTAGTGATGAATTTAGTGTAAATGTTGGTGTACATCAGGGTTCTGTACTTAGTCCTTTGTTGTTTGTTCTAGTCTTAGAAGCGCTGTCGATGGAGTTCAGAACAGGTTGTCCATGGGAGTTATTGTATGCAGATGATTTGGTTCTCATAGCAGAGTCGATGGAAGAATTAGTTGAAAAGTTTGAGAAGTGGAAGAAAGGACTAGAAGAGAAAGGGCTAAAGGTAAACACAGCAAAGTCTAAAGTCATGATTAGTAGCATTGCAGCCAAGTGTGACCTTGTAGTTGGAAAGTGGCCTTGTGGAGTTTGCAGGAAAGGGGTTGGTAGTAACTCAATTTTTTGTCAGACTTGCAAGCATTGGGTACATAAGAAGTGCAGTAGTATTAGTGGAAGGTTAAGAGCTGACATTCAGTTTGTATGCAAGCGTTGCAAAGGTGAGATTATAGAGAATGAAGTATTTCCAGCTTTAATGATGTACAACAGTGGCTCGTTAGAGATAGTTGAGAACTTCTGTTACTTAGGTGATATGTTGGGCAGTGAAGGGGGTGTTGGAAGAAGTGTTACTTGCAGGATAGGTTCTGCTTGGAAAAAGTTCAGAGAGTTACTTCCTTTGTTGACTAGCAGAGTCCTGTCAATTGAGGTAAAAGGTAGGTTGTATGAGGCCTGTGTAAGAAGTGTTATGTTGTACGGTAGTGAGACATGGGCAGTGAAGCAGGAAGATCTTGACCGTTTAGAAAGGAATGATATGAGAATGGTTAGGTGGATGTGTAACGCCAGTCTGAGAGACAGAAAGAGTTCAGATGAGCTAAGAAGCAGGCTAAGTCTCCGTAGAATTAAAGATGTTATCCAGATAAGAAGATTGAATTGGCTGGGGCACTTGGAAAGAATGGAGGAGGATAATTGGGTAAGAAAGTGTAGAGACTTGATAGTTCCTGGGGCAAAGCCCAGAGGCAGACCGAGAAAGACTTGGCAGGAGGTTATAAGGACAGACTTGATACAGAGGAAGTTGAGTTTAGATCTAACACAGTCTACAATCATGTTCATAATAGTTTTGGAAAAACCACTTTCCCCCTCCCCCCCACTCTTCAGTGTTGGTTGGAGGTCTTTTCCAGAGTCGCCGACAGTATTTTGGGGCACAAATCAACTCAAAATCAACACTGACTGTAGGGGGAGAGGGGGAAAACTCTGAAAAAAGCCTCAAAAGCCGTTTTTCCAATAATTTATGAACATGATTGTCTGTAAATGACATAAAAAAATTGAAAAGGGCTTCCCCTTGTTTAGAGCCAAAATTTTTCTTTGATGACACGTTCCACACGTTCCGCACACGTTCCACACCCGTTCCAAGGTGCTCCACCATCGGTTGCACCTAAATTAAACACGTTCCACACGTACCGCCAACTTCAATGAAATTGAAGTAAAGTTTAATTTTTATAAAAAATTGGCGGAACGTGTGGAACGTGTGCTACTGCAGTCTCACCTTGTACACTTGGCTATGGAACTTGAGTGGAACGTGTGCGGAACGTGTGTGGAACGTGTGTGTTTTCCATTTCTTTTATATTATGAAGTGTCTATGTTATATAAAGAACAATTTTAGTCATGTATACATAATATATAAGCATATATAAGCTCTTGCCACATACGACAAACAATAAGAAACAAACAGACAATAGGAGGCCTGGAACCTAGTTTATGAAACAAGAAAACCAACCAGCTCTGCATGCACAGTATAAGGAATGACACAGCAGTACTTGTCCTTAATTCAGCCAACACAAACGCACACAAAAGCTTTTATAAAAAAAAGCCGCTTAAAAAAACTAAGTCTCAAATTTTAGAGACAATCATGTTCATAATAGTTTTGGAAAAACCACTTTCCCCCTCCCCCCCACTCTTCAGTGTTGGTTGGAGGTCTTTTCCAGAGTCGCCGACAGTATTTTGGGGCACAAATCAACTCAAAATCAACACTGACTGTAGGGGGAGAGGGGGAAAACTCTGAAAAAAGCCTCAAAAGCCGTTTTTCCAATAATTTATGAACATGATTGTCTGTAAATGACATAAAAAAATTGAAAAGGGCTTCCCCTTGTTTAGAGCCAAAATTTTTCTTTGATGACACGTTCCACACGTTCCGCACACGTTCCACACCCGTTCCAAGGTGCTCCACCATCGGTTGCACCTAAATTAAACACGTTCCACACGTACCGCCAACTTCAATGAAATTGAAGTAAAGTTTAATTTTTATAAAAAATTGGCGGAACGTGTGGAACGTGTGCTACTGCAGTCTCACCTTGTACACTTGGCTATGGAACTTGAGTGGAACGTGTGCGGAACGTGTGTGGAACGTGTGTGTTTTCCATTTCTTTTATATTATGAAGTGTCTATGTTATATAAAGAACAATTTTAGTCATGTATACATAATATATAAGCATATATAAGCTCTTGCCACATACGACAAACAATAAGAAACAAACAGACAATAGGAGGCCTGGAACCTAGTTTATGAAACAAGAAAACCAACCAGCTCTGCATGCACAGTATAAGGAATGACACAGCAGTACTTGTCCTTAATTCAGCCAACACAAACGCACACAAAAGCTTTTATAAAAAAAGCCGCTTAAAAAAACTAAGTCTCAAATTTTAGAGACAATCATGTTCATAATAGTTTTGGAAAAACCACTTTCCCCCTCCCCCCCACTCTTCAGTGTTGGTTGGAGGTCTTTTCCAGAGTCGCCGACAGTATTTTGGGGCACAAATCAACTCAAAATCAACACTGACTGTAGGGGGAGAGGGGGAAAACTCTGAAAAAAGCCTCAAAAGCCGTTTTTCCAATAATTTATGAACATGATTGTCTGTAAATGACATAAAAAAATTGAAAAGGGCTTCCCCTTGTTTAGAGCCAAAATTTTTCTTTGATGACACGTTCCACACGTTCCGCACACGTTCCACACCCGTTCCAAGGTGCTCCACCATCGGTTGCACCTAAATTAAACACGTTCCACACGTACCGCCAACTTCAATGAAATTGAAGTAAAGTTTAATTTTTATAAAAAATTGGCGGAACGTGTGGAACGTGTGCTACTGCAGTCTCACCTTGTACACTTGGCTATGGAACTTGAGTGGAACGTGTGCGGAACGTGTGTGGAACGTGTGTGTTTTCCATTTCTTTTATATTATGAAGTGTCTATGTTATATAAAGAACAATTTTAGTCATGTATACATAATATATAAGCATATATAAGCTCTTGCCACATACGACAAACAATAAGAAACAAACAGACAATAGGAGGCCTGGAACCTAGTTTATGAAACAAGAAAACCAACCAGCTCTGCATGCACAGTATAAGGAATGACACAGCAGTACTTGTCCTTAATTCAGCCAACACAAACGCACACAAAAGCTTTTATAAAAAAAGCCGCTTAAAAAAACTAAGTCTCAAATTTTAGAGACAATCATGTTCATAATAGTTTTGGAAAAACCACTTTCCCCCTCCCCCCCACTCTTCAGTGTTGGTTGGAGGTCTTTTCCAGAGTCGCCGACAGTATTTTGGGGCACAAATCAACTCAAAATCAACACTGACTGTAGGGGGAGAGGGGGAAAACTCTGAAAAAAGCCTCAAAAGCCGTTTTTCCAATAATTTATGAACATGATTGTCTGTAAATGACATAAAAAAATTGAAAAGGGCTTCCCCTTGTTTAGAGCCAAAATTTTTCTTTGATGACACGTTCCACACGTTCCGCACACGTTCCACACCCGTTCCAAGGTGCTCCACCATCGGTTGCACCTAAATTAAACACGTTCCACACGTACCGCCAACTTCAATGAAATTGAAGTAAAGTTTAATTTTTATAAAAAATTGGCGGAACGTGTGGAACGTGTGCTACTGCAGTCTCACCTTGTACACTTGGCTATGGAACTTGAGTGGAACGTGTGCGGAACGTGTGTGGAACGTGTGTGTTTTCCATTTCTTTTATATTATGAAGTGTCTATGTTATATAAAGAACAATTTTAGTCATGTATACATAATATATAAGCATATATAAGCTCTTGCCACATACGACAAACAATAAGAAACAAACAGACAATAGGAGGCCTGGAACCTAGTTTATGAAACAAGAAAACCAACCAGCTCTGCATGCACAGTATAAGGAATGACACAGCAGTACTTGTCCTTAATTCAGCCAACACAAACGCACACAAAAGCTTTTATAAAAAAAGCCGCTTAAAAAAACTAAGTCTCAAATTTTAGAGACAATCATGTTCATAATAGTTTTGGAAAAACCACTTTCCCCCTCCCCCCCACTCTTCAGTGTTGGTTGGAGGTCTTTTCCAGAGTCGCCGACAGTATTTTGGGGCACAAATCAACTCAAAATCAACACTGACTGTAGGGGGAGAGGGGGAAAACTCTGAAAAAAGCCTCAAAAGCCGTTTTTCCAATAATTTATGAACATGATTGTCTGTAAATGACATAAAAAAATTGAAAAGGGCTTCCCCTTGTTTAGAGCCAAAATTTTTCTTTGATGACACGTTCCACACGTTCCGCACACGTTCCACACCCGTTCCAAGGTGCTCCACCATCGGTTGCACCTAAATTAAACACGTTCCACACGTACCGCCAACTTCAATGAAATTGAAGTAAAGTTTAATTTTTATAAAAAATTGGCGGAACGTGTGGAACGTGTGCTACTGCAGTCTCACCTTGTACACTTGGCTATGGAACTTGAGTGGAACGTGTGCGGAACGTGTGTGGAACGTGTGTGTTTTCCATTTCTTTTATATTATGAAGTGTCTATGTTATATAAAGAACAATTTTAGTCATGTATACATAATATATAAGCATATATAAGCTCTTGCCACATACGACAAACAATAAGAAACAAACAGACAATAGGAGGCCTGGAACCTAGTTTATGAAACAAGAAAACCAACCAGCTCTGCATGCACAGTATAAGGAATGACACAGCAGTACTTGTCCTTAATTCAGCCAACACAAACGCACACAAAAGCTTTTATAAAAAAAGCCGCTTAAAAAAACTAAGTCTCAAATTTTAGAGACAATCATGTTCATAATAGTTTTGGAAAAACCACTTTCCCCCTCCCCCCCACTCTTCAGTGTTGGTTGGAGGTCTTTTCCAGAGTCGCCGACAGTATTTTGGGGCACAAATCAACTCAAAATCAACACTGACTGTAGGGGGAGAGGGGGAAAACTCTGAAAAAAGCCTCAAAAGCCGTTTTTCCAATAATTTATGAACATGATTGTCTGTAAATGACATAAAAAAATTGAAAAGGGCTTCCCCTTGTTTAGAGCCAAAATTTTTCTTTGATGACACGTTCCACACGTTCCGCACACGTTCCACACCCGTTCCAAGGTGCTCCACCATCGGTTGCACCTAAATTAAACACGTTCCACACGTACCGCCAACTTCAATGAAATTGAAGTAAAGTTTAATTTTTATAAAAAATTGGCGGAACGTGTGGAACGTGTGCTACTGCAGTCTCACCTTGTACACTTGGCTATGGAACTTGAGTGGAACGTGTGCGGAACGTGTGTGGAACGTGTGTGTTTTCCATTTCTTTTATATTATGAAGTGTCTATGTTATATAAAGAACAATTTTAGTCATGTATACATAATATATAAGCATATATAAGCTCTTGCCACATACGACAAACAATAAGAAACAAACAGACAATAGGAGGCCTGGAACCTAGTTTATGAAACAAGAAAACCAACCAGCTCTGCATGCACAGTATAAGGAATGACACAGCAGTACTTGTCCTTAATTCAGCCAACACAAACGCACACAAAAGCTTTTATAAAAAAAGCCGCTTAAAAAAACTAAGTCTCAAATTTTAGAGACAATCATGTTCATAATAGTTTTGGAAAAACCACTTTCCCCCTCCCCCCCACTCTTCAGTGTTGGTTGGAGGTCTTTTCCAGAGTCGCCGACAGTATTTTGGGGCACAAATCAACTCAAAATCAACACTGACTGTAGGGGGAGAGGGGGAAAACTCTGAAAAAAGCCTCAAAAGCCGTTTTTCCAATAATTTATGAACATGATTGTCTGTAAATGACATAAAAAAATTGAAAAGGGCTTCCCCTTGTTTAGAGCCAAAATTTTTCTTTGATGACACGTTCCACACGTTCCGCACACGTTCCACACCCGTTCCAAGGTGCTCCACCATCGGTTGCACCTAAATTAAACACGTTCCACACGTACCGCCAACTTCAATGAAATTGAAGTAAAGTTTAATTTTTATAAAAAATTGGCGGAACGTGTGGAACGTGTGCTACTGCAGTCTCACCTTGTACACTTGGCTATGGAACTTGAGTGGAACGTGTGCGGAACGTGTGTGGAACGTGTGTGTTTTCCATTTCTTTTATATTATGAAGTGTCTATGTTATATAAAGAACAATTTTAGTCATGTATACATAATATATAAGCATATATAAGCTCTTGCCACATACGACAAACAATAAGAAACAAACAGACAATAGGAGGCCTGGAACCTAGTTTATGAAACAAGAAAACCAACCAGCTCTGCATGCACAGTATAAGGAATGACACAGCAGTACTTGTCCTTAATTCAGCCAACACAAACGCACACAAAAGCTTTTATAAAAAAAGCCGCTTAAAAAAACTAAGTCTCAAATTTTAGAGACAATCATGTTCATAATAGTTTTTGGAAAAACCACTTTCCCCCTCCCCCCCACTCTTCAGTGTTGGTTGGAGGTCTTTTCCAGAGTCGCCGACAGTATTTTGGGGCACAAATCAACTCAAAATCAACACTGACTGTAGGGGGAGAGGGGGAAAACTCTGAAAAAAGCCTCAAAAGCCGTTTTTCCAATAATTTATGAACATGATTGTCTGTAAATGACATAAAAAAATTGAAAAGGGCTTCCCCTTGTTTAGAGCCAAAATTTTTCTTTGATGACACGTTCCACACGTTCCGCACACGTTCCACACCCGTTCCAAGGTGCTCCACCATCGGTTGCACCTAAATTAAACACGTTCCACACGTACCGCCAACTTCAATGAAATTGAAGTAAAGTTTAATTTTTATAAAAAATTGGCGGAACGTGTGGAACGTGTGCTACTGCAGTCTCACCTTGTACACTTGGCTATGGAACTTGAGTGGAACGTGTGCGGAACGTGTGTGGAACGTGTGTGTTTTCCATTTCTTTTATATTATGAAGTGTCTATGTTATATAAAGAACAATTTTAGTCATGTATACATAATATATAAGCATATATAAGCTCTTGCCACATACGACAAACAATAAGAAACAAACAGACAATAGGAGGCCTGGAACCTAGTTTATGAAACAAGAAAACCAACCAGCTCTGCATGCACAGTATAAGGAATGACACAGCAGTACTTGTCCTTAATTCAGCCAACACAAACGCACACAAAAGCTTTTATAAAAAAAGCCGCTTAAAAAAACTAAGTCTCAAATTTTAGAGACAATCATGTTCATAATAGTTTTGGAAAAACCACTTTCCCCCTCCCCCCACTCTTCAGTGTTGGTTGGAGGTCTTTTCCAGAGTTGCCGACAGTATTTTGGGGCACAAATCAACTCAAAATCAACACTGACTGTAGGGGGAGAGGGGGAAAACTCTGAAAAAAGCCTCAAAAGCCGTTTTTCCAATAATTTATGAACATGATTGTCTGTAAATGACATAAAAAAAATTGAAAAGGGCTTCCCCTTGTTTAGAGCCAAAATTTTTCTTTGATGACACGTTCCACACGTTCCGCACACGTTCCACACCCGTTCCAAGGTGCTCCACCATCGGTTGCACCTAAATTAAACACGTTCCACACGTACCGCCAACTTCAATGAAATTGAAGTAAAGTTTAATTTTTATAAAAAATTGGCGGAACGTGTGGAACGTGTGCTACTGCAGTCTCACCTTGTACACTTGGCTATGGAACTTGAGTGGAACGTGTGCGGAACGTGTGTGGAACGTGTGTGTTTTCCATTTCTTTTATATTATGAAGTGTCTATGTTATATAAAGAACAATTTTAGTCATGTATACATAATATATAAGCATATATAAGCTCTTGCCACATACGACAAACAATAAGAAACAAACAGACAATAGGAGGCCTGGAACCTAGTTTATGAAACAAGAAAACCAACCAGCTCTGCATGCACAGTATAAGGAATGACACAGCAGTACTTGTCCTTAATTCAGCCAACACAAACGCACACAAAAGCTTTTATAAAAAAAGCCGCTTAAAAAAACTAAGTCTCAAATTTTAGAGACAATCATGTTCATAATAGTTTTGGAAAAACCACTTTCCCCCTCCCCCCCACTCTTCAGTGTTGGTTGGAGGTCTTTTCCAGAGTTGCCGACAGTATTTTGGGGCACAAATCAACTCAAAATCAACACTGACTGTAGGGGGAGAGGGGGAAAACTCTGAAAAAAGCCTCAAAAGCCGTTTTTCCAATAATTTATGAACATGATTGTAGATCAGATTGGAAGAGGGTCATTAATATACCCCGTCCAACCCATGCTAGCATGGAAAACGGACGTTAAGCCGAGAATGATGATGATGATGATGACCAATAAACCTAAAAATATTATTTGGAACTGGGGTGTACTTCAGGGGGTTCTTTTACTACTAGAGTTCTAATCAAATTTACCCCTGTCCTAAGCTATTTTACCCCCAGCCAAACCGAAAAACAGTTTTTAAAGTCAGAAACAATTTCTGCTTCCCCCCCCCCAAAAAAAAAAAAACATAAAATCTGGTTTCCGAATTCGGAAACTGTTTCTTTTTTTTGGAGTTTCATTATACATTTCTACTGTGTAACGTTTCTATGTTTGCAAGTACGTAAGAATATATCATGTGACAACACATCCACGAATTTTTAAAATGTTCATAACACATTAATATACATGTTTTGACTTTCGGATCATATTCAATATCATTGAATTGGCGTGTGTAGCTATAAATTTTTAACTTAAAGGTTACCTCCTGCGAAAAATCAAGTTGAGCAAATATGAAAGATCTTTGAAAATTCTCTAGAAATCTTTTTATTTTTTTGAAAAATCTTTATCTGTTTTCTCGAGATATTTGTCTTAAAAGTTGTGCTAATTATGCGAAATTATAGACCTTTTTGAATGTTTACATTTTCCGCGGTAAGCCCTTTCGGCTTTAACAATTGCGTGGCAGGCAAAAAGATGCGGGCGCTAGGTGAAGTGAGGCCTTATTTAGTCTGTTTCTTCGCACGAAGGTATCATTACGACTTTATATAAATATATGTCAATCAGAAGTTATCCATCTACACTCGATAATAGTTTAAAGGCTAGAAAATGTTTCCGTAGAAAGAAATGGGTTGAAAAAGACCTTTCTTCAGCAAGCTTTCTTGGGAAAGAGAGGGAATATTCAATGAATAATTTACTCATCAAAAACGATGCCATATTAGTTTTCAAAGCCATGAATCACATTGCTCCTGATTACATGCGCTCAAAATTACTTTTGACAAAAAACTGTCATAATCATCAAACAAGAGGAGCTTCAAAAAACAGGTTCACACTTCCCTTGGTCAACACGGAATTTGGCAAAAAAGCCTTCCCATTTAGAGCTGCAAAAGTGTGGAATAATCTTCCAGACCAAGTGACCTGTGATGGAAGTCTGCTTTCGTTTAAGACTTCCATCTCTAATGTATTTGGCAAATTCTAATGGAGATCACTTTTTAACTTTTTAATTTTTGTTTTTTATTCTTTTTCTTTTCAATTTTCACAGATTATAAATGTTACTATGTTTGATTGAGCTGAGGCAGTCTAAGGTTTATCATTTTTTGTTTCTTTTTTGTTCTAGTGGCCCCCAGTGGAAACAATCCACTAACTATAGGTTTTTGTGATTTTCTGGGCTAGCCACTTTAAATATTTATTATTATTATTATTATTATTATTATTATTATTATTATTATTATTATTATTATTATTATTATTATTATTCCGCATCTTGGGCTTACGGCGGAAAATGTAAACATTAAAAAAGGTCTATATAATTATGGTAACTAAATATTGAAATTTATGTAAAATGTTCAAAACGTGTCAAAGTGAACGGCCAGAAAACATTTTTAACTCTAGCTATATATGGCTTTTCAAAAATGTTAAATATAACACCCTCGCAGGAGCATACTCATGATATCATGCATAATTAGTGAATCTTCTTAGTCCAAATTCTAAAGAACCAATCAAGAATTTTAAAAAAAATATTCAAATTCATAGACAAGATCTTTCCTTATGCAATTAACTTTATTTTTCGTGGGAGGTAAACCTTTAATCATCCGACATGTGAAAATGCTGTTTTGGTAGTATTAATGTTATGGTCAAAATCTTCTAATTTTCTACTTGTACTAATAAGCCTCGGTTTTAAGCAGAGTTCAATTATGACAAAATTAAAAAACCTGTTGTAACAGGTTGTTTGTTTGATCAAGTTTCAGCCAGGTGAGAGAATTTCAAATATCACATTTATTTATTTATTTTGTTTGAAAAAGTTTAGAAATAGCAGCGGTACATCAAAGAAAAGTAATTTGGGAAAGGTGTATTCAACAAAAAAGTAATTGTTTCGCAAATAGGTTTTGCAGAAACTAGAAATTTAACCTTAAAGATTGTGCTTTTCATTCACCACACTTCAGTCACTTCTCGTGCGCCATATTTTTCGTACAAACTTATTTCGGATTTAATCCGATTTTCACGTGCGTTGCTCAGCGCCATTTATGGAAGGGCCGAGCTGAGGGGACCGGAAAAATAGTTTGACAAAAAACGAAAGTTCAAGATAACAAAGTTCGAGATATAGAATGTAATTTTGCCTACAAAAGATTACAATGAATGAAAGGACCGGAAAAAAATTCGAGACAGCGAAAGTTCGAGATAACGGGTATTCAAGATGTCGATGGTACATATAAACTGTTTTGTCTATCTATTATACCGAGAAATATTACCCGAGGTCAAAAGTATAGAGCAAGCTTGCGAGGTCGATGCGCTGACGAAGGGTAATATTTCTCGGTATAGATAGACAAAAGAACATTCGACGATGCCGTGTTGCTCATTGTGCTGGATGAATGTTTATATAAACATTTCTTGCTGTTTTTCTTGCAGAGTGATTTGAGATTTGGATTTAGTAGCTTGATTTTTAAGTCTGTATATATGTAGCTGCGTTTTAACGTTTCTCCAGCAATGTTATTTGTTTACATTTATTTTGGTTGCTAATGAGGTTCAAAGTTATACCGTGTAAAGCCGTTTTAGCCAATCAGGGCTGCGAATTTCCCGTATAAACCGGTTAAAAATAGATAGCTATCAGTTCATAAAGCCTGTTATACCCCAGTTTATGTTTCAGCGACCTAATTTCGAATGGAGCAACAAAGTCAACGTTTTATTGACTTTGTTGTTATATACGAAAAGATACTACTTGATTCCCCTGTTAAAAAGTTGATCACGTAGTGGCGTCAAAATTACTTTGATGTAAAGTGGAGTACATGACTCAAACTTACTTTGGTTTAAAGACTATCTTACGGACAGAGAACAATGTATTCCTCACGGTAATCATACGACTGAACTCAAAAATGTGAAATGTGGAGTTCCACAGGGCTCTATACTTGGACCGCTCCTTTTTTTAATATATGTTAATGATTTGCCTTATGCATCGACACTTATAAACTTTATTCTTTTTGCAGATGATACTAACTTATTCTACGCTCACAAAGATATCAAAACACTCTTTACTACGGTAAACAAAGAACTGAGTAGTATTAATGAATGGTTTAAAGCAAACAAACTGTCCCTAAATGTAAATAAAACAAAATATACGCTATTCTGCAAAAAGTCTAAATCAGACGACTTGCCATTGAAACTTCCAGATCTATGTATAAATGAAATTAGCATAAAAAGGGAAAGCTCTTTAAACTTTTTAGGTGTTCTTATTGACGAAAACCTGTCTTGGAAAAGCCATATACAAACAATAGAGAATAAGATTTCCAAAAATATTGGAATATTATACAAAGCGAAGCCATTACTAAATTTTCATTTTCTTAAAAATTTATACTTTTCATTTATTCACAGCTACTTAACATATTTTAACATTGTCTGGGCTAGCACTAATCATTCTAAACTTACAAAAATTTACAGTAAACAGAAGCACGCATGTCGAATAATATTTGGAAAGAACAGATACACCACAGCCGAACCGTTATTGAGAAAAATAAGGGCCTTAAGTAGCTATAAACTGAACATACACCAGGTTTTGTTATTTGTGCATAAAATTAGATATGACATTGCACCCAAGGCCTTCACAAATCAGTTTCTAGAAATAAAACACAGGTATGACACAAGATATTCAATGAACAATTTTAACATTCCAAAGACCTTTCTAGTGACCACTCGATACTCAATATCTTCTCGTGGGCCATTATTATGGAACAATCTTAGATGAAGACAAAAAAACTATTTGCTTGTTGACGCATTTTAAGAAAACCACAAAACATTTCTTGTTATTTAATGATTTAGATTATTCGCGATATTTTTAGTATCACATTTTTGTAATTTTTTACAACTCTAGAGGTATTGTAAATATTTTTTCTTTACGTTAATTTTAACCTACTCTCTTTAACCTATCTCAACTAGATGGGGCTTGATGATAAGACCAAATATGTCTTCTACTTGCTCAAGTCATTATTTGATTGTAAACACGAACAAACATGTACACAAAAAATTATTCTGACGAAAATATATATATACATACATGTTTGCCGCTTTACGCGTTGGCTTGTATTTAAAATGGCGATCGATTTCATGCAACCAGCTTGTTTTTTTCACGGTGAAAAGAGATATTTTTTCTTAAATACTAATAATATATGAGGGTTTAAGATTAAGTTGTTTTAAGTGGGAAGTAAGCTTTAGTTTAATTCTATGAACTCAAGAACCATATATTGCTGTCCTGAAAACAGTACAGAATGGAGTGAACACATCACAAATTATCAGTCATACAGACACAACTAATTGGTAAAAATTTAATTGGTTTGATCAATTGGACTTAAATTTGCTAGCTATAGATCACTTTTCGCGTGACGTATTTGTTTTAATTTCATTTTGAGAACAATGGGCATGTGCGCAATTTTGTGTAGGTAAAAAAGCAGGACTCACACAGGGTAAAATGGCTATTAATGAAGATTAATGATTTTTTGGGTAGAACAAGATCAAAGAGGAACTGGAATTAAATCTTCACTATATTCTTCTAATTCTTCTTCAAAAATTTCGCTAATTTTAAGCGAATATTTCTTTTTTTGGATGGATTTCTTTGATTACTGTGGTCTGTTGTTTATATTGCTTGCGCATGTGCAAAACTCGCATACAAAAAAGAGAAAAATAGCCCTAATGATGAGGTTGACTGACCGCCCACCAAAAACCCTCACAAATAATTTAAAGTGAAAAAGTATACTACTATGCGAAAAACCCTGGGATCAAGGTTGCTTAGACAATGTATTTTGAAGACTACTGTAAACACCTGGCCATTTGACAAAAAAATGAACAAAAATAATTTATGCGCAACAATTCCCAGGAAATAGTTCGTAAAAGAATTAACAATAGTCCTTAATGAATCTTGGTGCCCATTCTCGACCTCAGAGCTCTTTGAGATAAACTACTTTCGAGGTTTTAATCTCAAAGAGCTCTCGGGACGAGAATGCGTGGCGCCGGGTTACACCTCCTTTTGGACATGCATTCTAAAGAAGTGAACAATTCTTAAGGTGGTACCCCTAGAAAAAAACTATATCGCAGAGGATTGTCTTTTCTGAAGATACTTGATGAGGATGTCATAGTATGTGACAGTACGACAAAATTAAGTCAAAAATTTCATTGGTTGGTTGCCGTGGTTACCCGTTGTTAGGAGAAGTATAGGCAAAATATGACATTTTGCAGCTCGACGCCTAACCAATTAACTGAATAACATGCGTTATTCCAAGCGCCTTTTTGGCCGCTTTTGGTCCTCAAGGGTCACGTGTATGGATTGAGCGAAGCGCATTTTCGAAAGGCTGACTCGTCTTCCAGAGAACTGATGCGGTATTTTTTGGACGACAGAAAAGCTAAAACAGGGCGAAACAGGCAATATCTCGACAAAATAACTGAAAGACAAAACTTCGATTTGAAAATAGGTTTCGTTTAAACACTAGGTGGTACTAATGCCTCCATCCACAGAAGAAATTGTAAAGCGTGGGTGCTTCGATCTTGAGAATTCTTGTTTCGCGTGGATTCCGAACTTAAACGGCAAAAAACTTGTTTAAAGATTATTTTATGGACATTCTTGACTTGTGGATCGACAAAAGGTGTACGCCAGCACTATTTCGACCTGAAAAGCACCAAATACCTAAGACCTTAAGTCTAATTGGTGACGAGTAAACTCTGACGAGTTCACTTCGCAGGGTGCTTCGTTAAGACAGCTTTCTGACTGCATGTGGAACAACTCATTTAATATTCAGAACTGTCATATATTGCCTTAGGAGGCCCTAAAGTATCATCTAGCTATTGCAAAGAATTAAACATCAACGGAGGGTTGTCTAAAAATGTGAAAATGGTTGCTATGGGCGTTGCTATGCAGTTATATTTGCGGTTGGTTGGAAAACAGGTAAACAGGTAAAAGACAATTCTTGAAATTTAGACATTTTTTCTAGGGGAACCACCTAAATTAAATGCATAGTTTTTAAATTTCTCCATTCGCGAAAGTTGCTGATGCCTTAAATTTTGTAATGTTTGTAATGTTGTAATGATCACATTATTCTTGAAAGAAACAAATAAAAAAATATTTTTTAACAAACACGTCTTAATTCCTAACTCAAAAAAGTTTGAGAAAATTGCAAAAGGATATTGATGAATTGACCAGGCACTTGAAGGGTCTAAAACAGGGGGTCAGGCTCACGGGGACAAACAACCTCGTTCCCAGGGCTCTTTTTTCGGAGCCAATCATATTTGAAAATCAATCAGTTGCCGCCAGGGCTTCTTTCTTGAGCGCCGTCAGCCATAAAAAGCGAAAAAAGAGCCCTGGGAACGAGGTTGGGGGACAAAAATAAATTTTCAGGTGTTTCCGGGCGATAACTAGCCAATTTTGGTTCCGGACTTCTTATGGTGTCCCGGGGTTACTTGTGCAGCGTTTTACAGCAAGCCGAAAAACATTTTCAATATGGCGCTACATAGCTGTAGTTTCCAGAAGCCTAGGTGGCTTGAACAATTTCCGCTATCCGCAACAAACAAATAATAAATACATGAATTAAATAGATTTTTAAAACAATTGTACATGCGTTTTGTTTGTTCAATAATCTATTCTCACGTGCCGATCACATGATGTGTGATCTATTAACGGCCGAGGTACACTTTATGCAGTTAATAACATTAAAATATAATCTCAAGTGAAAGGAACAGGGGAGAGTTACTTTCATTTATACGTGCACTTAAAAATGATCTGTGATCTATAAAGAAGCCACGTGCGTGAACTATTCAGGTAACATTATTTTCCTCTAACAAACCGTTCTTGTCACTTGAAATTATAAAATTTTGTTTGCCAAGTCCATGGTTATGCTATTTTGTTTTTCTTTTGGCACCCCTGTAAGGTCATGTGCTTATTATCAATATAAACATAGATGATCAAAGGTAAAAATATATTTGTACAGAAACATTCGTCTCAACAACAACTTCAAAATACGCATGTGTGTGTAAGATACAGAAGTGTTGCAAATAATTTTTATACATGGAATAAAAAGGTGAATATTTTTTGAATACCGTAATGATGTTATTTTCACTCACATGTTTCTCAACTAGATTTACTTTAACTAATTTCTTTCATCAACGTCTATTTTATAATTATTGGCTGGGTTTCGATGTGCAGCTGTTTTATAATCAATTTTTACACGCACCTTGCCTTAGTTTATCGATTTTTTTTGTATACTTTGGAAAAATTAATTACGCAAAAATTGTTGAATTATATTATTCGCAAATACATCTTTCCCCGAATTAGTTTTCATTGATGTACCAACCACTGCTATTTTTCAACTCTTTTAAGCAAAATGAATGTTTTCTGAATCCTCGCCTGAAACTTGATAAAATGTGAAATCTTCAAAAACAACAGCATTTTTTATTAATTTTGTGCTAATTGACCTCTGCTTGAAACCAACTTTTAAAAGATGCAGATATTCTTTAGTAATAAGTACATATTAGTTGATATAATAAAACTTATTTTTTTACCGGACAGTCCCTTTAACGCCACCAAAACAACATTTTCACATGTCGAATTAAATTAAAATTTATACACACCAATTCAATGATTCTAAATATGATCTTAAAGTCAAACCATCAAAGTTATATAAAAAGCCTGTAATTCGGGGAACTTATATTACTTTTAATTTTGTTATTCGGTAGCTTTTGCGTGTTGCGGACATTCTGAAACGAAATATATGCGCATCTCAAATTTTTTGCGTAGTAAAAATGCGCGATTAATACAAGCTCGACCCCAGCACCTTTTACCGTGGCGTCGAAAAACTATCAGAAAGCGCAGCGCCGTTGAGAAGCAAATAGTCCTGGGAACGAGGTTGCGATTAATAAGCAATTGCACAACCAGTTGTTTGCGCAGCGGCCCTTTGCGAAAATTAAAAATATGAGGGAAAATTACATCAATAAAAGGTAAAAGACAGCGTTTTGACAACTTTTCGGGTGTTCAGTACACACATTATCAAGTCTTCTGTATTATCCTACTAATTTACAGCGGAATATATATCTTACGAATTAATATAAAGCGTCTAATTGAATAAATACAACGGAGCTGATCTAATATTGGATTTGGATGAAGAGTCTGTTTGACTTCAAGCGCAAGGCGGTTACTCCGTGAGCAAGAATATCGAAATCGTCTAGAGACGGAACGTAGTTGTTGCATTGTTTAAGATGTTCCTTTATGGCTGATTGTTGCGATGACAACGATTTCTTACCTGTTAATGGTGTAACTCCAAGGTGCTCGCTTTAAGATAACCGCTTTAGGCAACCGCTTCGCACTCGAAGTCAAAGAGAGTCTCTTTGTTCAACGTGATAATCCCGTATTGAATATTAATATTAAGTCAGCTCCGTTGTATTTATTTAATTAGGTGTATTATATTAATTGTATGAAAATAATTAGTAAGATATATATTCCGCTGTAAACTAGCAGTACAATACAGAAGACTTGATAATGGGTGTACTGAACACCTGAAACGTTGTCAAAACGCTGTTTTTACCTCTTAATGTTTAAATATCCATCAAGTTTCAAAGAATTAAGGGTATACCTGTTTGTTTGTTTTTGTTTGTTTTTCTTTCTCGTAATTCTTGTCCACTGTAGTTGTATCCATCCTAAGTTTTGTCCTTTCTTTTGCAATATCAAGTGTGAGCTTATTTTGCCCAGTTTATAATTTTATCCAGTTAAGCTTAATTTTGCGTACAAAACTCGTGGTTTATGAAGAAGCGGACAATATGTTTTATTTGTATTATAGTTATGGCTAGTCATGGTCAAGCACTTTTCTTAAACGCGCAAGAGGTTGAACAAAATCTGCCATTACAAGAGTTGATAGATGGAATTGAAAACAGTTTCGTCCAATTCACGACGAAACAGGAAGGTGTGTCGCAACCACAAAGAATGGTAATTCCGGTCTCACAGAAGAACTTTTTTCTAGTGAAACCGGTGTGCTCACTGCCAGATAAAACAATGGCAACGAAACTTCTGACATATTATCCTGGAAATGAAGAGAAGAACAATAGACCGACGCATCAAGCTGTGGTAGTAGTTTTCGATTCTGATACCGGTTCACTACAAGGTGTACTAGATGGCGTAGCAATTACAGATATGAGAACGGCTGCAGCTACTGCTGTTGCTGTCAAACACCTTTCTAGAGAAGGTGAAGATATATTAGCAATTATTGGTACAGGCCACCAAGCTGCAAGTCACATCAAGCTTCTACGAAAAATCAGAAACTTTAAAGAAATACGTGTATATAGTCGCTCTAAAGAACGAAGGGAAGCGTTTGCTGAATTATGGAACGTCACAGCTTGTGAGTCAGCTGAGAGTGCTGTTAAAAATGCGGACGTCATTGTTACAGTAACAATGTCAGCAACACCTGTTTTATCCAAGGAGTGGGTGAAAGTAAATGCTTTGGTGAATATAGTTGGTGCACCCTTACCAACAACTCGAGAGGTTGACGATGGTATTATGCATTGCAGTCAAATAATTGCTGACACAGCAGAAGGTTCGTATGCATCTGCGGGGGATATAATATTAAGCAAAGCGAAGATCGACGGTGAGTTAGGAGATGTTATAAACGGAAACTTGAAGGTTGATTTTGACAGAATGAGAGTGTTTAAGTCAAATGGGATGGCGATACAAGATCTTGTTGCAGGTAAAATTGTTGTCGCGAATGCTCTTAAAAGCAGCGCGTAACAAAAACCTGTTAACATTGACAGGTGCGAGGAGAACACTGTTGACACTGTCATTACGAAAAGTTGTCAAAGTATATGACTGGGTAACAACACTTTTTTAGCAGCACACTGATGTTATCTATTTTTGGACAGCCCGATATCACAGCCCGATATTCTTATAAACAATATTCTTATGAAAAACGTGTAAGAGAAATATTTTTTCGCGAATTATTTTCCAGATTTCTCTTTCTTCATTTCGAGAGAAGAAATTTTACAAATTTTTTTGTTTTCGCAAGTAAGAAAAGAAAAAATTGACTAATGGTAAAAAGAGGGCAAAAAGAGCTACCTGTTAGCACACGAAAATATAAAGACGAAAGTGTGATTGATTTTTTTATTTGTTCGTTTTCATTTAAAAATTGTTTTTTCAAACCTCCTTCAAATACAATGCCTGATCAATTCTGACTTCTTTGCCAAAAACTACACTATCTACCTGAACCTCGTCAACCTCTTTCGCAGGGGTACTCGCCTTTTTGACATCGAGGCCAAGTAGACGCTAGCGGCTGGACATCAGGCAATAAACCCTGGGGACGAGGATGCCTGTGTTACATGTTTAAATCCTTTCCAACAAACTAGTACCCAGACCAATCAACGCAAAATAAAAACAAAATGTGATCAATAAAATAAATAATTGTATCGTAAACAGAAATCGCGAGGATATTACAACCATTCGAAATTCAAGTAGCTAACAGTTTTCCACTTTTTGACGGCTTATGAGTTAAGTTGCAAAATCCGAGAAATTGAAAGAATTCTTTTATAAGAGTCACGACCCCCGTTCCTTCTACAACACGAGAAACCACAAAAACACAGTCTCGTCTCCGAACAAAGACTGGCTAAAAAGTGAATTGGGAAAGAAGTTGTGCATGTGTAGTAGACCACAGGTGCTAAACGCAACAAACATTAACACGAACAAAAATTCAACTGATCCATGTATTGATCAATATTTTCTTTTGTTTTCGTTATCGTATTGCAACATGGCTATAGAAACACAAGTAAAAAAAATCTCTATAAAAGGTATTTCTTTTTTGTTACCGTTATCGGATATATTCATATTTTCTAAAAACGTCCCCTTAAATAAGCTATTCGCATGAACGACCAGAATAATGTTGAAAGTTTTAACAAAACCTCAGGTGCGATTATTTGACCTTCTACATGGCGTATACTTTTTGGTGTCTTGTTAAAAATATAACACCAGACGACGCATGGACCTAAAGTGTTAACTACGTTTCGCCACCAGCGTTAAACAACAAGCTAATTGCGAACAATAACGAGTTCACATCTACGTTTTTCACACAAATAGCAGTGAGTTGAACATTTCTTCTTTCGAAGATTCTTCTTGATTGTGTTTCAAAGAGTTGGTTGCTAAATAATGAAATATTTTAATCGAAGACCTCGCATTAACAGAAGAAGATACACTGCAGTTTATATGATGACATCAGAAAGAGATGTTATCACTATTGAACAGTATGTTAACATGATAATTTTTTTGTTTTTTATATGCTCCATAGGTTGGTCGGTTTGTCGCGTGGTACAACTTTCAAATTCGGATTTTTCGCGGTTAAATTTGTGCTGAATATATAAAATTAGTGAAAACTCCGAACTAGACACTATATCAAGTTTGAAGTTAAGAAACAAAGATTTTCCAAAACTCTATCATCGATTTATGAAAAGCTGGCCGCGCAAAATTGTACCTTTGAAAAGTGCTGACCGGTGATTGGTTTAAAGGCATCACGTGACACTTCCCGACTGGGAGAATAGGCCCTAAAAAGTAATATTCAAATACCCTGTCTTTCGTCTGTACCAAAAAATAAAGTTTTAGTTTTTATGTAGAGCTAAAAACACTAAGAATGAAATTTCATATAAAAAAAATTGCGCTGTAAAAATTTAAACATTGTTATAAAAAACTTGTGTGTGCTGTGCCATTTATTTAATGGCGCGCGGTATAAAGGTGGAAAACGCGGTTGTGTAGTAAAAAAGAGTCGATAATTACATTTGTTAATTTGTGTAGATTTTTGTTTTTCATTTATCTAATGAGTTGTCAACAATTTTGATAATAAATTTAATGACATGTGAAATATCACGATATTCACCGTCGATTTACTTAACTATAGGCAATAAGACAATTATCCCTAGAGACAACTTAAGACATTTAGCTTTCCTAGTCGAATGTGTCAACCGACTATTCGTACACTTTTTCTTCAGCCTCAAAATGCAATATTTTTTCATATGAGCCGCGTTTTATGTTTATGTTATTCTTATATTTATTTTTCATCCCTATTCATCTATTTCATCTTATTTTTGGAGGTCCATTGGAATGGTATAAGAAACATTCGACATGTCAGATCTATTTAGAAATTTGTTTTGGAAAAAAGCATTGATGTTTTTGATATTTTTTATCCTTTTCGCGAAGGTTCTGTACGGATCTAGGGGCAATTATCCAGGGGAAATTATCCAGGGAGGAATTGTCCTAGGGGAGAGTTATACTGGGAAGGAATTGTTCAGGGCAATTATCTCGAGGGATAATTGTCCTGTCACCGTTCTGTACAACGCTTATGCTTGCGAAATTTTATATGTTCTATAATAATATTCATTTCTCCATCCTTAAAATATGCTTTTCGTATACCTAAATTTTGAAGCATCTCAGGCTTTATAAACTTATGCTTATAAAATAGTGAAAGCAGTTAACGTTCAAGTAGTTGTTTTTTAAAAAAATGATTGTGACATTGAAATTAAACCCGAACAATCTTATCTCCATGATTTTCCCGCCAAAAAGTAACTACAGGACACGGACATTTATCCTCAAATTTCAAACGTTGATTCTCACTAGAAAAATGTGACGTCTCAATAGAATAGTCTTTTATTTACTTTGTCAAATAAGTGTGAAAATTTTATCGTTATTATCTTTGTTTACACAATGTTCGTATAAACAGTGTAACGGGAAACACGGAATCCATATCACACTCAGATAATGGTTGGTAGCCAGGTCTATGAAACCTAAGGAAATATCTCTGCTATCATTTTTATATTTTGCAAAGAACAACACGCTCATTTCTATAAAAATGTCTGTCGCACCGATCAGCTGTGTTTCGTTTCACCAGCAAAATGTTACTTTTCAACGATATGTTGTCAATCCAGAACCACGGTAAGGAAGAATTTATACGCTGTTATCCGATGTCGTTACGTTTAATCGTCGTCGTTTTGTCGTGTCGTAGTTCGTTCTGTTTTCTATTCATTCAATCACTGGCCTTACTATAAACACGTATAATGTATAATGCGTGCGTAATTGGCCGAAAATACGGAGATAGCTTAGGTGTATTAGCGAGGGAATTTAAATTTTACGAAAAGTATAAACTAGAAAAACAAAGTGTTATTTTGCTAGCTGCTTTGACAGGCCTTTTATGTCACCGATTATAACTGGGTCCTTGTTCTAAGTGATTCCCATTTGCCAAAACGTCGTTGCATTACCAAAGCGTATCACAAATCAACTGGTGATTCCCATTTGCCAAAACGCCGTTGCATTACCAAAGCGTATCACAAATCAACTGGTGATTCCCATTTGCCAAAACGCCGTTGCATCACCAAAGCGTATCACAAATCAACTGGTGATTCCCATTTGCCAAAACGCCGTTGCATCACCAAAGCGTATCACAAATCAACTGGTGATTCCCATTTGCCAAAACGCCGTTGCATTACCAAAGCGTATCACAAATCAACTGGTGATTCCCATTTGCCAAAACGCCGTTGCATTACCAAAGCGTATCACAAATCAACTGAGAAATTTAAAATATTTTGTGATACATTTTTATGACATTCCGCCGTCCGATATCAAAAAGCGAAAAGAAGCCCTGGAAACGAGGTTGCTCCATGGCTATTTTGCGCCAACCTTTATAAGTCCTGAGGATGAGATTGAGAAATTCCGTCGAATTGAATTGTCGCGTGGTCTTTTTTATCTCGTCCATCTTTACTTTAGATGAAGGATTCATATAACATTTTTTTAAACACCTTATTAAACACCTGTTGTTCTCATTTCGGCATTCTTTCCTCTTTTCCTTCGATCTTTTGGTACCATTCTTTTTTTCACGTGTTTAGCAAGTATTCTATTATATCTGACGCCGTGTATTAATTGTGAACCGACAAAAATAAACAAACGTTATCCGTAATTAAGTTTCTCATACAAATTTTTTTCTTTCTCACAAAAGAATATAAATAGCAAAATTATCTTTCAAAAACTATAATTAGATAAACACGTGTTTCAATGTTCGGTTAACATGCACGATGTGATTGACAATCGATGACGTTGAAAAGCAACCTCGTCCCCAGGGTCTTGTGGCCCCTGAGCCGTTATTACGGAATGGCCAACAACTTTTCGCCGCTATCAACTTATCAACAAGGCAAAATGCCCTGGGAACGAGGTTGGTTGAAAAGGCTTTTCATGATTTTTTCTTTAATAGGAGATACACTATATCTTTAAAATATTTTAAGTTACCATTGCACATGTCTTGTATACCTTCATGCATTGTGCTACGTTAATATCAAACGAATTCGTTTGTAGGCTTTTCGCGTCAGAACACATAAACCCTGGTAACTAGAATGCTAGAAATCTCTGTGCTTTGAACGCCATAGTCTTAAAACATGTCATCTATAGAATAGGATAATAAAATCCAGGTTGTGACAGATAAATTATTAAAAAGGGTCTAAGTACAAAGTTGTAACCCAGTGCCTTTCATTAATATTTTTATTATTTATGATACCTAACATGACCTATTTGTTCTGAAACTCCTTTCCAGGGCATTTTGCTTTATTGATGACTTTGATATAAAACAGCTCAGGGGCCAAGAGACCCTGGGGGCGAAAAAATATTGTCTAAAGTAGTCTTGCACGGATATCCTGAGGACGAACACAGCTCATCTATGAGCAAACCATCAGCTTGTCAGTCACCTTAAACACAGCAAAATGAAATATTTTAAAAAATTAAACATTACATAAGGCTATTGAACATATGTGTGGAATCACTTTCTTATCAGTTTATAATATCATGTGGTAACATTTGTGCCAGGTGAGGTTAAATCAAGTAATTAACTCTCCCCCGCTATTTAAACCATATTCTGTAACTACTGAAATAGACACGCTGTGATGTTATCACAACGATGGAGAACAGCAGCACCACGTGGTGAATAGAAGCGAACCGCTTTTGCCACAAGTAGAGGAATTTAATAAAAAGAAAAAACCTTTCAACGGACGCATCGTGTTTTTTTTATTTCTAGCATGAAGCCAGATCGTCGTCAAATATTCATCACAGGTTTAGGAGTATTCCAACTTATTTTCGGTTTACTGTTTTTGACGTTAGGAGCTTGGGCTCTTATTGCTACGAAGTCATCGGTTGAAAGAACAGCAGGGGCGCCATTTTGGTTAGCAGGACTAGTAAGTTCAATTGTCATTACATTCTTTCCATTTAAAATCGTCTGTTTAACGTATTGTATCCTCCCAGTTGTGTTGGCACAGTTATATCATTATATATATATTTTCCATTTTTTAGTGTTTCTTCAACGCCTATTTAGCTGTGGTTACACCAAGACATTTTCATAAACAATGGGTATGTTTTTTTTGTAGTATTTAGCCAACCTCGTTCCCAGGGGTTTTTGTCTCTCATCGGCGCTGCGCTTGCCGTCCGATATGCAAAAAGAGATAACAGGTCCTGGGATCGAGGTTGTATGTTATCAACTGTTTTTTTATTTACCTATAATACGTCAGAGGGACAAAAATACAAAGTTAATTCAATTTATATTGAAGAAGAACTAATTTGCGCAACATATTTAATATGATTTACACCGATTATATTCGCATGGTCGGAGGTCCGATCGGGGTGAAACATTCTCTGTTGAGAATGAACAAACGGATGTGCCATGATAACGAATCAGCTATATCACTTAAAGTTATCATCATGATCATAAATGGTTACTTTCCACAGTTTTCTACTTAACTCATTCATTGTCATTTAATGACGAACGAAAGATTTCAATGCGTGCTAAGGATATATTTTCAAAGTTTTAAGTAGCTAAAAAGAATAATTTGTTCACAATACTTTGTGCCCCAGGGCCTTTTGACATCGATCCGGTCTTGGATCCAATGCTAGATAAGAACAAAGATCTAAGCTAAGATACAGGCTTGAAAAAATTTGAATTTTTATACTGAAACAAGCATGTAGACAATGTCGTCCCCAGGAAAACAACTGATGTTTCATTTTCTTTACTAGGTCTCCGCGCTGATATACGTATCGTGTTTCGTCTGTTTGACAGCGATATCAACAAGCATATGGTTGTTTTTCCAACTGTTAAAAGTTCCGTCGAAATCTACAAGGATGTATTATGTTTGCGTTACGATGGGATTAAATATTTTACTGATGTTAGATAGTGGAGTAACAGCGGCAGCTGCTTGGTCAGCTAAGGAGGGAAGGTGCACCATGTCACGGCGATCAAGAAGAAGACAGGAGGTCAGTTCATAAATATACTTAGAGATCCCTTATCCTTCAGCTTATGTACTCATTTACGCAAGCCTAATCAACGTTCAAGGGCATTTTGTATCGAATGTCAGAGAAGATACAAGATGCTCTGGAAACGAGGTTGCAAATTCTGCGTTGATCCCTTATCGTCATCTTTCATATGTTACTCCTTTGGGCGCCGCGTTGTAAAAAAATAAATACCATTTGAAGCTGCGTAAGTTTAAAGGCATTCGCCACATCTCTTATAAATACGGATTATTAGATTAAATCCGTATTTTAACTATTATGCCTTTGTGATCTTTTAATTAATAGCCGTATTTTGTCTGTCTGTCCGCGAGAAAAGCTACGTGTGGATTTTTCCACATGTTGACGACTAGTCTATATTATAATACCCGTATACGTCTGTCTGTCTGCAAAGAAATCATATCCAATGTGTATTTTTTAGGCTGAACTAAACCTTGATCCACCTCCACCTTATTTTGGTAATCGCATGATGTTTTTTGGCGGTGAAGAATTTAGACCACCGCCCTCTGAAGCAGGCGCACCACCTCCATATGAACCGTGAAAAAAACATTAACGAAAACATGCGCCCACAAGAAGTCCACTCGGAAAGAAGTCAGTGAAAGTAGAAAGCAAGCTTTGACGACATACACGCAAATTTCTGGATCGAATCCAAGAGAGAGAAAACATTAAAAAGAAATGTTTAAAAATTTATTTATTTAATTATACTACGACTTTCCAGAATTCCTCTTTTTAACTACTGGCCTGTTTTAACTACTGGCAAACATACTTGAACTCAGATTCTAATTATATATAAATTTCCATCTCATATCAACTGAGCGAAAATGAAAATCATTTGAAAGAGTATGGGGTCAAATGAATTCTGGAAAACTGTATTGGAAATTAAATTTATTTAGAACAGACGAATATTTACCATTATGTAATAAAGTTTCATATTTATACAAAATACTAAATTTTTACGTAAAATCTACGCCATTTTCCCCACTAATTCTGAACCTAGCCAATCAGAGGAATTTTAGAGTTCGTTGTTACTAGACAACGTTGCAATCATGCCGATTTTTACCATGAAAAATCGCAACATTTCTTAAATTTCCCTTATTCACCGATAATGCCGAGAAAACTTGGTTTCAAATCATCAACCTCGTGTCCAGCTCCAAACAAGGTAGTCTGATACAATAAAGTCAAAATTATCACTCACCTAATAACGTAACATTCTACTAAAAACTAAACATCTCATTGTATAAAACATCTTATATATTAATACAGTAACGCATATATACATAAAGTAATCGTGAAAAACATTAATACAAAAAATCTTTTAACTACAACTTATTTAGCTCGGTTGCCGGTTACCCCACCCTCGTATTTAGAGGAAACTCCAGAGTACCTAAAACCTAAAATTTCTTTAACTAAATATAACTTTGTATTATTTCGTATTATTTGTCTCTGTCTTAAAACTAAATGGCTATGTGCGGCCAAGGAGAATAGGTGCAGGCTAGGAGGATAGTTTTCAAACTCAGCATAATATATTACAAAATTTAAATAAAAAAATCTTAAAATATGTATCATATGTTCTAGGGCCTCACCCGCAACTCTTTGGAAAACGCAACGCAGGTCAGGAAAAATGGAATCCTTAATTCCTACCGATGAATTAAAATGATGTACATGTACAGATGATTTAAAATGGTGTACATGAGAGGCTTTTTTTATACGATTTTGATGCAAACACTAAATTATAGTGAATGGCAAAAAAAAACAGGTTTTCACTATCGTCACAAATTAAAAAGCTTTAGCTCAACAATTTTAAAAACTACGAATTCTTACAGGAAGAAATTTTTAAAAAAGGAGAAAACTCTTCAAAAAGAAAGCAATTTCTAATTATTTTCAGTCTGAACAATTTAAATCCCGCGAATATATTTATTTTTCTGTCAGTAAAATGAAAATATCGCGAAAATATCTTCCCTTAATCGATAGAAAAAGTATGTACCTCGATTCACCAATCAGCAAATTCATTCACATTCACAATTCCATGTTCCAAGTCTGAAGCAAAGAGCTCAACAAGCGTTTGATAAATTCTATTCAACATCATAAAATCGATTTTGACAATCTAATACTCGTTCGAAATTCTCTTTAACTTGAATCGAAAATCATCTTCATTGCCTAAAATTATCGAGATAAAAAAATATAAGAAATAATTAAATATTACAATTTAATAACAAACAAAAAAGAATCATGATTTTTTATGCATAACTTTTCCTGCAAAGCCATTGTGTCTACACTGGCGTTTGTTGAATCACTCAGCAAGGGGTTTAAACTTATGACTTCCCGCTTCATCAGGCTGTTATCTTCTAAATTTAAAACTAGTAATAACTTTCTAATATAAATTTTGAAGTTTTTATATGGAAGAGACGGGACTCCTAGAGATAAAATGTTGTAGTTACAACTATAACTTTTCTTATTTTCAGCTTCTCTATTTTGTGTAAATTCTATTTTCTATTTCAAAAACAATACTGGCATGCAACGAGGGATTTCACTGTGTTATTGACACACTGATAAGTGATAAATATTCTGCGAGAGAGTCCTTGTAAAGAGTTAAACTGTGCATACCGCTGTGAATGCCACTCGACTAGCTATGTAGTAATGATCGCTGAAGTTGTAACTTGTCGTAAATTAAAAGTTGAAAACTAACAACATTTGCGCAACATATAGAAATTAAAAGTATAAAAGAAGAATTTAAACGCACAAGTATTAATTTATTTATTTATTTCCATGACAAAAAAATACAAATCTCGTAAAGTTGAAACTTCGAGAGTTTCAACACAACGTCTCAAATAGATTGGTCATCTAAATCAAACGAATCGTAGCCAGTGTCGTTAAAAGCAAATGTTTCGTTTTTACGTTCTTTACGAGCAACAACATCATGTTTCGTGTCAGTATCGTCATACAAACTCAATGGGTTACTCGAGCTTCCACGCATATCATTTAACTGTACATACTCAAGAAAGGAACGATGTTCTTCCAACTCTTGTTTATCTAAATGCTTCGTGAGACAATACAACTCATACGCACGATCGTACAACCTCAAAAACGCGTCCGATGGAAGCCTGTTCCACGTTCCAACGCGTCCCTCTTGAACATGTGTTTTTAATACTTCCAGTTTTTCAACTCGATCGTAAATATCCAAGGAGTCATTGTGGACGCAATCTTTGTACGATTTATTACAACTCTGAAGAAGATTCAACTTTACCAGCCGTTCTTGTTTAGTTTGTCGTCCCTTTGGAAAGCATTCCAGTGGAAGAGCCATGTGGAATTATATCGCCTGCCTTGTTGGTTATTGCTGTTTAGAAATAATCCTCGTAAACAGACTGAATAATAAATATCCAGCGATGAAACTTGATTTCCGTGTTATAAGATAAAAGATCAGTAAACTCAATAAAAATTATTTAAAATTATCCAGGTTTCATATTAAATATCATCGACAACAGTGCTTCAGGGAGTGTATTTTGTTTCCAGCTCAATGTTTTCGTATACGCACTTGCCAAAATTAAACTTTTAAAAATTTGTAAATAACAAATCACCTCGAAATCAGCTGTTAAAAACAAATATTGATTGTTACCATAGAAACAAAACAGACAAACAAAAGCAAACATCTCTTGAGTTAATTAAATTAAAAGAAGTATTATTATTATTATTATAAAATAAACCATTGTCTACTTCTAAGCGAAAAAAAGAGTGTTTACTTCGTTTACAGGTCATAACTGAGACATAACAAAACACCTCGCTCCCTACATCTCTTAGCTCTACAAGCCCGCACTTAGTTCTACACACCCGCACTCAGTTCTAAAAACCCGCACTCAGCTCTACACACCCGCACTTAGTTCTACACACCCGCACTCAGTTCTAAAAACCCGCACTCAGCTCTACACACCCGCACTTAGTTCTACACACCCGCACTCAGTTCTACACACCCGCACTCAGTTCGCACTTTTCACTTATGCAATCGCGTGTAAAAGAAATAGGACTTACAAAAATCTTAAAAAACCGTCCCATGTGGGAGAGGAGAGGGTTTACCTATGCTGTGCCCGATTTTTAAGAATGAAACATGTTAACACTGAAATCGATTGAATTTATTCGGTCAATTACAACCTCTTGCGGGTTTATTCACAAGCTTTTTATGTTCCTCCTTGCATTGCTTTTTTCAATCAATTTTTATACAGTTCTAACCTCCATGGTTGTAAACCGTAGTTTCAACCATCGCTCTGGGCTAACGCCCAAACATTTATTCATACAGATTTTGGTGTTAAATAAAAAAGTTGCTTTCGCGCATGATTTTCGTATTCGGAGACACTGCGTTTAAGAGCGATTGTTGCTATAGTAACCAAATGAACCCCAGCCAATGTTTGTTTTACAAGTTATTTTAGGGAATTGTTGTTGTAAAGGCTCTCCCACGCAAGTGTTATTTCAGAAAATAGTGAATTATTTTAATTTAGCGGTCACTTTTACATGTAAAAATTTCCTTCAACTTACCTTTTGTAGCGTGAGCAAAAAATTAAGAGATTCCTTTCGATTGTCCAAAGTATTGGCAGCACTCAACTTCAACTCTTTACACTCTCCTTGTGACAAGTAGTTCAAGATGGCACCGACTAGATGGCTAGTCCCTAAAAGTAAAGAACCGAAACAAAAAACATTAGGTAAAATGCTTTCCATAATTGATTTATTTATTTAAAATGCATAAGCTTTTCAGGTAAATTCATCGTTAGTGCTAAGTACAAGAAGTTTTAGTAAAGATATGCAAGAATATACATACATAAATTATATAAATACATATCACAATGTTTAAAATGTATGTGTAGCGAGGTGAGGGCGTGCCGGGTGTGTTTAGTGAGGTTGGGGCGTGTTGCGTGTGTTTGATGAGGTGGGAAATGTTGCGTGTGTATTTCTTGTTTTAGATTTATCTGTTAAAATATTAGGACCACAGTGTATAGTTAGTGTATGTTTTTAAAATTAATGAGTATGGTAGATACGCAAGATAGAAGACAGTTTTAGAGCTGATTCCCAAGTACTGGTTTTATCTATGTGGCAGGCAAGAAGGTTTGAGCTAGCGTAACCTCTCTAGTTTTATGCTTTTATGTTCATCGTTTATATCTATATTTTTGCCAAATTCATTTGTTTTATTAAGAGACATTGTTGATCTTGATATTTAGTTTCGTATTTTAACTTTGGAAAGTATTCTTTTTTAGGAAATTTGGTTTGTATAAAAAAAATCTTAGTAAAAAAGGTGTAATGCGAAAAAGTCCAATTTTTCTGGAGAAAAACAAGTATATATTTATAACTTTCCCAACCTTGTTGAGTCTGTTTCAGAGGATCAGTTAAACATTGGAAAGATACAACATGCTGCAGCTCCACTGGTTCAGATGGAACATCATTAGCGTCCTTTGGATTGCTGAACAACAAGTCCCTAGAAAAGGTTTTAAAGGAATGAAAACGATACATTATGTATGCATGGGCACAAAGCATGGAAGTCATAACAAAAAGGAAAATGTCCTACCTGTTGGTACGAGAATTTAATTTACAACGAGCAATGTCCCCTTTTGCGTTGTTTATTTCAAAGTCTGCTCCTACAAATTTGAGAATGATTTAAATGGATAGTGCGTTTAGAACAAGTATGGAGTTTATGGTGATTAGAATTATAAATGATGCTTATTTGTAAGAACTTTACAGATTGAAGCACTGATATTGCATCGAGCATTGTACTTGCTGTAATATAAAGAAAGTTACCTATAATTATTCATTATCTCTAAATTAATAGCCATATTCTGTCTGTCTCTGCCCAAAATGGTACCTCAAGTAGCGAGACACACACACGAAATGCGGTATATAAAGGATGGGCGAACCGGTTGATTTATCCACGGGCCACTAACTATAGTAGTTTATATAATGCAGGAAAATAAAAAAAATAAAAGAATATGTGTTTTTTATCTTCCTGAATTTTTATGTAACATGAGAAAATAACTTTTTAGGAAATGAAACGGTCTTCAACAGGGTTTCAGGCACTATATTGTTGTTAAGGACAGAAACATTTTTTGTAATATCAATGGTATAATAAGAATCAGTGATATATACCTCTAATTAATATGGGTATATACTTTTCGTAAAGATCCATTTCTTTTTTTGCAGTTGATATGCAATCCGTGCATGCACGTTGCGGGTCAACAAATCCAAGTCTGGGAAGCACCACTTTTTCTTTACAACATGAACCACAAAAGATTTTTCCACATCTTCGACAGTGATGCTAAAAGGAATATTAAAAAACACTTCAAAAAAGCTTCAAGGCTATTAAAGACTGTAACCGTTTCTTTTGCTTTAGTCCTCTGTCTGAAAATTATTGTGTGGTTTTTATTGTAACATCCTATTTATTTAATTGTGTGTTAGATCAATGTGTTCAATGTACAGTTAGCAGTTGGTAATTATTTGTTGGTTTCGTTGTCAATCAGTAGAATGACAAATGTCATTTATATACAACACATAGCTTCATAGATTAAGTTAAAAAGCAACATACCCTACGTGTTGAAAATGAAAACTTTGCCCCACATCTGTTGCAAATAAGGTGCTAAAAAAGAATTATAATTCATTTAATTTTTTTTTAAGAAAAAAAATTTGTAATTCGAATTTTCATGACATTAAAAAGACTTAGCATTTTTAAAATATTTTTTAGAAATTTTAGTAATAATAATTTTTTAGTTTAACGAGGTCTTTAAAGGTAGTGACTGCTTAAATTAAGTATTCAGTTAACTGAGAGATCAAGTCTTACTATTTACGAATTTCAACTTAAAAGTTGAAGAATAAAACTTCCAAGCTGTAATGTTGTTTTTCTGATTTTCGAAGCTTCCCCTCCATGCTTCCGATCACATTCTCCATTTTGAAATCAACGCTGTGCACGAAAACGAGGCTTTTGTAATATGTTTTCCATTTACGTCAGTGGTCATATTCCATCAAAACACAAGACCAATAGGTCTCAAAGAAATGAATGAATTTATCAAAAAAACAAATGTGAGTTTTACCCCCGCCACCAGGAGGGTGAGATTCGAATGAATAATTTATTACTTTTTTTCTTCTTTTCGAAACTTTGAAAAAATTAAGGGCCTTGTACACATTGGGAAAATTATGTAAAAAGAAAGAAAAAATACGGAAGTGAAATTACTGTTACATCGTGCAACCAAATACATTTTTGGATTTTTTTATCGACAAAAAGTATTTAAAATGTTTTAATATTATACTAATTAGGTACAACTGTAATGTCAGCCCAAGTTTTAAATATGAAATAAGTGTTTGAAAATATTTGCGTGAAAACAGGGCCCTAAGTTTTATATCCCGATAAGATGTACGCTAAAATCTTTGGGTTTTTGGAAGAATCGTGGCCTTGTGTGCTGCGTATCGCTGCAGTAATAAAAGTCAGCGTGAAAAAGAAAGAAGTTTCTTTCGCTTTCCTAAAGATGATAAATTACGGAAAGCATGGGGCTGCTGGACTTAAAATAATTTTAAAAGAATGTAAATAAGCGCCACCAAAAACACAAAGCTGATGAAGCCCGCGATCAAAAACGGTCGGTGGTATTACGAAGAACGTAAGGTATAGAGAACATTAAACTCGGCCCCTTTCCTTCATGCTGACACTCTTATGCTCGGCTGGTGCATTACACTGAGACTCGAACGAAAGACAGGAGACCATTTGGAACCATGCCAAAGTCAGTCCGACCTTCATCATCACAGAGAATACTGCGAGAAGAGTGCGCACCCATGCAAGTTATATATAACCAGAACATGGGAGAGGTTAGGTGTCCTGTACCTTAATACAGCTTTTGGACGAATGTTCTCGTGATGTAATACCAAAGAAAAAACATATTGAATAAAGTTTAAAAAATCTTTTTAGAAGGGGAAAGAGAAATCAAAAATGTCTAGAAATATAATTAATGCCAAAAACATATAGCAAATCTGCCAACACATCATCGCGTTCAACGTTGTTTCAACTTTGCACTCGTGGTTGATACGTTTTACAAAATTCATTTTTTGGGGGTTTCGTTTAAGGCTGGGTTTCCTGCATCTGGCAGAAAGACAAAAAAAAGTTTTGTAACGGTGACCCTAAAAATTTTCAACCTGCCGCTATATTACTGACCCGGTCAGTGTGTTATTCGAAACCGACGAAGAGGTTTGTGGCGAAGCCCATTAAAAAAGAGAAGGAGTTTGAATATCTAAGATATATCATTAAGTAGGTCATTGTACATGCGGCAAGTGAAAAGAAAGCTAGTGCATAAAAGAGGGGAAAACGTCAATGTGCGACAAAAAATTGCGCCGACAGAGCTACCTGACAGGGATAAAATCATTGAGAACTCCTTGAAATACAAAATAATTAAATTGTAATTTATATGAAACCCGTAGAGTTATTATAAATACATTTCATTAGTTTTCCTCGTCTCCTCTCCAAGAACAATCCACCTCGGGAACTTCCGTCGGGACTAGGGTACTCTTGACGTATTCTATTCACAATACAAGAGGGTATGAAACGACGTACACCTGTTCCGAATCATTAAAACTGGGCTGGGTTTCCGAGCCACTCGCTCTAACGGGTTCATATTGAAAGTCAATAACATTAACTTTATTGCTTTTAGTTGCCATTTTCATTAAAAAATTGTTTTGAAAAAAGTTTGAAGAATGTATCGAACGACTAGAATGCAATCTACATATGTATTCCACAAGGAATAAAATGATAAAGACATCTCAGCGTTACTTCAGGGGGTTTATGCTTTTTCTTGTTCTCAGTACCGAAAGTAGTATATGACCACTGACGTCAAACGCATAATTACGCATATTAAATTTTTTACCCAGTCTCTAACCGCGCAAACATTCAGAACGAACAAAGCTGTGCTTTGACATGGCCACGAGAAATAAAGTTTTGTTTATGTTTGTTTTTATCAAAGATTGATGGGAAAGGTAGCAGTTTTCTTTGTCAGTGTACGAATATGAGTTAGTACAGCCATTATAATTTTCAAGCAGTCACTACCTTTAAGAACAACAGATAGACTTCTTAGTGGTCCTTTTCAATAGCTATCGTATAAGATAGAAATGATGAAATAAACAACATTTCATAATGGGCAAAAAAAAACATTCAATAATGAAAACATTCAATAATGAAATTAATGGTTCTTTTGTTAAAGCCACGTCTGAGTCGAATAAAGTTATTGTTCTTGGTGATTTTAATGTGAATTACAAGAAACATAACGAGCATAGGGAATTGAAATCAATTTTTTGGTCTCATGGGTTAACACAACTTGTTAAAGATGATACTAGAGTAACAAAAGACTCTGCTACGTTAATCGATCTTATCTTTACAAACAATTTCTCCACAATTGTTTCATGCGACGTTATCGAAACTCATATCAGTAATCACCATATGGTTTCATGTATTCGAAAGAAAAACCATCACAAATTTATTTGTTGACAATCATCGCTCGGGACTATAAAAACTACGACCCAATAACGAACGCTGATTTTAAAACTGCCAACTGGTGAAGCGTATATAATGAAAACAATATTAACAAAGCTGTGACTAATTTCAATAATGTGTTAGAAACAATTTTTAACAAACATGCGCCCATTGTTGAAAAGAAAATTCGAGGTAAACGTAGTGACTGGATTAGCAGTGAAGTGAAACAATCTACGTCTCATCGCGACAAGCTGTACAGAAAAGTGAGAAAATCAAAAAGTGATGCCGATTGGACGCAATATAGGAAGGCACGTAACTCATGTTCTAACAAAATTAATTATGCCAAAAGCAACTAAAATAAAAATCTTGTGAAAGAACATGCAAGTAATCCAAAGAAATTCTGGGATGATATCAAAAGTATATTTCCATACAAGACGAAATCACTTAGTAAAACTATGCAGTCTGATAAAATTACTGCAAGTTCTTTTGGTTCCTTTTTTGCTGGGGCAATTAGAAGAATTAAAGAAAAATCGATTTTACTTACAAATTTTGTATGGAAATATCTAAGTCCTATTAAAACGAGAACACGCAAGCTATTCAATTTACAATACATCTCAAACGTATTTGTTATAAAGCAGTTAAAAAATCTTCGTCGTAAAGCAACTGGAGTGGACAATTTACCATTCAACTTAATAAAAGACTGTTGTGAACACATTTCTCAACCATTGTGTCATATTTTAAATCTCTCCATTAAATCTGGTAAGGTGACTAAAATTTGGAAAAAAGTGCGAATCAAACCATTGTGTAAATCTGGTGATACAAGTAACCCTTCCAATTATCGCCCCATATCGATACTTCCGATTTTTTCGAAAATTCTCGAAAAGGCTGTACATTTGCAATTACTAGAATTTTTAGAGGAGGAGTAATCTTTTAACTGAAAAACAGTTTGGTTATAGGCAGAATCGTTTTACAACTGATGCCTCAACACTATTGGTTGATGATATAAGATTTGAAGTTGATCGTGGAAATCTTGTGGGAGCATGTTTCATAGATTTGAGCAAGGCGTTTGATACTATCAGCCACAGCCAGTTATTATCCAAGTTGAAATCCTATGGTGTAGAAAATATCGATTGGTTCGCAGATTATTTATTTGAAAGAACATAAGTTGTTGAACTTGATATTTCTAAGGACATAGAACGAGTAATGTTCTCTGGGGTCCTGGAGGGTTCCATTTTGGGACCATTAATGTTCAAAGTCTTTTTCAATGATATTGTTGATCATGTTAAAAACTCTAACATCTTCAAATATGCCGACGATACAGTAATTTATACTGCCTCTAAACAACTGAGAATATTGAAAAAGTTGTAACTGATGATCTTAATGCTATCGATAAATACTTGCGTGACAATGAATTAATTATTAATCTAGGTAAAGGTGAAACAGAGGTGATGCTGTTCGGAACCAGCAAAAAACGTTTAAATCAGATCCTAGATGTTACATATCGTGATCACAAAATCCACAAAACCACTTCATACAAATGTTTGGGAGTAATTCTGGATCAGTCTTTATCGATGACTGAGAACTTTGCCAAAACTATGAAGAAAGCTAGTACGAGAGTTGCACTGCTACAAAAAATGAGGAACCACACTGATCCTGCTGTATCGAAAAGAATATATCAATGTATTCTTCCTGTACTCACGTATTTGTCTACAGCTATGTTATGTTTTACTGCCACTCAGATTAAAAGTTTAAAAAACCTTGAATCAAGAGTTTTCAGGATTGCTCAGTCTCAAGCAATACCACAGTCGATCAATGTGATACGAAAACAAGCTTGCATATTTGTCAAACGAGTGTTATTGAACGAATGCTGCTCAAATTAAAAAGGTTATTTTGAGGTAATAAACCACGTTGTCAACATCCGAAATTATGGTTTGCTGGTGTGTCTACCTAAAGTTAAACTTGAATTCGATAGAAAAGCTTTCATTTTTGAAGGAGCGACACTATATAATAGCTTACCAATTGAACTCAGAAAAGAAAATAATTTGAATTTATTTAAAAAAGGTCTTAGAGTTCATTTTCATAGTTAATGTCTAATATTTTATAACGGCATTTTCTTTTTTGTTTGTAATGATCGTAACTTAGCGTCTGTCAATGACTTTTCTCCTTCTCTTTACGTTCGGATATTATTATTTTTGTCTCGTGAATTGTGTTTTAACTTTTTAATATTTTTATAATGTATCTTACATTATTGATTTTATTTTAACAGCTATTTCATTGATAACAGTATTTACATTACTGAAGAAAAATGCTGTATAAATATTCTAAATAAATAAGTAAAAATAATATTTACAATAAATAAACTTTCAAGTGTTTGCGTTATACCTGCAGCCCTCAGAATTATACAAAAAACTTGGCAAAAAAATGCTGACACAAAACAAATTGCCTCGGCAGCTCTTGGTAAATAGTTAAGTCATTTTTAGCATTTTTAATGCAAGTCAAACAAAGGCCTTAACAGGAGGAAAAATAGTACCATATGACTGTTTGCATGTCATAACTAATTCCACAATATCTTTGCAGGTGGTTGCATTTTTCTTACTTGGCTAAGCTATTCATTTTTATTCAATATTATTTTGCTGATTTGCTGTGTTTTGTTCAGTGTGTTTTAAAAGCCCACTAGTGTTGACAATTAACCAAAAGGGTACCTTGGCAAAAAATTGCTGAGGCAAACAAGACTGCCTTTGGCATTTACCTAAATTACATGTGAGGACTGTAACTGCTAATTATATGCCCTTAAGAACAGTTCCGTCCTTACGTTGAAATCTATCCATAAAAAATGTTTGAATGATTTAACAAGGGATATCATACAAACAGAACCTACTTCGCCATCATTTTGCCATTGGCATTCATCAATATCGAATGCAGATCGTTCTTCGTCAATAATATTGATCATACGCAAACCACCGTTACCTTGAATCAGTTTTTTTCCTGTGGGTGATACAGTTGTTGGATGGCTTGCCATATTTTTAGTTGACTAAAGGTAGATATATAATTTATTCACCCACCCTCAAGTTAATTTTTGGCATCTTTTCCATCCCCTGAAGGCTTTACCCCTTTATTCCCTACATCCAAAACAAAACGTAGGACAAAGCAGTTTGCATTCAAATATCTAAAAAAGAAATAAAAATTCACCCCTTGCAACACTAAAACATATTGCAAAGACCAGGACACGTTATTTTTATACACTTTGTGATCATTGTACTACTAGCCATAATTAACAAATATAGTATCACAATCAATCAAAAGGCAGGTTGTCTTATATTGGCTAACATTTTTTCTTTATATACTTAGGAATAGATACATTTTTGAAGTGAAATATATTAATTTGTGCGTTGCAGAAAAAGGAGGAGATGCAGTAAAACCAATTTGCAGTAATACAAGGAGAAATAAAACTGACATTTGAAAATAAAGATGCATTCATTTTTCATAAAAATATATTTAATTCTCTTTAAAACAACCCGTCCCAGGGAATTTTGCCTATTTTGATTATTGTGACCGCTCCATAATAACGGCTTGGTACAGCGTTTAAAGTTACAATAACATAATAACATCACCGATAAAAAACCCCACATAAATTTGGATAACACAATGATTTCTTAAGGATTGTTACACGAAACCTGAAATAATAATATTGGTTTTAACAGTCTTGACTGTGCGTAATAAATAGTAAACTTATCATTTTAAATCTTAGCCAAAATATTTCTCTAAGCTCAAGCTATATACAACAGTTTTATGGCTATGTGTCTTTCTTTCTTTCTTGAGTGTCAAAACGCTTCTTAAAGGGGAAGTAACCTCTAATTTTTTATTTAAAAAAACAGTAGCCGCAACAAAAAAAACTTGAAATACCTATTTCTTTTCATATAAAAGTTTCACTAACTTAGTAAAAAGTTGTGTTTACTACGCGTGAAATCGCTTCGTTATTCTGACCCCTTTGCGATTTTAAAAGGATTGGGTCGAGTTGAAATTATGACGTTTTTTAGTTCAGAAAGTGTAGTGTGCTGGCGGTGGTAGTAGTATTAGTTGTTAATTTACTTAAACATTCGAGTTTAACTGCTTGAAAACATGCCAAATTGCGCCGCCATCAACTACACTAACAGAACTGGTAATAATAAATCAAAAGAAAATGTTGACGATGTTGTAGTTTTTTTCAAAATTCCCAGCGCAGAGAAAAAAAACGAGCTTCGAAAAAGATGGTCACATAACATTAGAAGAACTGGTCCCTTGCCTAAGGATTCAGGATTTTATATATGTTTCACGCACTTTGAGCCAGACTGCTTTGAAGGAGATCTTCAGGCAATTACCTGATTTACGTAAATCATTTGATTTTGTATGTATCAACCAAACACATGCTTCTTTCGTATTTGTTTATCAAAATAAAAAGATACAAGCTCGGTATAAACTTCGTGTTCGTAACCAACAATTACATACCAAGCCAACAAAAATTATATTTTACACAATGATAATTCTTTCTTTTAACATTAATGATTTCCTACTAATAACTTCGTCTCGTTGATTCATTTTTTTTCAAACTTACTTTGACTTTCAAGTTCAAAAATTATGCACCTCACAACAAGTAAATGGTTTCTTCGTCGCATGCATGCCTTGACAGACAGGGGTAATGACAACAATTTGGAAATATCTATCGGCTTTAGAGTATTTATTGCGGATTGCCCATAAAGCACACGATGGTATGTCTTTTTGAACATCTTTTTCTAATCGATTATGTACCCATCAAATCTGTAATACATGTTTTTCCTAAAATGGGAAATTCAAAATTTACCCCCTGTTCACGTACACTCATTCAGAGCACATCTCACTATTGTATTTCTTTATTAGAACGCATCTTCGGTATTCTATTTTTTTTAATCCCTTCATCATTGTTGCTTTCCGGGCCTTCTTCATTGAATTTCAAAGATGCAGTTGCATAAAATATTTCGGATGGAGAGCAAGATGTTTTTTTTTCACAAAAGATTTTGTTGAAAAGTTTATTGTAAAGAGCTTGGTGAGAAACTTTTTATCATGTTGTGCGTATGGAAAATGTATTTCCTTTTATATCGGACTCTTTATTTTTAACACGATTCAATTTAACAATTTCAATTATTTGAAGACAGAAGGATGTTAAAGATATAAAATGGATATCACTTCAGTCATGATTATAAATATGAAAGACTTTATATTTGGCGAAATTATTTGTACTTTCGAAGCAGTCGTCAGGAATTTCATTGTTATCTTTGCAGCACAAACTTTCAGAGAATAAACTCATCGGTCTACAGTGACCACCTCATTTACACCAATTATTGTTTCCAATTCGATTGCCTTCTTTTTGTATAACTTCGTCTTCATGGTTTGAACTTAAAAATTTATCTTGCTCTTCCAACGACATTTCAGGCTCAAAACTAAATGACTTTAGAGCCGAAATGTCTGGAACAGTGTTTTCTTCGTCACTGGACAAGAAACTATGATGCATGTTTTAGTTTCTTATTCGAAAGTCTGTTGCACTAAAAGCACCAACATAGGGCCTCGTCTAGCTAGCGCAATGTTTTGAACTATAAAACGTCATATTCAAATTAGAACCCAGTCTTTTTTATTTTGACGCGCTTTTTTCAAAAACGAAGTTTTTGCGGAGATATGAACAGGGAATATAGGTATTTAGAGATAAATTCTTGTGTTTATGTGTTATTTTTCGGATTTTATAAGTTCAAATACAAATACGTAGTCAAAAAAAAAAAATTCACATTTTTGAGGTTACTTCCCCTTTAAGCAAGTCACATGACATATGACCAATACGACACCCGTTCGACATTTTTCGCATGACTTCTCCACCATTATCCGATAGCTATGGTTCTTGAATCTTAATGCAAGACGCAATATTTATTTCTCTCAACAAATCAGGGTTTTATGTTTGCTTAATTTTCCACACCTCTTGATTTAATTTTCTCTAGCACTAACAGCTTTTTCTTGTTCTTTATATTTTCTTTCACTACAGACCTCACGATTTATAAAAAGAACCCTGTATATATATAAAAGTAGTAGTAAGACATATGTATGTCTTATCTATATTCAAACCATAAGACTAAAAATAACTCCGCTTTTAGCAACATTAGAAATGCTTGCGTAATAATAGAAAATATTATTTGTTGTATATGAGAGTCACAATGCTAGAAAGATGCTAGAATTTGGTGAAGAGAGTTCTTTTCATGTGGATTTCTTCTCACAGAAACATCGTTAAGATTATAAACTATTATTGAGTGCAGATTGGTGCCTTATGATTTTTTTTGAATTCATATAATATAATATAATGCATTCGTGTTATAAATGGACTGATCAACCCTTTAAAGGGAACCCAAGGTATAAAATGATGTTGGGCTTATATTATATATAGAGCTTAAAAAGTTGGTTAACAAGACTTTTTTAATTTTTTAAAAAGCTCTTTTCGTTCTCAAGATATTCACATTTAAATAATTTCAGATTTAATTATGTTGCATAAATTATGATGTCATATTTAAGTAATAGCAAATGTTCATATTTTCTGTCATCAGTAATTTTAGACCTGTTAAGGTATGTGCAATCAAGCTTCATCAATGCATATATATTATAAAGGTGAATTGATTAACATAAATTTTTTGGACAAAATGACACTCGTCCCAGGCCTCTTTACTTGGGATCTGCATGTCAGTTTGCAATCAAATTTTGTGAGTAAACATACAGGGCCTATACAAGCTTACCCAGAAAATTTTATTACAAACCAAGTTACATGGATAAAGTAACTTTGAAAATTGCCGTCGTGAATGTGATGATTTACGACGTCAATTTTCATAGCAAAATTGCTGTTGTTGTGTGTGTAACTAGCTAGCTAACTTTAGCTGGTTAATTTAGCTAGCTGGTCAGTATTTTTGGTCAGTACCCATCAGAAGGCTTCCCCAAAATTTATCTGTGCTTCAAACAAAGGATATACTGAATACAAAAAGCAGCCATGCAAATAAAAGGCAAATTAACCACACGCACACTGTGACCACCAACACTGCTTTGTTTTGACTGAAAATTCGTCTTATTTGGCCACACCTTCTAAACACCAAAGAGGTCCCTGGATACGTTTTATAATTGAGGAGGTGTGAGCAGGAAATAAAAATAAAAATGGCGAAACAAGTTGTGCGTCAGAGTGCGCTATAATTTTCTGACCCGACGATATAATTGAGAGTGAAAGTGAAAGTGTGAGTAGCAGTACATTGGTCTTTTTACTACTCACCTTGGCTTTTTTATTTAAAATTTTGCCCCATCAATGAAAATCATAATTTTTCACACATATAGCTAGCTAGCGTTGATGTTTGTTGATTTATCATGCCACCATCCCATTATTATGATGCTGTGTTGCTGTTCTGCTGCCCGGATAATAAACGCTGCCCTGATTAAGTACGGCAGCTTGCCCCGGTTAAGAACAGGGCAGAAAATACATAATCAGGGCAACATAATCAGGCTTATTACTGAGGCTTATTACTCAAAAAATATTATTTGGCACTTATAAAAGGAACATAATCGGGGCAGGCCGACTTATGTATGACAGTCAAATATTATTCGAGACTTATAGAACAAATATAATCGGGGCCGACCGCTTTTATATCATTCGTCATCTCATCACTTCTGACAAGCAAATAGCCCTGGTGGCAAAATTGTTGTTGTTCTCAAATGAAACGAAATTTCGTGTCAAATACTAAATTTGGGGATTCGCAAGTTTAATAACTTTTCACCAAACTTAATTCCCGCAAAAAGAATAATTTAGGTTCCGTGAAATTTAGTTACTTCAAAGTATATTATGTTGAAGTGTATTTACTACAAGAGTAGTTTATAATAAGAATTACGTTGAGACTTTTTTCTTTCGCCATGTCTAGTTTTTAGGGCAGGGGTGTTCTATCTTCCAGAGAATGTTTAATTCACAAAAGTTCGAAGAAAATGCCAATCACAGCCTGCCTGGCCAGCCATTTATATCAGCGTTCATAATCTGGTCACCACGACATAACCAGTGCAAAAAAAACAATCGGACCATGCGTACATAATCCGGCTGTCCCGGTTGTAAACAGGCCGTTTTCGCAATCTGGGCAGAACATTGCCACGTGTGTGTGGAGCACACATGACCTCAAATTTTGAATTCTGTTTCCATAAGTAGTAATATTAGCTGTCCCTATATTAAATTTGCACAACTTGAATTTGTCAAATTCACTTGTTGTCAATAATGTTGTAGACACAATTTTGGAATTATAGGATAACCATCTTTAAGTAATTTTCTAATGCCATTGAACGTTTGTGGGTGGGTGGGTTTTTCTAGTGACTGTTATTTTGTTGTATAAATGTACAAAACAAATATTCAAAATTCCAATTCCACAAAACAATCAATTTTAATCTTTAATCTCCTTGTGCACTTTTAAACACAAGGCAGCGTGCCTTTACCTTGCACCCTGTTAACGGAATTTTGTGTTGTCTACGGCGACGCTTTCACTTTCTATAATCCTGTTTTGATGATTTTTAAATCAGCTATGGAGACGGTCACCATCTTTAAAATTGCAATGTAACCTTTACCATAGATCGCAATGTTTACCATGCTCAAAAAATTTGTGATCGGGACAGCCACAGCTTCGCTACGGTTTAAATTATTGTATATATATATATAACTTTTTTGTATTATTTCAATTTTACTGAAATGAAAAATATTAGAACGGTCTACCTTTCTTCTTTATATATAATAAAATAAATATGTTTCATATGTGTGCTAAGTATTTTGAGTACTTTCGTCGCACAAAACACATAAAATTTGAAAAACATTATTTGTCCGTAAAAAATATGCCATCTATCCAAACTTGTGCCAACGCCACTGTGATACAGACCTGAAATTTGACACAGGGAGCCTGGTAACGTGGTAGTATCAGCCAGTACCGTGTACCATCCGTCTCGCAAACTATAAACCACTTAAATTTTTAGTTAAAGTCTTTGTTTAGCGCTAAAAAAGTGCAGAGATATATAGTTGCAAAAGTGGCACACAGCCATACAATGTAATATGATCCCTTTTATTCAAATAAGTAAGTATCTATAGCTGTAATAGGTTCAGACTGTTGGCATCAAATGCGAGCAATCTTTAAGACAATTCGGGTGTGAATTCGTAGACCTGGCCAATTTGTCAGATAGGTTTAAGTGCAGGGCTAAGACATGATTTTGGGGAACTTGAAAACATCTCCAAAAACTCCTCAGGAAACAAAAGGTTTTCAGTAAATAAAGATTTTGGATTGTGCGTGGCGGAGGTTTGGTTAATAACAAGGTTTGATACTGATGTTAATTGGGTATTGATGTGACACATGCGTAAAATGGTCACATCAAGTTTGTGAATTGTTTGGGGAATCTGAAGAGGTGACTCTTGAGAGATTTATATACGTGCAGGCCTGGTCAGGAGACGCGCGCGTGCACGCCCACATACGCGCAAAAAAATTTACGAGACTATAAGAGACTATTTATCAGAATTTTCTAGAGATCCTACAATATATTTTTTTCACATTTTAAGAGAATCTACTAAATAAGCGCCACCAAAAAACACAAAGCTTATGAAGAACGATCGTGTTATTATGAAGAACATGAGGTAAAAAGAGAACATTAAGGTCTGCCCCTTTCCTTCATGCTGACACTCTTATACTCGGCTGGTGCACTACACTGAGACTCGAACGAAAGACGGAAGACCATTTGGAACCATGCCACAAGACAGTCCGACCTTCATCGTCACAGAGAATACTGCGAGAAGAGTGCACACCCATGCAAGTTAAATATAACCAGAACATGGGAGAGGTTAGGTGCCCTGTACCTTAATACAGCTTTCGGACGAATGTTCTCGTGATGTAATACCAAAGAAAAAACATGTTGAATAAAGTTTTAAAAATATGCACTTGTGGTTAATACGTTTTACAAAATTCATTTTTATTGGGTTTCGTTTTAAGGCTGGCATTCCTGCATCTGCAAAAAGCAAATTTTTTTTTGTAACGGTGACCTTAAAACAATTATTTCAACCCGCGCTATGTTACTGACCCGGTCAGGCGACGGCAAACACAAATATTTCGATTCGTAATAATAATCGAAAAAATGGTATATTGTATTAAAAAGAAGTCCAGAAGTTCTTTCTCCCACACGACACAGCAGGCAATAAGTCAGCCCTGCCCTCAGTTTTGTGGGGAGAGATGTTCTGCGAAGACTCTAACAATTGAGTCTCCTGTACAGTTTTACTTCATGTTAAACTGTGCCGGTGACAAGCAATTTCGAAGCATGTCACCGGCGACTTCTGCGATATACAACCTAATGATGCCCTAACCTAATAAGTTCATCTAGAAACATAAAAAGCCAGTTGGCAGTGAACTATTAACCTAACGAAGTTCACCATCCAGAAGGTATGTCAATAAGACTTGCACTCCATTTTCATTTGTCATCGTCTTAGGAGATCAGTGCATCGAATTTATGAGAGGTCTAGCCCTAATAAAAGGTGAATGACGAATTGCCAGCTGAACAATTTCACTACAAAAAAATATTGCCAACACAATGCCGACGCAAATCAGTTGAAATGAATCTCACGTCGTTTTATTGCCAACGTAAAAAAATTCTAATTTTAAGGGCTCTCGATCGAGTATTTTTGTTGATATTTTTGATCAGCGACGACTGGATTATTTTTAGTTTTATTTTACAGATCAAGCATGTGCATGTCGTAACTTTTTGTTTCATTGACCACTCACGCAAACTAATTTGCACTAGCTTTTGTGATTGCATTTGGATCGCTCACGCAGATTAATTTACGTGAGCGTTTTAGCGCTCGCAGGGGTAAATTTTTCCGATTGGGCCTGTACGTGCCTAAAATGTTCAGGAATAGGTCGATTAGATCTTCATTCGCATTTGGAAAAAAGAATTGATGATCTAAGGAAACGTTGTGTTACTCTTGACGATTCCATTTTAGAATTAGAACTTAGCTGCAAGGTCCTTCAGACTAAGTGTGAAGAGACCATGGGACGTCAGGAAAAGCAACTTCTCCAGTGCCTTGATGACATCAAGGTTGCATGACAAGCATACCATGGTAATGTATTTGTTGGCAATCATTGCAAAGTTGTTCTGAGAAATCATGTTTGACTTTGTGACGCGATTGCTGACAATGCAGATCTTCACGAATGATTTCTTTGTGTGTTTGGTTTATTTAGTCAGATTCCTTAGAGAGATTTTGTAATTCATTTGGTGAGGCTTTTCCAAAACACTTTCCTGAGGAGACAATTACACGCAAACTACATGAGTTAGTTTTTGATGTACCAAAAAAGAAAAAAGAAAAATTTTTATAGGAAGGGTAAGTGTCCTTATTGTGGCCACTGTAAATAAATAAATGTGTAAATTGATGTTCCTGTTTATATTTTATTTAAATGTATATATATAATACTGTATAAATTAAGAGAGTTAAAGGGAACCCGAGGTATAAAATGATGTTGGACTTATATTATAGAGCCTAAAAAGTTGGTTAACAAGTCTTTTTAATTTTTTTAAACAGCTCATTTCGTTCTCAAGATATTCACATTTAAAGAATTTCAGGTTTAATTATGTCATATTTCAGTAATAGCAAATTTTGACATTTTCTGTCATCAGTAATTTTAGATCTGTTAAGGGATGTGCATTCAAAGTTCATTAATGCATAGATAATATATAGGTGAATTGATTAACATAAATTTTTTTGCCAAAGTGACACTTGTTTGCTCCTGGGACACTACCTTGGGTTCCCTTTAATATCTATCTATTTATATATCATGAAAGATAGTTACAATGATGTAGTTTTTATTCCCTTTAGTTCCAGTAAACAGGTTCAGTTCCTTTTACAAAGTTTAGAATTAGTATTATGATCAAAGTTTTCTACACAACAGTAAGTGATTTCTTTACGCTATAAATCCATCCTCTGGCTAAATGTTGCTTTGGTACTTGAAAATGCTGTCTTTTGTATAATCTAGAAATAATTAGACTGTCTTATTTTAAAATATTTCATGATATATTTGTTTATATATCATGAAAGATATAGTTACAATGATGTAGTTTTTATTCTCTTTAGTTCCAATAAACAAGTTCAGTTCCTTTTACAAAGTTTAGAATTATTATTTTGATCTTCAAAGTATTCTGCACAACGATAACACTATAAATCCATCCTCTGGCTAACTGTTGCTTTGGTACTTGCAAATGCTGTCTTTTGTATAATCTAGAAATAATTAGACTGTCTTATTTTATGCATATATTTTATGTTTAGATTTCTGCGTGGAAGACTTCAAAGATTAAATTATTACAATGTATATGTTTAGATTGTATAAATTAGAAAATATTTTATTTACAAAATAGTTCTGTAAATTTTGTAAAAAATATATATTTTGTACACTATACTAAGACTAGTTCTTTTTCGGGCAATTTCGGACATGTTATATTTTAACTTAGAAACTTGAAAATGCCTCAGGATTAAAAAAATCCTTTCACCTGTTAAATTAAGCTAGTAAATTAGATTTGTACGCAAAATAGCGTTTTTTCACGTACTTGGTCCCAAAACGTCAATTCGAACAGTTTTGGACGGATCATAATTTCATTAAAGACACTCTAGACTAGAAACAACGAAGTTTCCAAACAAAGTTATAACAGTAATCGTGGTCCTCAATGGTCTTTTTCCCAAAGATTTCTGATATTTGGCCCAAAAAGGCCCAAATGTCAATCGGACAGTTTCAGACACATCATAATTTCATTTAGGACACTTTAGAATGTCTCGGGGCTAGAAACGATAAGGATTCTCAGCAAATTAAACCGACCTTGAAATGTGGCACTGTTAACTGTTTTTCGTAGATTTAGCGTATTTGGCCTAAAAAAATACCTTTGGACGATTTCGGACAGTATGAAAATTTAATTACTTTTATCCTGAATATCCTCTCTAACCTATGGATCAGAAAAAAACATCTGATCCTGGCCTAATTTCCCCGATATTGTGGAAGAAGTCGCTTTAAGTTACGTTTTGGAGGACGTTTTTCGATATTTTGGCCCGAATTAAGCAGTTTCGGACAAGTGTCCGAAAAAAATTTTTGAGATTAATTTCCTTTTTACAGAATGTAAAAATCTTATTTTGTTCTCAAGAAATCCTGTTTTGCTGATGGGGTATATATTTTTTTTTCACAGGCCTTTTTTGTCCGCGCTGAAACAGCTGTGCAGCATTGTTGATAGTGCACGCTGTACATGATACGGTCCACAATGTTGAGCTCCTGATTCCTGACCTATCCGCCACTTGCGTAATTGACACTGGAATGATATGTATATATTGATATTTGTTGAAAATGCTGTAAGGGACAGTTTGTTAAAGAAGTAACAAGTTTCAGATATTTTGAAATTGTAGTATCCTGCGTTTGTAAGGTTTTCCTGATAGATATCTATCTATCAATCTGAGTTATCACAGATTTTTAGAAACAGCACTTCTAATTTAAAAAAAGATTGCATACATTAGGAAAAAGGGCTCAATTTATCAGTCTTTACATGGTTGTTCGTTCCTTATAGTGACAAATTATAATACTAGATGTACGAAATATAAATTTTTCCTCATTGTACAGACTTAGTCAGTCAGATTTATTTTTCCTAATTTTTTCTTCTACAACTTATTTTTAATTGTGTATACTCAATACAATGGAATTACTATATAATATATATATTTCTATGTCATGTTACAGTTTTAATAAACAATTACACTTTAACCTCCAAATTTCAAAATTTATTTATTAGATTAAAAGTAGTTTATATATCCAATCTTTTACTTTAAATTTGTTGAACTATGGCAAAAGATCCAGTTTGTGTTCTGAAAGAGTTTTGTGACAGCAGAGGAATCACCACACCTGAGTATGAAATATTACGTGATCCAGATTCTCCTGACCATGCATGCAGGTGTGTATTTGGTAAAAATAAATAATAACTGTCATGTTTTTATTTTTATTTTAATAAATAAGTTTGGTTAAGCCTTTTTTTCTTACTTGTATCACTTCTAAATTTAGATAAATTCACTACATTAGTATTTCAGTTTATCACCATGTGACAAGGTCTTCCAATTGCCGCATTTACCATTTTGAAGTGATGTCATGTTTCAGTCACAGGAATTTGATGGCCACCGCATATATAATACCACCTTGAACCAAGAATTTATGTTTGTAATTTACATGGAGCAGCTGTCTGACGTATTGTCCTGACATTCTGTCTGACTTTTCATTCCTGTAACATCTTGATATTAAGTAAAATTTAACAAGCTCTAAGGCAACTCCAACTTATTTAGTTGTTCTACGGGCAAAGTCGATAGTAGCTTATGGTCGGTCGGTCGGTCGGTCGGCGAAATAAAAATAATTTTATTGAGAATGTATGGTCGGAACAACAACAAAAAAATTAATAAAAATAACAACGGAGGAGGGTGTTACGACATCAATTTTTTTCTATGTATTTTCGCATAACGCACGCAGTTTATATTTTTTATTGCGAAGGAAAAATAATAAAAATTTTTCTCACTAAAAAAAATGTAACTAGTTCTAAAGGTGAAAAGATAAAAATACTTGCTTGCTCAAAAACTTGTTTTTAAAAGTTATGTAGCAAGAATTATTCTTGTGCTGTTTTGAAAGTTGTACAGGATATATATACTTGTATTGTTTTGAAAGTTATACAGCAAGTTATACTTGCGCTGTTTCCAAATTTATACAGCAAGTTATTCTTCTCCCACTTAAATTAATAAAACAAACAATTTTAGTGTTTTTTTAATGTTTTTTTGCGCAGTTTTATAGGAAAATCTAAATTTAAGTGCAAATTCTTTTTACGACTATGGTTTAGTTGATAATATTTGAAGTCTTTCGCAGCGTTAAAATCATTTCTTTAAAATTCATAACGGAGGAGGGTGTTATGACAATCGTATTCTACCTTTTTTTATTGTTTTTCCTAAAATGGTATCGACTGAAAGTCTTGCTGTATTACAGTTTAGCTAGCGTAATTTTAAACATATATATATAATAGTCATAACGAAGGAGGGTGTTACGACAATAATAATATGTCTTGTTTTTCACTTGTATTATAACTATTTTAGCAAAAGTAGCTAATTTTTGTTATAAATCACATAAAAAATTAAACTTCTGTACCAAGTAACTATTTTTGTTTTTACAAAATAAGCGCATCGCGGATTTTAGTTTTATCGCAACAAATTACCATGAACAAAGAATCAATTTCAATTGGCCTTACCAATGGTGGTCCTAAAGTAACGTTATTGATTCACCTTGTTTAGTATAATTGTAGATTGACATTCAACCAACAAAAAATAACATTGATTATCTTCTATGCTCATAATATTTTCACGAGATGGGATGGGAAAATATTTGGGTTTTTTTCTTCTTTTTTTCTTTAATACTTTTTTGCTTGATATTATTTTTATTTTTTTTCGTGAAAATGAGGGTCGGTCGGGCCTGTAGAACAACTAATTAAGTTGGAGTCGCCTAATATGAAGCATACCATTTGAACAAAAATGAAATGAGAATAACTTTACAAACAAGGTAAAGAGTCATAAATGCACAGAAGGCAGGGACAAGCCAAAAACTAGAACAATATTTGTTTTCAGTAAACATTATTTTTTAAGGTTCCTAGCAAAACAAACAACTATTTCTTTTTTAAAGGAGACTAAACTTCTTAGCGTCTTCAATAGCGTCTTGTAGTCTCTAATTTTTGGGTGGTTGTGCAGAATTACACAAGGAAGACACTTGTATTGTATTAGACATCAAACCACAAGACTCTCAACACTAGCTCTTTTTCTGGTAGTACTTCTCCATTGCCCAAGACACAATTTTTCATATGTGTTTTCCCACACCACTGCTGGTAAATTCACCTTGATCATCAAAATTGAATTTAACGTTTGGTTCTTTATTGATTGACAGTTCTCTCGAAGATTACGTTTCAAAGTAGAACAACCTATTAAAATAAAACAAATATAAACTCTAAACAAATCTAAACGGAATCTTCTTTATTGAAAATACTAATATTATAGTAGTCTCAATCTATCCTTCTTTTACCAATGGAAATTTAGGAAAGTTACCTCAACAACAGATGAACTCGGCAGATTCAGTAACATGATTTCAGGCGTAATGACATGTTGGGATATGAATGATGATAACTCGTCAAGAACCTGTGACTGTTCACACAGGCTAATAAATGACTGCTTGATAATTATTTTTATATACCTAAAAAAAGAATAAACAATGAATAAGAAAAGAAAATAAGAACCAAAATTTGACTGTAAAAAATACTGTGAGGAAATTTCTCTACAAATGCTTTTAAATAACTAACCATTTTTAGTTGTGATGTAAGCTGCGTGCAACTCTTTGTAATAAACTGTAAGGAAATCTTTTTGTATATAACTTTGTTGAAAAGTTTGAGAAGTGGAAGAAAGGACTAGAAGAGAAAGGGCTAAGGGTGAACACAGCAAAGTCTAAAGTCATGATTAGTAGCATTGCAGCCAAGTGTGACCTTGTAGTTGGAAAGTGGCCTTGTGGAGTTTGCAGGAAAGGGGTTGGTATTAACTCAATTTTTTGTCAGACTTGCAAGCATTGGGTACATAAGAAGTGCAGTAGTATTGGTGGAAGGTTAAGAGCTGACATTCAGTTTGTATGCAAGCGTTGCAAAGGTGAGATTATAGAGAATGAAGTATTTCCAGCTTTAATGATGTACAACAGTGGCTCGTTAGAGATAGTTGAGAACTTCTGTTACTTAGGTGATATGTTGGGCAGTGATGGGGGTGTTGGAAGAAGTGTTACTTGCAGGATAGGTTCTGCTTGGAAAAAGTTCAGAGAGTTACTGCCTTTGTTGACTAGCAGAGTCTTGTCAATTGAGGTAAAAGGTAGATTGTATGAGGCCTGTGTAAGAAGTGTTATGTTGTACGGTAGTGAGACATGGGCAGTGAAGCAGGAAGATCTTGACCGTTTAGAAAGGAATGATATGAGAATGGTTAGGTGGATGTGTAAGAGTTCAGATGAGCTAAGAAGCAGGCTAAGTATCCGTAGAATTAAAGATGTTATCCAGATAAGAAGATTGAATTGGCTGGGGCACTTGGAAAGAATTGAGGAGGATAATTGGGTAAGAAAGTGTAGAGACTTGATAGTTCCTGGGGCAAAGCCCAGAGGCAGACCGAGAAAGACTTGGCAGGAGGTTATAAGGAGAGACTTGATACAGAGGAAGTTGAGTTTAGATCTAACACAGTCTAGATCAGATTGGAAGAGGGTCATTAATATACCCCGTCCAACCCATGCTAGCATGGAAAACGGACGTTAAGCCGAGAATGATGATGATGATGATTTGTACTCTGTTTTGACAATATTAAATTAAGTTAAATTATCTTGTTTTGTTTTTATAGGTTTTTTGCAGTGGTAACAGTGGAGCATGATACAATAACTGGTAGTTATGCTCATACTAAAAAAGAGGCAAAGAAAAATGCTGCCCGAAAAGCCCTAGAAGATTTTTCAGATGAAGTCGCACATGTACAGTATATATATACAATACATTCCAGTACTAGAATCTTATTGAATATTGTTAGGATCATTCTATACTAGCAATCTTAAGAGTAAGTTTGTTTACAAAGGAGTGTATTACTTTAGTCAGTTTCTTTTATTTCCATCGATTTTAAAGTGAAAAGCAAAAAGAAAATTAGAATTTTTTTTTTCCTTAACAAAGTTTACTATTTAAGATACTTCAAATAAGAGAATTGGAAAAATTGCAAGACATTTGAGCAAATTTTTTCTAATTGAAAATTAAGTTGTTGATCTGCAGGCCTAGTCAGCAGTAAATCACCCTTCTACGACACATCCCAAATTAGCGATAGCGTGCAATGATGATCACATGCCCAAGTTATGTTAAGGCGTGCAAAAGAGCATAATAGGCATGCAGTTACAAAATTCCACTCTTTATCCAATCCTTCTTTCCATTAATGTATAGCATATTATGTAGCATAAAAATAAACTTAACAGCATAAATTTAAGCATGTTACTGTGGTGCCATCTTTATTTTTATTGGCTTGACTTTCTAAAAATGTCAGCTTTTCTAATAATTTGTTTTTTTCTAACAATTTAACATTAAACAAGTCAAGCAGTATTAGTTATGGAAAAGTCAGGGGGTAGTAAAATGAGAATTAATCAGCCACCCTGGTTAACTATACGATCCCAGGTTTCATTTCAACCTGGTAAAAATACTGTAAGGTCTTTTAATATATATATATAATCACAAAATCTGCCATTATTTAGGAATTTCAAAAATTATTGCTATGTTGTTATTATTCTTTTTCGGCACAAAAAAGAAAAGACAGCAAAGACAAAGAGCATTTTTTTACAGTGTCTTAAATATTCCTTGTCCTTATCTATAAACCATAAATACTGTATTTACTCTATTAAATCCATGCCTCTACTATTGATGCCTTTTTAGTGAACCCACCTATTTAGTATGTTTCAAAAAGAATCCCACCTCTCCAATAATCATGCATGCATGATTGCTGTAATTTCTATCAAGTCTGTACCATATCTACCGTTCTCCAATATTTTTGCCACATAATAGCAGTGTAACAAACACTTTCAAATGCATATACAAGTTAGATTTTAAATAAAAAGTCATAAAAGTAGCATTTTTTATTGCATGGGACAGATTTTTCCTACATTTATTTGTGTTTTTATGCTTTTTTACGTATGATAATTCTCTGACCTTTTAAAAAAATTGCGGAATTTTTTTTCATTGAAAATAATACTAATCCATAATACAAACTTTAAAAACATAAACCCGCCTCTCTAATATTCCCATCTCTCTGGTAAACCCTTTGTTTTTAACTTCAAAATGTAGTGGGAATAATAAAAGTAAGGTAGGTTTTAAAATGCAGTAATATTAAAAAACTAACTTACCCATTTTATTTCTACCTTTATTAGTGCATTCAGTCAAATTTAAAGCTTGTTTGTAAGCAATTATATTGTTTCTAGAAACTTCCCCTGTTGGATGCTGCCAGAGACCCTGTATCAGAGCTTAACGAGATGGCACATGGACCAGAATGTTATACCATAGCTTACACTGACTATGAAATGAAAGGCCCTCCTCATCTCCCCAGGTTTGTTAAGATTTGAATTAGCTGTTTACAATTTGTGAACCTACAGTACCGTCTTTGCAGAGAATTTTATAAAGATGTTAGATTTGGTAATAACTTCTTTTTGCCATAATTAAAAAAACAAAAAAAGATTGAAGACAAAATGTATTTATTTATTTAAAATAACAAGCTTTTTCAAATTGCCATTAAATTCATTATAAAATCATCAATATAAACATTATCAGGGTGTAACCCAAAAATTAAAAACTGACTGTGATTAAATTGTCCTTTTCAGTCCTGGGATTTTTATCCCATTTTAAATCCCAGGGATATTTCACAACAAATATTTTATAATCCATAACTCCTTTCAATTGACTTGAAATTTTCACCATTTTTATTTTATAGATTGTAGTTAGAAGAAATGTTTAAGTGATTTTGCTCAGTCGAAACATTTTTTTTTCTTAGGAGGCATGTTTCCTTTCTCTCATTTAAATAAAAATTTATTCCTTAAAAAAAATCACCCAAACAGTTCTGACGTACTGTGCTGAACATTCCTGTGACATCATTCTCAGGGTGTTATTTAATTTATTTTGTCTGTTTCATGGACATTTATTAAAAATACTAGTTGACTTTCCTAATCAAGCGTCTATTTTTTCCCATGACTTACTAATCTTTCACTGTTATCTAGCTGATGTATTCGTTTCCCGAAGCTGGAATCATCAATGCATATATACATTGCTCTTTTTTATTTGCTAAAGATTCAACAATGCACACTTAGTACTAACCATCATTGAGATTTGTTGCATGGCTGCACTATGTGTTGTTCAATCTTTGTATCATTTCAAATTGAGCGTGTGTTGCCAGTTTATTTGTTTTTACTTATTTGCCATCAGTCAAATCAGGAATATTTGCGCACAAGGACTTAAAAATGGTAGCAAGAGGGTTTGAAAACACTATAATGATTTTAAATATTTGATCAATGTTACGAAGAATTAATATCAGGAAAGCTGTGTCTAAACTATAGAATTTCGAATTTTTCCTTTGGACGTCACCATAGCTGTTCCCTGGGAGACTCGTGGAATTTCCCAATTCGGACCTAATAGCCACAATTGTGAATTTCTAGTAACACCCTGATTCTATAAAATTATTTAACTTATTTTTCAGTTTTTTGGCCTGTTTATGTTTTAGTTTTGAAATCAGCGCTGTAGTTAATGGTTTTTGTTGCCCATCTGGCTTTGCTTTGACTAAGAAAGAAGCAAAAAAACAAGCAGCTAAGAATGCAATTAGGACAATTGACTCTGGTACACTTTACCACCAGCCTAAATATGACAGACATATTAGAAAGAAATGTAAATTTGGACAAGGAAAAGATGCTGTAAGCTGCTTAGAAGAGTATTGTGTACCAAGAAAGATGGCCTATGAACTGCTGGAGTACTCTATGGGGTAAGATGGTTCAGTTAACTTATTTTAAGAAGAAACTTAACTTCTTGGGATTAAATAAATGTTTTCAACTGTACTGTACCAGCTCTCTGAACACTATTGATTAATACGTGACGTTTTTGGGAAAAACAATATCAACCTATAACACTGTTCTTATGGGTAATGTGGTTAACCCTGGCAGTATTACCACCTGGTATTACTGTTAAGACTTTAAAATTTTACCAAGATTACGGAAAGAAAAGTTAATACGCTGAATCTGTCTGATTGTCAGGGCAATGTGGATATGCTTTTTCTCGCTTAAAACTAAGCGAGAAACTATATCTTAATTTCTGAACAACAAATTACTTAGTTTGATGTTACGTCACAACATCCATATATTAGATTGGCATCAATGTTTCAAACTAAATTTAAGAAGTCATTGCATTGCACTTTTAAGTTTAAGCCAAATAACTTGGAAACGGGTGGGAATTAACTGATGCCAGTAATTCCATAAAACAAAAACCAGTACTGTAGGTTGTTACTGTTTTTCCCTAACACAGCCATGTATATGTTAATTTTAATTACTTTTTTGTAGAAAAGATTTTGTGTTAAGGCGGGCTTACACGTACAGTTTTCTTGTTAAAGAAATCTTTTGAAAGAAATATTTCGTAGTGTAAGGAGCATTTCGAAATATTTTAAAACATTTCGAAAGTTTTTACCACCTGTTTTAAAAACTTTTCGAAAGGCGATTTTTTTACCTGTGTCGGTAAAAATTTTTTCAAAGGATGTCGACATCCTGACTATATCACCTGGCGTACTTTCATTCATCACTTTGAGTTTGACGTTTTGTCTCTTTTAAACAAACGAAGATACATCATTTTACAAACAAAAAAAAACTACGAGTGAATTCGATGCAGCGCCTAGATTTCGCAACAGACAAGCACCATATACGCCAACAGCAGAGGAAGAAGGAAGGTAAAAAAAGTTTTATTTGAAGTAATATTTCCAGTGAATAATAAAAAAAAGGTGCAGATTTATTACTTTTTTTATTTTTTTTGTATCAGAGTGACCAGGGCACTTAAATTACACCACAACATTGAACAAGAAGAGCACCAGTATCGGGCAGAGTTTGACGCTCTGGAAAGAGATGTGATATTGAAGCTGTTTGTGTACCTTGACGATAAATGTAGTTAATAATATTGAACGAAATAAAACGTAACATTTTACCGTGTATGTTTCCGTATTCATACTTAAGTACTTGCGGAACTCTTCTTGGTCTCGCAAGCGTAGTTGGGTAAAACTATTCGTATATGGAACGATTTTGAAGCCATTTATTCTTATTGTCATTGAACAACTACAATTTTTGCGACAAAGGGTGTAAAAGCGCGTCTTACGTGGTCTATTTACAGGATAACGTAAGTTTATATAAATCGCCAAAATGTCGAAACTGCGCATTCTACTAAATCTAAAGCTATTTTTTGAAATTGACTACGTCATATCTTCGCGGGAGGTAAATATTTCAATTTGATACAGAGTATTCGAAAGACACTTCATGCCAAGACTTGCTTTTATGCTACTTCCCGCGAAATTAAAGTCCCTTTAATGGCGCGGAAAACCGCTTGAAAAAAACTGCGGGTAAAGCGCGTTTATGGCATATGACGTCATCAAAATTTTTCACAAAAGTTGAATTCTGCGTTTTACTATTCATATAATATGGTGGCCAATAAATTACACCACAATCTTTATAACTTGATTTATTGAAAATGACCCTGAAATAAAAAAGGACTGGCCTTAGGTAGCCCGAGTTTTTCACAGCAGCTTGCTGCTCAGTGTCCATGACTCAAGTGATTACAAACATTTCGCAATAAAAATTGATATAGTGTAAAAAGCTTAAAATTTTTCTTTCGAAAGATTTCTTTAACAAGAAAACTGTACGTGTAAGCCCGCCTTTAAGGAAAAGGGTCAGCTACTTATTTAAATAAAAAATATTGGCAAATTTGTTATGGAGAGTTTGACAAACAGCGAATTGGAATGGAAAATGATGAAATATTGCAGAAACCCATTGTCTTGAGTATAAAATCAACAAACGCACTCAATGAAGCTGAGTGCTCGTAATAATGCAAAACAGATAATCGACTTTTCTTGCCCTAAGACTTTTAAATGTAACCATTAAGAATATTGAACTATGTTACAAATTTTTAGATCTGAATGGGGATGTCGAGTAAAGATAGATGAAAAGAAATATCCATTGCATAAAGCATCTACAAAGGATGAAGCTAAGAAGAAGGCTGCTAAATCAACATTACAAATGATATTAGATCAAAAGAAAGAGAATTTAAAAGAAGCAAATTTTAAAACGGTAATTTTTACTATTTGAACTGGCACTCACAGTGCCTGTTCAAATATATTTTAAAACAAACAAGCTGTTTTTATAGTCAAATGCTTTCAGGTTTAGATTATTTGCTTCATAAGGAAATCTAACAATTTGATAATACTGTCAGATGAAACTGTAAAGCACCGTTTATAAGGCTTCACTTTGTTTTGTGCTAATGATTAAAAAATATATATTATATTTACACCTTTTTTTGACTCCCTGTTCAATTTTGGTAATATTTAAGAAATCCAAACTAAAGAGAATTGCTAGCACCCTTGGTGTGGCTGATCAAATTGAAAAATTGGTTTGGGAGGTATATGGTATATGTCATGAGACATTGACAGAATATTTCACCTCACAGAAAGTTGTTGCAGCATTTGTTATGAAACAGTCAAGTAAAGATATTGGGAAGGTTGTCAGCATTGGAACAGGTCATCATCCATTTCAATTTTTTTTTATAAACCTAAATAATAAACAACGGATTCGTTCTTAATTTGAAAATCACAAAATTTTGGTGACAAGAAATAACTGTGACAAATAAAAAAATTGTTGTTGCCTTTAACATGCCGAGTCTATGGTAAAACTTGGTTGTTTCATATTTGACTTTTTAGAAGCAGGAAAAAATTAAAATTCACCTCAAGGAGACACTGATTAAAGGGACTATGAAATGCATTCTAACTTTCTTGTTTATGATCAATAAAACTATTTGATGATGTTGATAATTCCTTGTAAATAGGCAAAAAATTTAGAACTTTTTTTTATCTTAATCATTGTGTTAACTTTTGTTGTCAGGTGGAAATAAAATGAACATTAGCAATTATTTGTCCGTAAAATTTGCATGATAAAATAAGTTGTTTGCAATATAGCAAATGTGACATAATAATATTTACTTACACGTTACTGGTATACTATAACTTATTGTGTGTTTCGGTGCTTTTAGGTAACAGAACTATACTTAGCGATCATGTTAAAAAAGATGGTACAAGAATTATAGATTCTCATGCTGAAATAGTTGCAAGAAGAGGTTTAAAAAGGTATTTGATGTTAAGACTTTTCTCACAGCTGATACTTTACAGAATAAGATTGCCTAAAGTCTGTACTTGTATAATATATATTAGCACATCACAAGTCCAACAAGACATAATATATGTAAACTAGCTCGCAAAACAACAATCTAAATAAATTTTGCTTTACTGTAATAACATACCACCTAGGCAAGGTTCTTAAAACTATTTATTTTCACAACAAGCATATAGAAATATAATTAAAACCTTGCCTAGACATGCCCCAAACTCGAAGAGAGACTTATGGCCAAATACATACGAACAAATGTTATTTTTTTAAAAAGGAAACATTGCGAAAATTTATTTTTATTCATACTCCTTCACCAAAAACACATCAAAGCAGGTGAGAAAAAATTATGTGCGCGTTTGGCATTGGGCACCAATCGTCTGATTTAAAATTTAATCCCTGGAATTTTTTATAATGGTAGCGCAGTTCCAAAGAGCCTAAGCTAGCATTTTATTATGGCAATGAAATTTTCGATGATCTACTACTTTCTGTTCGTTTTGGGGGAGATCCATTAAGAGGTAAGGGGGAGAGGGTTACAAACTTAACAGACAAAATCCTGTTATCGTACTCAAATAAATTTTCAAAGGCCCCTTGAGTAAATGTTTTCCTTAATAGAAAATAATGAGTAATGAAATATTAAAATATAATGCATGTATTTTTGGGGTAAACAATGACGTCATCGGTACCATAAAGATGTAAACAAATAAGAATAAATTCCCATAACACCGTCTTTTACTTCCAATTCACATAAACAATGATTAAAAGTATACATAAAAATTAAACACATGTTTTTTGTTGTTGCTTTGGGTGACTTAGGAATAATAAAAAAAAAAAAAATAGCTTTGGTTTTTTAGTTCACATAGTTCACATAGTTCTCATAAGAACATTTATTATTTAGATGAGATGAAATCAGGTAATAAAATTAATACTGACTGGTTAACATGTCAAGGGCATAGACTTTACAAGCTTGATCTGTACTTTTAATCTCAGGCTTTTTATTTTACAAAATACAACCTTAAACTGGTGAGTATCTGTTTAATCTTTCCCTTATCAGCTTGTCGTGAAAAGCTTGTGCAGTACATTGTTATGTGTAGTAGTAGAACAAACCTGTTAAAAATTACTTATAAACTTTGACTTTATATTTTAGATATTTGTACAAACAACTGAAAGTTTACAAAGATGACATTTCTCATGAAGCATCAATTTTTACAAGTAAAGGGCAACTTTTACATTTAAAACCGAATATCTCCTTTCACTTGTACATCAGCCGGCCACCATGTGGGGATGCCTCAATATTTCTGGATATTGGGTGATTATATTATTTTTTATTACACCTACAGTTTTTTTGAGAGAAAGCACACAATCAGCTTTAATTCATTTAATTTCCTTGGGGTACATTAATTCTTATATATAGTATATATTTTTATTTTTTTTTGTTTTATTGAAACATCAAAAAATATCTTAAAATTTCTCTATCTTTAGAACAGAGGGGATAAGACAAAGACATAGCAAGAAGCAAGGATTATTACGCACCAAAGTAGAAAAAGGTATCATTAACTTTAAATGTAATATTTCATTAAGTCAGATTGATAATTCATAAATTGTTTGATTTCCTTTTCTCCAAATGTCTCAACCTTTCCATTTTGAGATGTATGTTTAGTATGTAAATAAAAATATTGGGCACAGATGAATCAGATTGCGTTTCCAAACAGGTTCTTTGAAATTAATGTTACATTCAGTTTGAACTCTTTGTTCCAACAGGTGAAGGAACAATACCCACAAGCAATATTGATTTTTCACGAATAAACATCCATTCTTGTTCTGATAAGATATGCCGATGGAATGTTGTTGGCCTGCAAGGAGCCTTGTTAAGCCATATCATATCACCAGTTTATATGCACTCTGTTGTTATTGGTAAGAGTTACTTTTCTGTAGCCACAAGCAGTTTGAATGTAAGGCTTTTATCAAATGCTTACATTTAGTATGTGGAACTGACCTTTTTAGCAAGAAATAATATGAAACTGATAATTGGTACTTGCAAATGTATAAAGAACTATTTTTATCAATGCTGATTTTGTTCACAGACAGAACCAAAATTATAATCAAAATGTCAGAGAAAACCTTTCCATGAAGGATCAGTGAACCATTAAAAATTTCTATTGGTTGAAGATTGGATGAAGATGAAAGTGTTCTTATGCTAAATTTAGGCTTTTAAAAGTCTTTTTGGAAAAATTATTTGGAAAATATTTAGGAAAACACAGAGGGAATTTGACTTGGCATATTCCATACTAACTCCATATTTTTTATTCTATTTAGGGAGTTTTAAAAATGAGCAAGCCAGTCATTTCAAAAGAGCGGTGTATGGCCGCTTAGAAAAAGCTGCTTTGTCATTACCTGCAGATTATCGTTTGAATAAATGTGAAATTTATACAACAAGCTTAAGCAGTAACAACGAAGACGTGTACAGCGGCAAATCATCACAATATTCTATCAACTGGTGTGATGGTGATGATTATGTTGAAATTGTCGATGGAACACTTGGCTCACTCGTTGGGAGGTATTATTATACAATCTATTATTTGTATGCTTTATTCCGAAGGGTTAGTGACAAAGACCAATATCTTCTTCTTAACATTTTTTACGTATTTTTTTCCAAGAGGCACATATAAGATTCTGATACACTCTGTTAACTCTATTTTTCTTCTTTAGTTTCATTCAAGATGACACATCCCGGTTATGTAAAAGAAAATTATATGAAGATTTTTTAGCAACATATGGCATCTTTCGAAAGATTACCAACAAAACAAAAATGTATAGTTCTTACAAAAGAAATGCCTCTGCATATTGCACGGCAAAAGAAGAGTTATATGATGCTTTTCAAAAATCTGGTTGTTATTCGTGGATCTATTTTAATGAGGATGTTGATAATTTCCGTTTGTGCAAACCTAACAAGTACTGTCACAACTCTTAAAAAATCTTACAGAGGAAAAAAGAATCCTACAAAAGTACAAAGCCCTGCGTTAAATTGTGTGGCAACAATGTCATATTTAATTGTATTTGTTGTTTTCATTGTGATTAGTGATGTTCCTTCTGTTGTATAATTATTATATATGTTAGTTTTTATTATTAATAATGGTATTATCAAGTAAGTAAGTAAATAAGTAAGTGAGTAATGGGAAGTTTTAATGTCCTTGGTGATTTCATCCTAATGTGTTTGTTTATTTTCTATGTATGCATTTGATAACGTTTTATACTTCTTGAGATTGTGACGCGTCGTCATAAAATTGAAAAGACAACACAGAACTATGAAAATCATGTATTTTACGTAACAGTGCAATTTAGATTTTCACTATGACTGAAATGCTGAATTTTCAGTTGAACTGATTGTTGTAACTAAAATGACTATGTCTGTTTATCATTATCTGAAATGAAATGTAAACATTGTGATTTAGTACATTGTCTGTCACCGTTATCAGAAACTGGTACAATTTTTTGAATCACTTTCCTCTTCTTTCTGCAATGTCTAATGATTTTCTTATCTATATTATAATGATCGCTGTCTTTCTGTGAGCCAAAAATGGTAGCTGCAACTAGCGATGAATGAATTTCTTTAGATTTTCCAATGGATAAATTTTTGTGGTTTTTCCACAGATGTGTGATTAGTTTATATATAAACTGCAATGTGGAACAGTTAATACGTGTTTAAGGTATTTTTGACTTGTAGAACAAATAATATATTTTATATATTTTACAGGCAGGGACGTTTCTAGGTATCTTTGTGTTTATCCTTTGTATGAACGCAAGGTTATATTTACCTAGTAACATAAAAATAGAATATTTTTTTCTCATACAGTGCTAATCTGATAAATATATATTTTAAACGATTGGGAATAATTAAAGTTTCATCTCTTGATTTTAAATTTTTAAAACTTTATATAATTGTAGATTATTTTTATTCTGGATGATTACAAAATATATGCAGAAATTTATTTATATTAAAATCGTTTATTTTATGATTTTGATGATGGATATTGGTAGAAAACTACATGCTAGGAGGTTTTTTCTTCACATTTTATCGTTTTAATAAAATAGAAAATAAAGTTGTTAAAATTATGTTAAGATTTGTATTCACTCCTGTTTGTCACAAACTCAGTTCTTGTTCTTAAAAAAATTGGCTTCCACTAAATGATTGTAGTGAATCTTTACCATTGGAAAAGGAAATCAGGCGAAGACTATTTAATTAGTTGTTCTAAGGGCAGCAAAGACAATTTTTTTAGGGGGAGAGGAAGGTTGGCAAAATAAAAATAAATATAAAGAAAATATAGCGTCAGCACACAGATTTTTTTCTGTGCATCAGGTATTGAAAAATTAAATTTTATGGAGCTGAATGATATGAAGTAACAAAATTGATTTACCTCTGTACACCGCAGGGATGCTGTTTTGGGGGTGAGGAAGACATAATACAAGCCCACAGAACAACTAATTAAATCGCGTTCACCTAATATACAAATTTAAATTTATGCTGTCCGTATCACCTGTTGGTGAACCTCTATGTGCCTTCTACTATACTACAGACAGTTTTCTATTAGCTTACATACAAGTTTCCACTAGACTACAGATAGTTTTCCACTAGCCTTACAGCAGGTTTTTGCTAATCCACAGATTTTCACAGCCTGTAGACAGATTTTCCCTAGTCTACAGATTTCCACAGTCTACAGGCAAGTTCTCACCAGCCTAAAGATTGTATCCACTAGTCAAATGTTAACAATCAGCCACAGAATGCAATAAATGGTTAAGTACTTTGTTTCAAAGAGTTACTCATAGAAATTATGTTGCATTACTAATTTCGTATGCAAACGAAATAACTAGAAATTATTGGTATCTGATATACCTTATTTAAGATGTAGATTTTTATTTTTATTTTTTTCTAGTGTAAAATAAAAATATAACATACAATGAAAGGTGAGTAGATCTTTTGTATTATTATTATCATGATTTAATTATTTTTTAAAGAAATTAATAGGGAGGGGACCTTTACATCAATTAATGGACATAAATTTAAAATATGAAATTGTACACGTGTGAAACAATGGAAAGGTAAACGTTAACTACAGGCCTATGACATTCTTTCTCACCTGATTTTCTACCATGAGAGTGTTACAAAAATTAAGAACTTTTTAAAATGGAACTAGTGCCCCTTAAACTTTTGTTGACCACTCTGTAACCTACGATTTGTTTAACAGTTTGCAATCAGTGTTTTATACACGAAAAATTTATCAAGTTTATCAAGTTTTTTGAATTCTTTTTTTCTTAAGATATTTAGTATTACAGGTTTCTATCTGACCTTATGACATTATCATTGAGGATTAAATAATGTAGTCAGCATAGATTATTTTTTATATATATCACAAAATTAAAACTTTGAAATAATAAGAGTTTAGAAGTTTAATAATGATCTTACCTTTAATAACATGTAAGACTGTGATGTCAGCAATTTTTCAGAGCCATAATGAGACATCACAAATTATCGTATTTCAAATATTAAATATCTTTAAGAAACAAAAAAGATTTTTAGAAAATTCCAAACGCTCCTCTGTAAGATGGAAATATATCACTTTTCATGTTAGTGTCCTTTTAATATCTTGATTTATTCATTCATCCATTCATTCATTCATTTACATAAATGTTTAAATAAACAGAATAATATAATTTGACTGAAAACCTTAAATAAAATAAAAAAGATCTGTTGATCAACTGGTTCTCTGCAGCATAATTTAGCATAATTTAAATTGTTTGTTCCCTTGAATTCCCTTATAGCAATTGCAGTCTTATTTTGACGATAATATTAGGCCTTTTTTACTCAAACATGACTGTAAAAGTTTTTTAGCACACCAATCATGAATATTTCCCTCTTCAATGAAATCAAATCCCAACATGTGTCTTTGTTTTTATTTATTGCTCTTTTTTATTTTTTATTTTTTATTTTTTATTTTATATTTTTAGTGAGAAGTATCCCTGGTTATTATTACGATGAGCTAAAAAAGAAATATTTCAAAATCACAAAAGATTTTAAACCACCACCCAAACTACCAACTGTTTTTAAAAAATGCGACAACAAACATAGAAAGGTTTGTTGCTGTTGATGTATATATTTCAACCAATGCTCCAAAGGTGGAGTTTTAAATTTAAAAAGTGATGGCAAGAATGGCCTTTTGACTTTATTTTAGATAGACAGATAGACAGATAGATAGATAGATAGATGTTTATTTTCTACTTTAACTACATTTACAAGAATCTAGTTTAAAACAAAATAAAAAAATAATCTAAATCAACTATATAAATCTCGTGTCGTTTTCTATAGTTTCGTGTAAGTGTAGAGAAAGTTCGGGCAACTCGAAGAAGACTTCATGTCAGTCTTGTCACCGAGAACAGAAATTTTAGGGTTTCCTTTTAGAATATTTATCGTTTTTAGATTTATTAATTATACCTGCCATAAATGTGTTTCCACACAATGTTAATACTACAAACATAAACACCAGTTGCTGCACACAACTTAAATTCTCTAGAAATTCAGAATAGGAATATTTTGATTTTTTTTTAATTCATTTACTGGTTAAACGCAAATATTATTTAGGCACAATTCTGTTCTATGCAATAAAAAACACTTTACCTAAACTTATATATTGTATACATTTATTGCAAATTTATATACCTGTAACAGGGTGTCCACACTACCAGGAATGTCAAAAATTGTCAGGAATTTTTAAAATATAGACAAACTGCAGAAGAATGTTAGCAAATTTTTGGCTTTTTATAAAATGTCAGGAAAGTGTCAGAAATTTTAAACTTTTCACCATTCCTCGTAATGCATTTACTTTTCATTTTAATAAAATGTTTTTCAATGTCAGTTTTTATCTCCAGCTTGTATTAGTTACATCCTTTGTTTTCTTTTTTTCTTCATGTATCTTGCATTTTTACTTCTTCCTAAAACAATCAGCTAGTTCATCAGTTATAACTATAGGGGAGAAAATTCAAGAATGTCAGGATTTTTAGCTAAAAAAATGTCAGGAAAATGTCAGGAATGTCTAAAAAATCAAAGTCAACTTTAGAATTTCAAAATATTCCACCTCTACTTTCAAGCATAAATTTATTTTGTTTAAACTTAATTATTATACTCGATTGGTCAAAGTATTTCAAAATGATTGTACACATCTAAAAACACATTTTCTTATTTCTTCACTTTGAAATAGTCTACATAAATTTCTCTGTCTTCTTCTTTCTTAGGCATGAATCAAACATGCATGCCCCGTTCTTGTTGAATATCCAATTTATAGATTCTCAGTAAGTCAATATTTCGCTTGGCTGAGTATCATGAAATAATACTTAACTCGAGTGAATATATTTTGATATTCAACGATCGAATGGGCATGTATGTTTATTGTACATATCTTCACTCTGGTCATATCATTAAACTATCTGTATGGTAATGTATTACACACACTTTAAAACATCTATACATTCAACATAGTTGTGAGACTAGGTTATTTTTTATTCCATGAAATCCATGAGATTACTAAAGGCATGGGAATATCAGAGAAGCAGAATTTAGTAAATGCGATATCGAAATTTCCAATCTTCCTGATCAATGATCAGAAGTTATATGCTGCAAAAGCTCCACTTTGTCAGAATTCTTGTATTAGGAAACAGTCCAGAAAAAGCATGCTGACATAAATTGCATCTTTTAAGATTTTGGGTTAAAACCAAATAACCTAAGATCTTAATTTGTAAGTCTGTAAACATTGAAAATTTATTTTGGTTGTAGTTAAGTCGGGACGTTGCTATAGCAGTAAAATAAATGATTCGTCTTTTTGTAATCTAGAAGCAGTATTCATTTGCAAAGGAAGTATATAACCGGTCCATGCATGGAACTAGCGTTTTTAATTTCAGAAGGTAATAATTCAATACGGAGAATCATAGACTTTTTGCCTGTATTTAAGACTTAATTGTTCAAAATATTTGTTTAAAAAAAAACGGGTTCATAGCTGGTACAGTTTACATTAAACGTTTTGGCGTTGTCTTGCAATTTGCAATTTTATAATTTTTTTGGATAAAATGTTGACATAAAATAACAAGAAAATCTCATTAGTTTTAACTTTTCAGAAAGCGATTTATTGCCAACATGAGGTATTTATACTCCCACCTCTTGTGATATATTATCAAGAATTGTCCACCTGCTATGTTTTCAGTCTGTTTTAAGCATTTTCTTTTAGATTACAAGAACATAACTTTATATCCAACATGGTTTTCTCAAAAAAATCAAAGAGTTTTCCTTACCCAATACCAAGCAATGATGGCTGCTATGTACAGGCAACTAGAATTACGCAGTGTGGACGAAAACTTCTTGTACTTGTTAAAAATTGCGGATATCTTACCAATAGGTTTAAGTTGTTTTCTTTTCTTTTGTTATGTCTTTTTTGATAGCATTTTAATGGTCTGTAAATGACCACCGATTTGCTATTGGTAACCTTGTGAAGTTGGAAATGATAATTATTTTTGTTTTCCCCAATGTAAAAAAACATATAACTTGAATCTATCTTTCTTTACACTAAATCAAAAATAAAAGGATTGAACTCAGTAGCGTGTTTCACTTGTTCTGACAGGGATGCCTCCCTCAAGACATTGGTGAAAACTAGTGCGTGAGGCATTGTAATGATCAATGAAGCAAGATAATTGCCCCAAAAATAATAAAGTGATTAAGTAAAATAATAAATAAAAAAAAGACATAAATTCAAATATAATTCCAAAGCTGGAAGACCTGAAGTCCCTAGCTAGATAAAATTAATTGTAATATTTTGCACACACCTAATTTTGAAAAGACTCTTTTTGGGGTCATAAAATAATTACTTTTCTGAAATTTGAGCCACGATGGGTGGTTAAGGAAAAGACAGCATACTTTTTTGTTTATTGCGCCAAATTATGTTGAACACAAAAACGAGCCCAAGTCGGTCACTCAACTAGACCTAGAGCAAATATTTTGAAAATAGATTAACCAGTGTATTTTCTCCTAAAATTTGTCAACATCTCTAATATATGGAACAGTTTTAAATTATTATGACTCCAAAACGTCCTATTTCTCCTAAAATTGTAAAACATTAAATCTGTGGTCATCCTGTCATAGTTTTGATTTGGAAAAGCTAAATGATCTTTGGTGGAGATCATAGTGGCGATGCTTGTTTTTATTTGTAGAGAGATGTCCATATCCATTTGGATAGTTAAGAAGAGTTTAAACCCTGATATTTTGTGATATGATATTTGTAGCTGTTTGTAATGAGACTTCTTTCTTTTTCTCTATTACAGTTTATGTGAATATGATGTTTATTCAAGCAGCATGAAAAAGAGGCAGAAAACAGTTAGGTTCTCCTTGGACAAAATAGTATGCGATAATACGAATGTAAGTAACCCTTTTCGACTTGCTTGTTGTTGTTTTTGTTTGTGTTTTATTTGCTTATGACTATATTTTTTGTTTGTGTCTTTGTGTTTTTTTAAGCCTTTGCCACAGGTTATTTTAATTCATATACTAATTTTACAAATTTTCCATTTTGTTAGGTCACATCATTTTGTTGGGAGCCCAATGATGACAAAAGAATACTGTATCCTTTTTTTAATTTTCGTTTCTATTTATATCATTGTAGCCTGTAGAATACCAGTTGTTAGATTTTTGGTTATTTTTCCTGACACTTTTTATTAGTTATTCTCAAGTAACAGAAACTTTGTTACGACCAGGTTTTATTAAAAGATCGTCAAGTATTGTAATTTCTACCTTAACAGCTGATCTACGTAAGATTAATTGTCTTTGTTATTAACACTATTGGCTTAGTTGTGATTCTCACAACTCACTTCTTTGTTACACGACAACCAGTAAATTAGACATGTGGGATGGCTTTTCTTAATGTTTCTCATTTTTAGTGTAAAATGTTTTTAACCAATTTTTAGCTCGTCGGGTCACGAGGAGAAAATCTTTATAAAACTTTTTCGAATTTTGTGAGCGAGTAAGTGAGACAAAATAATTTCCCGAGTAGTGAAGGTAATACTAAGAACGAGTTTGTTTTTTTATTAGTTCTTTTACAATCATTGATTATTAGTAGCTATTAAACCCCGCTCAGATTTCCTGCAAATATAGTGATTGGGGGTTAGTTTTAAATAAAAAAAACATCGGTGATTTTAAGATCACATAGTCACCACAAAAAGGAACGTTAAAGTGTAGAAGGTTGAACACCTATAACCTCTCTCTAAAATATTGAGACAATGGCACTTTTTCAGCCATTTTACGAAGTTGGCAAAAGCATCAGTTGCTTATGGTTGTTGACGTCAACGAGTTTACTCGTGAAGGACTAACTATTTTTACAGATGCGTAGGTTACCTAAGCAGCGTTCAAATTGCGCTGGTCGCACTTTCTAAGACATCTGTTTTACAGAATAATCTACACCAGGGCCCACAAGGGCCACAATATTTGAGAAAAATGCCCATGTTCACGCCATCACTCATAAAGCGCATATTGAGATTTTGAATCTAACTAAATAACCTAAGTCCGCAGAATTTATGCTTTGTTATTTAGCAGCTGAAAGAGAAAACGTTGTAAAACTGAAAAAGAAAAACGCATACTTCAATTGTGTTGCTTGGAATCAGTATGAACCGGATTCAAACATGTTCTGCGCAGGTTTGTGTTTCAAAACTTTCTTTCATGTTTTAATGCATTAACGCAGCGGCAGCCTCCGATGACAGGACACCTATAACCTTATCTGTGAAAACTAGGCCTTTTTGTCCCCAAATTTTTGTGTTTGCTATTCAACCAATGTTTTGATTTTTCTTCTACGAGTTATTACATTGATATGATATCTTTTTAACCTTAATTTGCCGCCTAAACATTTTATTTGACTGTATTTTCACAGATTTTTTACGGATAAGGTATAAAATAAATAATTTTTTCCAGCGCCATCCTGCAAACCCATGTCCCTCTCGAAGTAACGTCTAAAGATTTTCAATATAATGCGATCTAAAAAGGCATTTTATAGTTTAAAAAAGGGCCTAAACATATAGGGCCTATACAAGCTTACCCAGAAAATTTTATTGCAAACCAAGTTGCAGATCCTAAGTCATTGGGCTTTACTTAAATTTCCAAAAAAGGAACAATAGGGAATGATATTAGGTTAGCTAGCTAGCTGAAATTAGGATGCTCTCTCAAAATATACGTTTGTAGCCAAAAATATATGGCTAGAAAACATGAAATATACATTTATCTCAACATATAGAAACCTAATATTACAAAAATAGAAAGCTTTTAGAAAATTAAAAGGTCACAAAGTGACTTACAAACCTCAGGCCAACACCACCGCACCACTTTCAAATTAAAATAGCCCTAACCGTTGCATATTTCTTCGTTGGCATGTCGAGGCTGCAAAGAACCTGGCAAAAACAAAATTGGTAAAAATCAAGTGCTGTGGGGATTCCGAAATAAAGCTGCGGCGCAACTCTTTTAAACAGACAGACAATTATTATTAATTATTAAAGAGTTAACAATAAAGAGAATTTTAAATTTTAACGAGAGTTGAAGATTTGTAAATTAAATTTATTTGGGTCAAAGGTTCCTACCAAATGCAATTTCGCAGGATTCACTTGAAAATAACATCTGATCTCTATTATATCAATTCGGTCCAGTTTTTTGTTTTTACAAGACCAAAAAATACTAATTTCAGATCAAAGGTCTAAGTACCAGTTTTTCCATTTATCATTCAAAAACTCATTCCGTTCATTACCACAGTAAACAAAAAAATCAATAATATACAAAGATGTGTTTTGTGCTACTTCTGCTAGTTTCAAACTGACAGAAGAAAGGTACGGAATGTATCTTCTACTTTTCTTCATATTGCATGCTTTCGCAAGGGACGATATTTTATTGTACGAAATAAGCGGAAATAAGAAGCTTAATATAACACCAATACGAAAAGAGATAGTAGAAAGTCACGGAAAGTGTTTCGGGTATTGTGTATGCGAACCTGCATGCAAGTCAGTGAATATATTAGCTGACAATAGCGGCGGCTACGTTTGTGAAATGCTTGCACATAATAGATGTCTAAAAAGACTGATGACTGGTGTTAATTTTTTCTTTTACGACACAAAGAGCTATTGTGGTAAATTTCAAATACAATTAACAATCGCCGCGTATCGATGCGCGCGAAGAAATGAATTGAACTCGGTGGTAGCTGGAGACTGTACGATTTCGCCAGAGACTTTGTTTTCTTACGAAAACAATAAGTTAAAAAATGGAAACCAATGCGTTGCTGTAAATAATGTCAACCATCTTTACCTTGCAGATTGCAGTGTGGCTCCGATTTGTGAGCTCCTTCTTGATGACGACGGACTTTATATCATCAAATTCCCGTTTATACCGAGCTGTGTGTATGCACATCCCGGTAGTGTTGGGACAGGTAATCTACCGCTAGTAACACGCACAGAGTGCGTGAAATATGAAAGAAGCTCTTTCAACATAACTTTCGAGACCTAAGTCTCGAGTATGTGCAAATCATATGGATTTATACGATTAGTTTTGTCGAATGTAAAAGTATTGTTTCGCTTGCATAACCACATTTTAACTACAGAGATTCTCCTATATAATACTCATATTCTGTTCCTGCTGGATCTGCGGACGCACAAATTGCGATATATAAAGGACGGGCAAACCTGTAGATTTATTGATGGGCTACTGACTAGTTTGAATGATGATAATCTGCGGGCGCACAAAATGCAATATATAAAGGACGGGCAAACCTGTGGATTTATTGATGGGCTACTGACTAGTTTGAATGATGATAATCTGCGGGCGCACAAAATGCAATATATAAAGGACGGGCGAACCTGTAGATTTATTGATGGGCTACTGACTAGTTTGAATGATGATAATCTGCGGGCGCACAAAATGCAATATATAAAGGACGGGTGAACCTGTAGATTTATTGATGGGCTACTGACTAGTTTGAATGATGATAATCTGCGCGCGCACAAAATGCAATATATAAAGGACGGGTGAACCTGTAGATTTATTGATGGGCTACTGACTAGTTTGAATGATGATAATCTGCGGGCGCACAAAATGCAATATATAAAGGACGGGCGAACCTGTAGATTTATTGATGGGCTCCTGACTAGTTTGAATGATGATAATCTGCGGGCGCACAAAATGCAATATATAAAGGACGGGCGAACCTGTAGATTTATTGATGGGCTACTGACTAGTTTGAATGATGATAATCTGCGGGCGCACAAAATGCAATATATAAAGGACGGGCGAACCTGTAGATTTATTGATGGGCTACTGACTAGTTTGAATGATGATAATCTGCGGGCGCACAAAATGCAATATATAAAGGACGGGCGAACCTGTGGAATTATTGATGGGCTAATGACTAGTTTAAATGATGATAATCTGCGGGCGCATAAAATTCTATATATAAATGTCGAGCGAACTTGTGAATTTATTGATGAGCTACCGACTTGTTTGAATGATGATAATGTCAGGAAGTATATTAAGTGTGATTTCCCAACATTGAGTTTGTTCTTCGTTGCAAGCAGTGGTGTGCGATCAAAGTGTTAAAACACTGTAAACCTGATCTTAAAAAGTGGCCTGGGTCCAAAGGAGAAAATTTTCTTTTCAATCATTCTTAATAAAAGTTGGCATGTAATCAAAATAAATTTATTTCGTGAAGATGTTTTTACGTTGAAAATACTATAAAAATTTATGACCTCGCTTTAAATACTTTTATTTCGCGGTTGTTGTTATACACGCTTTTAGGCTGGTTGTTCGTGTTTTTCAAACCTTTTTCAGTCTAATTTGTTCTTATTTTGTTTTTAATAAAATGAGTGTTGTTGTTGCTAATGAAGCTTTGTAATTGTGTTGTTTTCATGATCAATCGAGTCAATATGAATATGTATTAACTCCGAGTATTAAGAGAGAATTGCAAGTGATCTGAGTTGTTCGTATTTTTTTAACAAAATTTATACTCCGGTTGTTCTTAGTTTTGAAAATAATGAATTAAACGTAAAACTGTTCTTTTTTTTGTTCTTATATTTCGGCAAAACTAAAAATATTGTTCTTAAAAAAAAACAGGTGTTTTATCTTTAAGAATAAAAATGTTTCATATTTTCACGATTCTTTTGCGACTATGTTTCGATTTTGTAAAATTTCATCTCAGTGCTTCGTAAAAGTGGTTTTGATTTTTTGCTATATAAAGCAAGCTTCACGTGTTTTAGTGTGCCAGGAAGGAGAAATCAACAAATTTGAAGATTCCAAGCTTCGATATTGTGCAGTATCACTGTTCTTGAAAACAGGGCTATCAAGGTCAATCTGCCGTTGTTGCCATTGCCTTGAAATTAGACTTTACAGCTCATATGAATTAGCAACTTTTTATAAAGCCATGCGGCCATGCTTGTTTTCAACTCTGTTCGCTTTTCAACAAAATTAAAAAGGTTTTGATCAAAGAACACTCCTTATCAGATCATGAGACTTTAGGAGTTTAGAAAGAAATGAGAATGCTAGGCTTTACGTGATGTTATTTAAAATAAAAATCTGCTTATATTATTACTAATTTTGATTATTTGTACAACATCAGAATCAATGTTGAATTTGGTTTTAAAAAGTGCTGTTTTTGTTGTACTTACCATCAAGACATTATTTGCGGTTGGTTTGTTTGGTGCGTATTTCAACATTTCATTAAATTTTTTTGACTATTGTATTTTGCAGAATAAATAAATATTTGATTTTTGCTAACGAGATTGCATTTGCGGAATAGGTAAAATAAGGACGATATGTGTAATCTCAAACATAATCTATATTTTTTAAAGAAAACCAAAATAAAAACCAGATGTGTATTTTGCCGAACACAATGTATATATTTTGCAAAAATAGTAATTTCAAATCGAAGGTCTAAGTACCAGTTTTTCCATTTATTATTCAAGAATTCATTTTATTCATTTTATTCAATACCACAGTTAACAAAAAAATCAATAATATATTGTATGTGTTTTGTGCTACTTCTGCTAGTTTCAAACTGACAGAAGTAAGGTACGGAATGTCTTTTCTTCATATTGCATGCTGTCGCAAGGGACAATATTTTGTTGTACGAAATAAGCGGAAATAAGAAGCTTAATATAACACCAATACGAAAAGAGATAGTCGAAAGTCACGGAAAGTGTTTCGGGTATTGTATATGCGAACCTGCATGCAAGTCAGTGAATATATTAGCTGACAATAGCGGCGGCTACGTTTGTGAATTGCTTCCACACAATAGATGTCTAAAAAGACTGGTGACTGGTGTTAATTATTTCTTTTACGACACAAAGAACAATTGTGGTAAATTTCGAATACAATTAACAATCGCCGCGAATCGATGCGCGCGAAGAAATGAATTGAACTCGGTGGTAGCTGGAGACTGTACGATTTCGCCAGAGACGTTGTTTTCTTACGAAAACAATAAGTTAAAAAATGGAAACCTATGCGTTGCTGTAAATAATGCCAAACAACTTCATCTTGCAGATTGCAGTGTGGCTCCGATTTGTGAGCTCCTTCTTGATGACGACGGACTTTATATCATCAAATTCCCGTTTATACCGAGCTCTCTATAGTGTTACAGTAGCTAATCTAGCGCTAAGAACACGCCCAGAGTGCGGGAAATATGACAGAAGCTCTTTCAACATAACTTTCGAGACCGAAGTCTCGAGTATGTGCAAATCATATGAATTTATACGATTAGTTTTGTCGAATGTAAAGTATTGATTCGCTTGCATATAAACACATTTTATATTATATAATTGTCGCGACTATGATTTATTTCGATTTTTATAAATTTTCATCTTAGTGCTTCTTAAAAGTGGTTTTGATATTTTGCTATATAAAGCAAGCTTCCTGTGTTTTAGTGTGCCAGGAGAAAGAAATCAACAAATTTGAAGATTCCAAGCTTCGATATTGTGCAGTATCACTGTTCTTGAAAACAGGGCTATCAAGGTCAATCAGCCGTTGTTACCATTGCCTTGAAATTAGACTTTACAGCTCATATGAATTAGCAACTTATAAAGCCATGCGGCCATGCTTGTTTTCAACTCTGTTCGCTTTTCAATAAAATTAAAAAGGTTTTGATTAAAGAACACTTCTTATGAGATCATGAGACTTTAAGAGGTTGGAACAAAGTAAGAATGCTAGGCTTTACGTGACTTAAAATAAGAATCTGCTTAGGTGAATCTTTATATATCTATTTGTATACATACCATCGGGACAAACTATATGAGTTCATTACTAACATATTGCCGCACGTAGTGTAGTGGGTTCGTCTGCGACTCCCAGTTCTGGGGACCGCGGATCGAATTCCGCTCGCTGCAAGGCAGTATGTTAATGATGAGCAAAGTAATGTAAATGTAAAAAAATCTGCTTATATCGTTACTAATTTTGTTTTTTTGTACAACATCGGAATTGATGTTGAATTCGGTTTTAAAAAGTGCTGTTTTTGTTCTACTTACCGTCAAGACATTATTATTATTATTATTATTATTATTATTATCATTGCGTGCTTTTTTTTTCGTGGTGAGATTGAGCGTGACAAAATAAATTCGCAGTTTGCGGTTGGTTTTCTTGGTGCGTATTTCAAAATATCATCGACTTTTTTGCCTGTTGTGTTTTGCGGAATAAATGCATATTTGATTTTTGCTAACGAGATTGCATTTGCGCGTATTAAATTTTTTCGCAGCCGGACGAAATTTTTTTCGTGCGTATTAAATTTCGCGCAATAGTTGGAAAGTATTTTTTCGCGCGTATTAATTTTTGCGCATGTGAAATTTTCTCAAATTTAAAATTCGAATTGACCACCTTGAAAAGATAGATTACATAATATTAATTTTAGTATGAAATACTAAATATTGACTTTTGGATCATATGAAAGCTGTAATATTGTCCTTACATTTGCGATTAGTATGAAATACTAAATATTGACTTTTGGATCATATGAAAGCTGTAATATTGTCCTTACATTTGCGATTAGTATGAAATACTAAATATTGACTTTTGGATCATATGAAAGCTGTAATATTGTCCTTACATTTGCGATTAGTATGAGAGACTAAATATTGACTTTTGGATCATATGAAAGCTGTAATATTGTCCTTACATTTGCGATTAGTATGAAATACTAAATATTGACTTTTGGATCATATGAAAGCTGTAATATTGTCCTTACATTTGCGATTAGTATGAGAGACTAAATATTGACTTTTGGATCATATGAAAGCTGTAATATTGTCCTTACATTTGCGATTAGTATGAAATACTAAATATTGACTTTTGGATCATATGAAAGCTGTAATATTGTCCTTACATTTGCGATTAGTATGAGAGACTAAATATTGACTTTTGGATCATATGAAAGCTGTAATATTGTCCTTGCATTTGCGATTAGTATGAGAGACTAAATATTGACTTTTGGATCATATGAAAGCTGTAATATTGTCCTTACATTTGCGATTAGTATGAAATACTAAATATTGACTTTTGGATCATATGAAAGCTGTAATATTGTCCTTACATTTGCGATTAGTATGAGAGACTAAATATTGACTTTTGGATCATATGAAAGCTGTAATATTGTCCTTGCATTTGCGATTAGTATGAGAGACTAAATATTGACTTTTGGATCATATGAAAGCTGTAATATTGTCCTTACATTTGCGATTAGTATGAGAGACTAAATATTGACTTTTGGATCATATGAAAGCTGTAATATTGTCCTTGCATTTGCGATTAGTATGAGAGACTAAATATTGACTTTTGGATCATATGAAAGCTGTAATATTGTCCTTGCATTTGCGATTAGTATGAGAGACTAAATATTGACTTTTGGATCATATGAAAGCTGTAATATTGTCCTTGCATTTGCGATTAGTATGAGAGACTAAATATTGACTTTTGGATCATATGAAAGCTGTAATATTGTCCTTACATTTGCGATTAGTATGAGAGACTAAATATTGACTTTTGGATCATATGAAAGCTGTAATATTGTCCTTACATTTGCGATTAGTATGAGAGACTAAATATTGACTTTTGGATCATATGAAAGCTGTAATATTGTCCTTACATTTGCGATTAGTATGAGAGACTAAATATTGACTTTTGGATCATATGAAAGCTGTAATATTGTCCTTACATTTGCGATTAGTATGAGAGACTAAATATTGACTTTTGGATCATATGAAGGCTGTCATATTGTCCTTGCATTTGCGATTAGTATGAGAGACTAAATATTGACTTTTGGATCATATGAAGGCTGTAATATTGTCCTTGCATTTGCGATTAGTATGAGAGACTAAATATTGACTTTTGGATCATATGAAGGCTGTAATATTGTCCTTGCATTTGCGATTAGTATGAGAGACTAAATATTGACTTTTGGATCATATGAAAGCTGTAATATTGTCCTTGCATTTGCGATTATCAAACAATCTCTTTCAGTGTATTGTTTATACCTCCCTCGCTTGTCAGTTTCATCCTTACTCAGTTCTTCCATTATATTATCATAATCGACTTGACCCAATGCAGACTCTTCAGATGATGGATGAACATGATTCATCTGAAAATGACGTATAATAAATTTATTTTAACATTTTTTGAAAAGAAACACGTTAAATGTTATGTAATAAGCGTACAAGAACAACTGAAGAGAATGAAGATGACAGAATCGTTTTACTCTATTATATTAGAGCAAACACCATGCCATTTTTGTAAATATTATCTGTCTTAGTTATGTATTTTAATTGTTTTGTGCGGGGATGGTGTAGTGGTACCGCATTCGACTTGTAATCATAAGGTTTCAGGTTCGAGTCCCCACTCCGGCGCACTTTAAATGCAGTGCTGTCAGCCCATTTGGTGCCATCTACTGACCGCTAACTGGCTTGTGTGGCAGGCAAGCAAGTTAGAGCAATGCTATACGTATCTCTGGAGGTAATGTAACATAGTTACAGTCGGAGGGGAGGAAGAGCCAACCGTTAGGATGTAATCCCCAAGGACGTTAAAACTTCCCGTTACTTACTTACTTGTGTTTCTTTAACCATTTTACTTGGGGAAAAAGAATCAAGTCATGAATTATTTTCTTTATTTTCTCGAGGAACCACCCTTTTAAACTTAAACTCTGTACTAATTTTGGCGCAAAAAATTAGTACAAAGGTAGGTAAAATATGTGTATATCGCAAACCAGAATCTATGTTTTATAAAGAAAACGAAAATAAAGACCAGATTTGTATTTTGCCGAACACAATGTGTGTTTTGCAGAACAAGGTGAAATGTATCGGTATGTCAAAGAGAAGAGTTTGCGAGAGTTTTATTTCACATTTTCGTTTTTTTTAAGTTTTAAAAGTTATAAACAGTTTAAAAATTTATAACCTTGTTAAATATTTTTTATATCGCGGTGAAAATATTTCATCTTCTATCTCAACAGATCACGATAAAAAATTGTATTTTATGCACATTATATTTTTTGTTCGTGAGAAAATTGTTGATAATTGCAGTTGTTGTTTTAAATATCGAAATTACAGTGTGAAGCAATTACTCATTTTTTAAAAATATATTTTTTTTTTGAAGACCCAGGGTCCTCCTTCTTGCCTAGGAACGAACATTGGACTGTATAAGCGAGTCTATTAATCTTCTAACAGCAAATCATTGCCATCAATACCATCAGACTCCCTACTAGCCTACTCAATCGCGTCAATGTAAAATAGGATATATACTCGTCGGAACGTAGCCATTTCAACGGGATTTACGTAGCATTTAAAGGTTTTTGGTGATTGGATTAACATGAAAACACACATAAGTAGTGCTTGCGTTTAAATTATCGTTGCATCAGAAACCACTAAAGACCTGTCGTTCTCCTTCCTTTTGGTTTTATTCTTTATGCTTCGCATTTTTACCTTTACCAGGAAGCTATTGTTTACCATTTATTGGAAGAAAAAATGTTAATAAATAACTCGCTTTTAATTTTTTTTTTCGGACATTAGGAATTTAAGGACGCTGTACCATGTAGATTCGAAATAAAAAAATGTGTATAGTCACCGAAACACATGAAACAACAACACATCTATTTATATCAATAGTTTTTGTTTGTTCTGCTAAACCCTCAACACCATGGTCACACCTGTTACATGTCAACTTTTCTAGGTGATCGTAGTGGTTCAATAAATATTTTTGATGTGAATGGCACGATCAGAAAATATTTCATAAAATCAGCTCCTCAAGTGTTGACTTTCTGTAAAACGGTAAGTTCACAGGCTGCATGGATATTTTCTGCACTCTTCCACTGTATTGTTTTTTATTTATCAAGGAATCTGTTTTTGTTGTTCTACTTTTTCTCAGGATTGTAACCTATTACCTATTACCTCACCCAGGTTTAAAAAATATAGAATATAAAGAATTAGGACAAGAACTGGGTATCGAATATAAAAATGATATGTTTTGATGTGACTGATTTCCATTTCCTGTTGTTTGTGGTAGCCTCAGCATGACTGCAGGCTCTTTTGTTAGTAAGGGGAACCGTTTTGCAAGGCGAGAGGGGACAAATAAAGTAGTTTTAAGATTGCACGGGTTAACAATATAAAAAGCAAAAAGAAATGATTGTATGAGTGTGTTTCTAACTAATTTCTCAGTTTCTGTATGATTTAGTCACCCTGTTTGTTGATTGGATGTCAAGCTGGTCTCATTCATCAATTGGATTATCGATCCAACGAATTTGTTCACGTCTCCTGCTTCAAAAAATCTCACAGCATCGATTGCATGAAAACACTACAAGATGAAAATTATATCTTAGCGAGTAATTGGAATGGAGTTGTAAGTACAGATACTGATTTTATGAGAAGTATACGGCGTGGGCGGGGCAGTATATATATTTTTGTCGAGCTCCAAAATTGAGTACAGATACAGATTTTATGAGGAGAATTATGTGTGTGATGCAGTTTTATTTTTGTCTAGTTCTAAAATTAAAGCACTTAAAAATTAAACATTAACAAAAATTAAAAATTAAATTTGCACCGCTAAAAAGAAAATTTAATTCTTCTTTATAAACCTTCCGATACCGACTTAAAATCATGCTGAAACATTTTCAAGTTCCCGAGGAAATATTCCCCATATGAACAACACAAAAATCATTTTTCTATTTAGTGGGGAAAAACTTAGGAAAATATTAACCCATTTCTGACTTTCTAAATTTCGACATTTCATTTTCTAGATCTTCCTGGCAGATATGCGCATGCGTAAAGCTGTTTTAGAATATAAAGGACACGTGAATAATCATTCGAATTTATCTTTTGAGATCGATGCTCGTGGAGAGTTTCTTTTTGCGGGTGAGTAAACTCAATATCTTTTCTTCTACTCTCAGTAAAAAAAGAATCGTGCAGAAAGTGAGAAATTTGTGTGTTTGCTCTTATTTTAGTCGTAGCCAAACAAATCAATCATAATTGTTTCAGCTTTACCCAACCCAATTTCCAGGACCCTTTTGTTTTTAACGGAAAAATAAAGAGTCCCTTAACACAAGGTTTTGTTTTTTAAGGAAACGTATAGGATTGTTACTATCACTGCACAACGAGAGTACGAAGAAAAATACCACAACAAACTCGTGATCATCCCGATAACACCTTTTATTTTTCATTTTTATTTTTTATTTTTCATTTGTTTTAGTCGGGAGTGACAATCAGTTGCGAAGTTGGGATATAAGAAACGGACTTTTAGAACATGCAAGTGAGATATCGACACACGGTATAGTGAAAAGCAACGTCGCCGTACTTCAGTATTCCGACAGGTGGAGTGGTGACGGGACACATGCAGGACTATTATGTTTAAATAATGATGTGTATGATTTCTGGAAGATGTCATGTTGACGGACAGAATGCTGGAATGTGTTTGGCTTTCAGCCGAATTTTTTCCCCTTAGAATACTACATTTGAATTTACTATTTATTTAAAATAATTTAATTTCGCTATGGCGCGAAGAAACTCACCAGTTCTTTTGTTAGAGCCTGCGCGCTTTAAAAAAGAATTTTTCGAAGTGCGCATGCGCTAACAATTGCGCCATCGGAAAACGCAGTGAAATGGAAACGAACCTTAAGTTTCCATAAAAGGGGCCTTAATTGTTTCAGATTATTGGCAACTGTTGATATAAAAAATATAAAATGGTAACCTTTTTATAGTGAGTTTTGATTGAAACGCGGTCTTAAAGCCTTGTACGCATGGTGACCACGGTCCTGGGAATTCCTGGAAAATCCTGGAAAAAGATGTTTGTCCTGGAAAATCCTGGAATTTTTACAAAATATTGAGTATGTCCTGGAATTGTCCTGGAACAATATACTCTTTTTTAAATCCAGATATTTAAATCTAAAGACTAAAATACCTAGAGGCTTCTTAAACTCGTCAACATTGAAATTATATTTCCCTGTTGACCTCCAATCCTATATTTCTCCAGCTTTGTATCTTTTATCTATATAATGTTTCACCTTGCACATTATTCTATTAGAATTCTATTCTGTGTTTTTTTAACTCCTCTTATTTAAGATTTTTTTCAAAACTTCTTGTTGTTAGCTTATTCTTAGAATACTAACACACTAGTCGTTAGCCCGTGGAAAAATCCACGGGTTTGCCCGTCGCAGCTAAGCTACCATTTTGCGTGACAGACAGACAGACAGACAGACAGACAGACAGACAGACAGACAGACAGACAGACAGACAGACAGACAGACAGACAGACGTATACGGGTATTATAATATAGACTAGTCGTTAGCCCGTGGAAAAATCCACGGGTTCGCCCGTCCTTTTTATACGCATCGCGTGCGTCTCGCTACTTGCGCAGCTAAGCTACCATTTTGCGTGACAGACAGACAGACGGACAGACGTATACGGGTATTATAATATAGAAGATATAGATATTTAAAAATTGTTAATCCTTTCTTTGGTAAAAATGACAAGGCTTTCGAATACGCAGTATAGTGGTGGATGGTTAGGCAAAGCAAAATCGAAGTACAGTGCACTATGTAAGTTTTGCTATAAGGAATTTGACATTTCAAATGTGGGGGAAGTCATTTGAAAAGTAAAAAGCATAGAGAAAGAGCTCCCGGTTCCTCAACTTCAGTTACCTTGCATTTTTTTAACACAACAAAAATGACATGAAACTCTTTTGATCTGAGAGAACTGGCTAATTTAAAGAGGAACGAGATTAAAGAATTCTTATGAAATGGCTAAGTCACTTGTACTTCGCAAATAATCTATAACTTAGACAAATACTTTGAAGTTTTGTTGCATCTAATTTCTTACAGTTACCATTCAAATTTACCATCCAGTACTTGAAGTTGGGTGCTCTTTCTAGTACTGAAATTCCTTTTGATAGATATTTTTATGTTTTCTTTCTATAAAGTGAAATCTCAATTACATTAAGTTTGTAAAGTTCATTATGTTAGGTTTATTAGTCGAGATAAAGTTTTAATTATGTTTTTTTTTTGAGATACCATTAACCATTGAGTTTTAAAAATAAAGTCAATTTTGTTATTTTCCAATTTGTTTTAGAATATTAGTTCAGAGATTATGTTCTCAGATTAAGTTCAGAAACTTTGTTTCCTAAAGTCAGTTGTGTTCCAAAGAGTTAACGAGTTTAAGATTTTAAATATTTTACCGTTTTATCTATTTTAAAATAAAAGAGAGTTTATTTTTTAACAGATTTACTATGCAAACTGTGTTGTGCCATTATCAAATTAATAAAATGCTAAGACCATCTAACGATTTTTTTTCATTATTTAATTTGGATCAAGTTGTTTTGTTACTTTTATTTAATTTGATTAACTGGAAGTGTTCCAGGTTTTTTCTGGATAGTTTGTAATGTGCTTTATGTTCCAGAAAGCTCTCCTCTGATATGTAGTTGACCATGTATAATAGATTTAAAATAACTGGCCAGCCTTCATGCATTTTTTTCAGTCTCCTCTAATATGTAAATAGTTGCTACTGTTTGGAAGTTCTATGTTTTTTGATTTGTTAATATTGCCAGAGTGCCAAATTTATTTCATCATTGGTTGCTAAGAATATATTTATTTATTTTTCTGAATCTTTGGTGTAGCAATGGCGGCTCTTTAAATTTTGTTCCCATTTAGTAAATATTTTTCTCAACTCCTGGAATTCCCAGAATCTCGAACAATTTTGTCCTGGAAAGAAAAGAAAAAATGTCCTGGAAAGTCTTGGAATTTTGATTTTGATTTTCTGTGGTCACCGTGAAACGATATCTAGCTACCTTTGTTTGGTTTGCAGAGATTTTTAACCAATTAAAATGCTAGTGTCAGCAGTCTTGCTTCTGTGGTTTTTTTCAACAGGCTTTAAGCAAATTGTGACACACGCACTGCTTTTTTATCAATAATAACTATAAAATGCTTTTAATATGTATAATAGATATGCTTCTAGTTACCTATCAATAGAACTTTCTCCCTACTCTTATAAAAAACGTTGTTCATCAACTTATTTAATTTTCTTTTTTAAAGATACATTGCGGTGTTTGGTACTTCGGTGTACTTTGGTACTTTCGTTTATTTGTGCAATTACTGCTACTTCGAGTCTTCCTAAGTTTTTTGCTACGTCCTTGTGTAAAAAATAAAATAAACCCTGAGGAAGTTTCGTAATTACTGACGCTTAATTAATTTTTAGAATAATCACAATGTTTAGTGTAGGAGAAAGAACTAGTGTCTGCCGGATCTTGAAAACCTTTCAATGAGACAAGGTATAATATATAGCAAAAATCCCTTGACAAACACCTCCAAAATCCTTTAAAAAAATTGGAAGACACCGTGAAGAACATAAAATAGAATTTTAGTAAAAATAAATATGGCTTACTCGATTTATTTGTCTCTAAAGATCTTTTCAAGTTGCACCTTGTTTAATCACATTAATACACCTTTCCCGAATTTCATAAATTATAATAATTATGACGTTATCCAAAAGTTTGTAATGGTTCTGTGCTCTTCAAATAAGGATATTCAGATAGAATATTAAATTATCATGACAAAAATGAAGTTTTTAGAGCAATATAATATTCTGGTTGGATTTTATTTAGATTTGAAGAAAATAATTATTTTGAAAACGAGGCTATTCTTGGAAAGCTCGGCTATATAAAGGGTTTGACCGTAACTTTCAGCTCGAAATTGAGGCATCTAAGGAACAGAAATATTTACGAAATTAAGTAATTTGTTCTACCTTTTGCTAAGGAACTTAGGGATAAGAAACATTTTTAGAATCGACCGCTTTAATTGAGTTTGGCATAATTAGGAAATTCGGGAAAGGTCTATTATATCTTAATCATGTACTGAAAGAGTCGTATTCTTTCCGGTAAAACCGGATATATATTCCCCGTGGTTAAATATATCAATATTTTGATTATTTCGACGATTTCAAGGATATCCTAATAAAATTTTATTACAGTAAACAAATTTATATTTCGTACTGTCTTCATTACCAGTCTACGGCTGCGGCTGAATTATCACATTGTAAATCAATACACGTTAAGTCTTCTTTGTCGCCACGGCGTTATTTTCAACCTTTTTTGTCGTTTCAGTTTTTTTTGTGGGTGTCACCTTAGGTGTTTCAGTTGCACAGTCCTTAATAAAGCAGTCTCCCGTAACTTTTTCAACCGATCCCTTCTCACAAGGTTTTCCACCACCCACAGGAGGGGTGCACTTTCTTTCGCGTGTTTGCGTTCCTTTGCCACAGTTAGCTGAACATTCGGACCACTTCGACCACCACCCGTACTTGCCGTCTTCTTTACAGGGTTTTTCGTTCGGGCACTTTTGAAATTCCTTCATTGCTTCTTGACATGGTAGACCGAAGTATTTCGGTCTGGGATTATTACATATCCTTTTCCGAGACCTTTTCCCATCTTTGCAGTCTTTGTCACATGGGCCCCAGTTCTCCCATGCCCCTGGATGACCATCGATAGGGCATTCACGGAGAAAACATTTTTTAGTCTCGATCCTCGGCCCCAACGATTCGCAAGTTTTCCCGTAGCCTTTGCTTTCCTTTGAACAATTTCGATACCGCCCTGTGTGTAGAAAATACGAAGAAGTTAACTTCATGAAATAAATAAAAAAACAGTCATTCCCAGGGTTTGCAACAGTCATTCCCAGGGCTTTTTTTATACCGGAACGGCGATACGTGGAACGAGCTTGATCAAACACAAAACTTCGATACAAAAATCAAGCCTACTTCCATTTTTCTACCTTAGTTCCTAGATCACTTCAGAAGGACTTTTTTACCCTTCATATCCTCTTAGGTTTGACACAAAACTCGTGGACTAGGTGTTACTTTAGAAAAATAATATGCAGTCTGATTTCTGAAAAAAAAACTTGCCACCATACATGTTTTTTATAAGCAACTGAAAATTCGAAATCAGGCTTGGTATGCTCATGCGAAAACACAATCTGGCTTAGATTATGCTGACGTTATACTTATTGAAAATACAAATTGAAAATTACACAGTGCCTTCTGGGATGAATTGTTTTTCCCTTTAAAAGAACAGTGACAAAGGTCAGTTACTTAAGTTTTATTTTATCTCTTGAATAGCTGTATTCTGTTCTGTCCACAAGAAAAACGTCGTGATTTTAAGTACGGGCGAACCCGTGGAATTATCCACGGGCTACCGACTAATGTCTTTAAGAATAGCGGTATTCCGTCTGTCTGTGCGCGAGAAAAAGTCGTGTTGTGGAAACACGAATTGCGATATATAATGGACGGGACGAACCCGTGATTTCATCCACGGGCTACCGACTGGCCTACATTATAATACTTGCGTTCTGTTTGTGAGCCAATTTAAAATAATAATACAATTAAATCAGATGTTACAGTAGATGTCAACCTCGTCCCCAGGGCATCTTGTATCTTTTCTAACATCGGACGGCGATACGAACATGTTCGTCTCGCCGCCCCGAGATAAAAAAGAGACAACAGGCGCTGGGAACGAGTTTGAGTAGATGTGTTTTCACACAGCTTCTTAATATTTTTCAAAACGTATAACTTACTACGTCTCCACTCACTGTCGAGAAACACGTTAAAACCAAAAACTGAGCATTTTGTACTTGACTTTGTGCACTGGTACTGATTTTGCTCGAAAAAGATTTTGGTAAAAATTACCAAAAATCATTGCTTCGCTCACCTTGCCAGCTTTCTCCACAGTACTTCATACATCGAGACCACGAGGTCCATTCACTGTATCTGCCATCTTCTGCGGTGATGTAATTAAAAAATGTTGGAAGGTATAAAAACGATGCTAAGAAAATGGCCGGGATGAGCAGAAAGTAGGTCTTCGGTAGCATTTTTAAAGTTTAGTTGTTGTGTCGTTTCTGAAAGATAAAAGGATTTGTTACATCTTCATTTTAAGCGCCTCATACTTGTTCCTAGACCTCAGCGTTCATTTAGGTGTTGAAATAAAGTAAAGAAATTAATGGTAACATCAATTCCTAGGGCTTTTCTTTAGTCAAATACCAAAGAAAAGCCCTTTAATAAGTACAGTTAACTCCCGGTGCTCCCGTTAAGTCGAATTTAGTCAAAAATGAGATTATAGTTCGAATTAGGGTTATTTTTTTAAGAGGTGGGGCAACAGTTACCTGGAAGAGGTGCAATCTTGGCAATGAAAAAGGCATGCAAGTCCCTTGTAAATTCAATTTTCCTTGACAGACAACATTATCTATCTATATTACAACAGGAGTCAGAATCAGAATTTATCTAGGACTGCTTATTGCGCCTTATTATAGTTGTTTAATATTTTTTCTTAAGTTTGAACAAATCCCAACTCAGAAAAAAACATTTATAAAACCACATTTCCAAGGTAGATTTAAAAGGCGTAACAAAAACAAACAAACGAAAAAAGGAAACTAACAAATAAACAAGAGAAATAAACAAACAACCAAACAAGAAAGAAAACGGACAGAGAGACAAGAAAACAAACTTCACACACATCAAAATCCAGTATAGTAGATTCCACGTTGCACATCAATATTTCCTGAGTTATTATTTTTATCAATGCTTATAGCTAATTACTTCTTTAGTTTTATAAAATTTCAAGCCTTTTGAATTTCTTTATAATAAGCTATTTAAAAATAACCTTTTCTATTGTTGTCTTAGTTTTTCCATTATAATAGAACTTTCCGTTCATCAAGCAGTAAATAGACACTGTGAAAGAGGGTTTATAATCCCATGGTATCAATGGTTGATAATCTACTAGGCTTATTTCAAGGGCCTTTTGCCACGTTTTTATTTGGACAAGAACAAGGTTGAACTTAAAGAAACACGAAGTTTATTATTATTATAAGTGTGAAAAGCGCTTGAATTTACTGTTGTAATTGTACAAAACGAACTGATTCAACTGAAAGACATAATTGAATTTCCGCGCCCGAAGGCGTAGGAAATTCTTTAAAACCGTCGTTTTTTTCTTTTGGAGCATTTTTTGAGAAAAAATCGACCCTGGGATTTCACGTTCCTCTGGGAGGAGGATAGTATTGGTTTCCAACTGCTAACTGACTAAAGGTAAGGGGACACGAGGGACATTTTCATGCGCGCGCTATGCAACATGTCCCATAGCATGCGCATGAAAATGTTTCTCGTGACGCCACTTCTCATTTGCTGCAAAATGGTCTTATGAAAAACTTGGATTAAAATGTTCCTACTTCCCGAAGTATGGATGTGGAGGGAGTGGAAAGTTTTTTCGAGGTTATCAGAGCTGTATGCACTGTTGAATCTACTAACCAGATATTATTATTTTTGTAGTATACTACAAATGTACATCCTTACTATCCCATAACGCAGGACTTGTTTTATAAAAGTCGATTGAAATTGTCTTTTCCCCATCAGATAGTTTTTTCTTTTCGTCCGACATTTTTGCTTTTTCTCCTATTTTCTCTCTCCACTTGATGTTCGACTTCTCAAGAAAAGCAATGTTTACAATTTCTTGCATTTTCATTGGTCAATTACACTATGCTTCAAATGGTTTTGAAAAATATTTGTTGCATGATATGGGGACACGAGGCACAAATGTGCCACAACAATAATTTTGTCCCGGGACATGTTGCAGAAGGTGGCGACACGAGCAACATTTGCGATGCAACAAAATATTCACAGGCACAAAATAGATTCAGATCTATTTTGTCCCCGAAGTTGTGGAGCAAAAATTTTTGTCATGCGCGTGCAATGGAGCAATGTTGCATAGCACGCGCATGAAAATGTCCCTCGTGTCCCCTTAGCTTAACTAACTAACCCTGTCCCAAATGGTCAATTGCAACGTCAAAGATTTAAACTTCGTACCCAAACTTCCTAAGTACTGGGAAGTCATCTAAATGACGTTTCAGGCCAAAATTGGTATTTGTTTTCGACAAAATTTGGCACAGTTAACAAAAAAAGTATGCTGAACATAATGATGACATTATAATTTTGATTTTTGTCACCTAAATGTCATTTTAGGCCAAAATTGGTCCAAAAATTAAAACTACTTTATTTTCAACAAAATTTGGCACAGTTAACAAATAAAGTATGCTGAACAAGATGGTGACATCAAAATTTAGATTTTTTGTTACCTAAATGTCATTTTAGGCCAAAATTGGTCCAAAAATTAAAACTACTTTATTTTCGATAAAATTTGGCACAGTTAACAAAAAAGTATGCTGAACAAGATGGTGACATCAAAATTTAGATTTTTTGTTACCTAAATGTCATTTTAGGCCAAAATTGGTCCAAAAATTAAAACTACTTTATTTTCGATAAAATTTGGCACAGTTAACAAAAAAGTATGCTGAACATGATGGTGACATTAAAATTTTGATTTTTTGCCACCTTAAATGTCATTTTAGGTCAAAATTGGTCCAAAAATTAAAACTACTTTATTTTCGACAAAATTTGGCACAGTTAACAAAAAAAGTATGGTGAACATGATGGTGACATCAAAATTTTGGTTTTTTGCCACCTTAAATGTCATTTTAGGTCAAAATTGGTCCAAGAATTAAAACTACTTTATTTTCGACAAAATTTGGCAAAGTTAACAAAAAAAGTATGCTGAACATAATGGTGACATCAAAATTTTGATTTTTGTCACCTAAATGCCATTTTCGGCCAAAATTGGTCCAAAAATTAAAACCACTTCATTTTCGGACAAATTTGGCACAGTTAACAAATTATGTATGCTGCAAAATGATGGTGATACAAAAGTTTGATTTTCTGTCAACTAAATGCCGTTTAAGACCATAAACGTTTCCATCGCAAGACTTTCAACCATGAATGATAGACTGTATTTTTTGTTAGCAATTTCTTTTAAAATGTGAGTTTATTATGACACGTTTCGTTTTGTTTGCGTTTGATATAATGTCACTTGTGTGCTTTATCTTCAGAGCTTCATGCACCAAACCTCTTCGAATGTTTGGCACGATAACACAACGAATTAGCAGGTTGTCATCAAATATTTTGGTAGCGAGCGGAAATTCTTAGAGCCCCAAGGGCTTCTTGTTTGTTTAATATCCTAAAAATATGCTCAGTTTGAAATTTGACTTGCATCCCAAATGAAATATAAGCAAAAAACAAGTTTCTTTTAAAATATTTTTCCCCCACAAATTTAGTTGTCTGGCTGTCGGTTAGTTGAACGACGCTGCTTAACCAACAGCATCTTAGGGATTATATTTACACCAGTTTGCATTCTCAGATCTTTTAATCTTAACTGTGCTAAGAATACAAATATATCAGGATGATTTTTGCTGAAAAATGTGCTAGAAACAGTTTTAACAGAAGTACATGTTTTTTTTAAGGACCTAGTTTATAAGAACGTCGAGGCTGAGATGTTGTTGCAATGTTGTCAAAAATTAAGAAAATATTAACATACTTGGCCTGTCGTATGAAGTAATTCGTGTTTTTCCTTGAGGACCGTATAAAAAACCGTACATCCTTTTACGTAATAAGCATATATATGTACAATAAAACAAGGGTCCAACCTTTTGATCTCTTTAAACATTAACAAGACACAGCCTGTACACAGCTTGTACATAGGTTACAAGAAAGTAACCTAACACAATCCACACAGTTTTTTGTTCTCTTTACTAGTTTTTGGGTATGTTTTACATTATCGGTAAAACTAACCATTACCCTATTTTTTAGAAGAAAAAAAATAAGAATTCAGGTTGAAGAAGTGTAAATAAATAAGCAAATCTCTATTTTCTGCCTAACAAAAAACCAAACATGAATTCTACAAAACTTAATGAATTAGGTATACTCGCTAGAATTATAATGGCCCGATATATATAGTACCATTACACAGATAAACACTGTGGAACCTCCTTATAGCGGACATCCTCTATAGTGGGCACTTCTCTACAACGGACAATTTTCTCGGTAACGAATGAGTGATGGTCAAACTCTCATAATAAAAACCTCTATGTAGCGAACACCTCTCGATAGCAGACACCATTTAAAGATCCAAATTACATTACCACTTATATATGACTTTTCTCTAGCAGACACTTAACAATGGGTGATTATAGTCATTATAAAGGTATAGTAAAGTACATTTCGAATATTTAAAATATATTTTCTTCAGGCTTTTTATTCTCTCAGACAAACTTGCGGTCTATTTCACTAGAGCAGGTTTTTGAACCAATTAAGTTAAATAGGAACCTACTTGTATAGGAAACCTCTCTATAGCGGACACTTTTTCGAGGTCCTGATGGTGTCTGCTCTAGAGAGCTTTCACCGTACTGTCACTTTCAGATAGTTTCTCTTAGTACGCAAGTGCGGTAGCTATTCAAAAAAGTTGAGCTAATAAATTATGTAGTAGGAGTTGATAGAAGGATTTGTTTTAAAAAGTTATAAAGATTTTTTTTTTGCAACTTGTCCGTATTATTTTACAACATGTCCGTATTATTTTTCAACATGTCCGTATTATTTTTCAACATGTCCGTATTATTTTTATACATGTTCGTATTATTTTACAACATGTCCGTATTATTTTAATACATGTTCGTATTATTTTACAACATGTCCGTATTATTTTGCAACATGTCCGTATTATTTTGCAACATGTCCGTATTATTTTGCAACATGTCCGTATTATTTTTCAACATGTCCGTATTATTTTGCAACATGTCCGTATTATTTTTCAAAATGTCCGTATTATTTCGCAACATGTCCGTATTATTTTGCAACACGTCCGTATTATTTTGAAACATGTCTGTATTATTTTGCAACATATCCGTTTTATTTTGCAACATGTCCGTATTATTTTGATACATGTCCGTATTATTTTGCAACATGTCCGTATTATTTTTCAACATGTCCGTATTATTTTTATACATGTTCGTATTATTTTACAACATGTCCGTATTATTTTAATACATGTTCGTATTATTTTACAACATGTCCGTATTATTTTGCAACATGTCCGTATTATTTTGCAACATGTCCGTATTATTTTGATACATGTTCGTATTATTTTGCAACATGTCCGTATTATTTTAATACATGTTCGTATTATTTTACAACATGTCCGTATTATTTTGCAACATGTCCGTAGTTAGCTAATGAGTTTTTGTTTAAAATAGTTGAATTAATTTGGTTCGCAGTATTTTGGAAAAAAGTCCAGTATATATTTGAACAAAGCGATATAATTATGCGTCGCCCTCGTAGTTAGGGTTACGGGGTTCCCGTCCGTTTTATCCAATGGACGAGGACCTAAAATGCTAATATACCCTAATTTTTGGTTTAGAATGGATTGAGCTATCAATCGACACCAAACATGAATCATCTAGGTCCTTTCGTTAGCCACTGAGTACAACTCAAAATTTTGGAAAGCTGATTATTTTTTGACAAAAAGGAAAAGTTTTTTTTTCTAATTTAAAGTTGTCAGTCTCGTTATGTACTATTATATCTAGGTTTTAAGTCAGCAGCACTTGGAGACACTCAAAACCCTTCCTAAATTATTTGTCACTCGTCGATAAGAGGAAGTCACCTACAAAAAGTCACCGATTAATTCAAAAAATTGATATTTCTATTTATATCCTAAATGTAATTATACAAACATCGTGTTTTTTTACAACAGCATTCAATAAAATTTTACATAATTTTACTACGGAATAAGCTTAATCTTGTTGAGTTATTACTCAAAAAACATGGGACAGGTGAAGTTCTTCTGTAATTAAATTTAATATAGTGCAACATGATAACATCCTTTCTGTTTTGAGAGGTGTACGCTATGCTGAGAGGTTCTTGCCAAATTTGGTTATTTTTCTTCAAAAATTTGCTTTTCGTTGTTAGGGTATAGTGCAATCGACCGTGAGGTGTTTCAAGAGATAAAAAGTATACAGTAAATTCTCCATTAAGCGGACACCTTCTGTGCAGAGAGTTTTGTCCGTTAATTAGAAGTGTCCGCTATTTGAAGCTCGAATTTTATTTTTGGCATAAAAATGATCCCTGGTTACTTTAAGCTATTAAAAAGGGTTCGAGACACCAGCTGGGTGGTTTGCAGATAAATGAAATACACATATTTCATCCTTATACTTTATTAAATAAATATTTAATTTCGGATTGTTTCTTGCGTTGGATCGTAAAGCTTTTCATTTTTTCGCGGATGGCAAGTAAAGAATCTGAATCATCTTCGCTCATGCCATCCACGAGAAATAGCTTGTCCAGCATTTCAATCGTATCGTGAGAGACTTCCTTCCAAGCATTCGCTGCCAATTGGATTGCTTGCAGAATGTCAACTCCGTTCGCAATCTCCGATGCACAACTCGAGCCAACACGTAACGCATAAGCTTCTTTCAGTATTTTACCTTAAAGCTTTGAATTATGCCAGCATGCAAGGGTTGCAAGCGTGAGGTAGTATTCTTGGGAAGGAACACGATTTTGATGTTGCCGTACTTTCGAATCAAGCTCTCTCAATGCACTGTTGCGTAATCCAAGAACAATATCGCAATTCTACTCTGATGTATCATTCGACGGTAAAGCTCCCCAAAATCGTTTCCATAATCTCAACTTGCATCCAGGACTTTGAGTTCGAAAAATAAGAGACTTGAGTAAGTTTTGTTGCAGCATTTGGTTGACGAAAACATCAAGGGTTTTTGCTTCTCCAGATGACGATTGGTTTTGCAACTTTCCCACCATCAGCACTTACGAAAAATGCGACAGTCATTCACTGCTTCGCTCTCTTTCCACCTTTGTTTTTTTCCTCCATTGGCAAGTCCTTTACTCTGGAGTGCTTTTAAGAAGCAACCGTTTTTATCCATATTCCAAATGTCCTTCAAATTATATCATCTGCATAGCTTTCTTAACCGCTCCATCTATGATTCTACGGTACTTTCTGACTCGTCGGGAAACTCCCCAGATATCTGTTTCTCGCGAATACCATGAGTCAATTTCCATTTGTCAAGCCAACTATCCGAAGCCTTAAAATCTGCTAGCCGAGGTTGGTCTAAGGATGACTCATGGCATGTGTATGGCTTCTTCTTAGAGGTACAGTGAGATAAATGCCCGAGGCATTTCTTGTACCAAGCGTAGAGTATTTCGTTGATCGCTTCATATTTCTGGTGGTTTTCTCGTTGGAGGTGCTTAAAACCTTTCCATTGGAAGTTCTTACCTTTTTCTTCTTTACTGCGTTTAATATTTTGATCTTTTCATCTAAAGTTAGGCAAGTCTTCACAGTTCAAGTTAGTTTCGTTTCTGGCTTTCTGGTTCATATTCAAGACAAGAAGTTTCAAGTTGACAGACTGTTTACAGCTTGCGAAATAGAAAAAGAGGAATTGCTGAAGATTCTTTTAATTTCAATAGAAGAAAAAATCGAGATCGTCATTGACAACACTTATAAAGATGTCTGGTCTTCTCCAATTGGTGAAGACTGTTTGGACTGTAAGCAAGAGAAAGGAAATGAACATGAACATGACGAATTTGCAATAGCAGTTTATCACTATGACCTCGTGAATGGAAAAGTAGTTAGACATATGCCACTTTTACTTATCCAAGGCAGTTTGTAAGTTCTTACAACTCCGCAATACCACGGTAGTTGCAGTGTCACTAAAAAACGTGTGGAGTTTTTTTTTGGTTTGTTTTTTACCCAGTCCGCTAATTAGAAAGAAATTTTAGGGTAAAAGTTCATTTCGTGCAAATAAAATTGTCCGCTACTTAGAGTGTCCGCTAATTGACTATTCGCTATTTAGAAAGTTTTGTGTGAGGTTTTGACCGTAGTTTTGCCGTTGCAAAGAAATTTCTCCGTCAATTGGAGGTCCGTTGAGAGTTGATTGTGTATTGTAAATATGATTTAACTATTTAGTTCTGTTTTACGGTACTTTTCTAAATCAGCTTCGATTTTCTTTATTCATCAAATAAATTGCTGACATCGTTTCTAGTTCAAAATATTACATTGTCTGTGCTAACACAAAGTACTATCTCAAATTTTTGTGTATAATCTTGAGTTTGTTGTACGTTCTTTATTAAAAGATAGCATATTTACAATACAACCTCGATCCCAGGGCCTGTAGCGTTTTGATTTACAACATGACCTTTAGACTTTTTTTGGCTTTCAAGACCAGCCTCTTGACACACTCTTTCACTATACCCTAACACCACAGGGTAACCTTTTAAGGCAATATGATATCTGGAAGAGTCTCTACGTAGCGGACACCTCTCTATAGCAGACATTTTCCAGATCCCGCTAGAGAGAGGTTTCACAACATACCGCTTCCATTCACCAACATCGATTAATACAGAATGCATTGCACTAAACATACATTTGATCAAATTTTTTTTCAAATTTTTGCCTTTGAATTTGCATGTCTGAATTTATATCCTTCGTTTCCAAAATAAACATGCACCTTATCGGACAAAAATATGTCGGACAAAATTATAGTCGGACAAAATTATAGTCACTTTTGTCCGACTAATAATTTTGTCCTTTTTTGAAATTTCTCAGACTACATAATTTTAAGAATAAAAGCTCTTTTCACTATGCGCGTTCAAAAGGTCAATTTTCAAAGTCATACAACCACAAGCTCTTATTTAATTAATCAGACTTTCCCAATCTCAATATCATAATCTTCCATTCTCGACCCCAGAGCTCTTTCGAGGTTTTAATCTCAAAGAGCTTTGGGGACGAGAATGATAATCTTCATCAAATAGAAGGTCGGGAGTTTCACTTATAACAGCCGATTTCGTCTTTACCTATGCAGTTGATTTACACTGGTAAAATGCGATGCAGCTTACCTGAATTTGAGCTCCCAGCTTTGTTTACTGTCGGATTTACGAAGAACTATGATCAAACACAGATAAATCGGTTTCATGAGAAAATTATATTTCCTTATCTTAAGGAAATGAAACAAGAAAATGGATTGCCAAAAACAGCATTCACTTGTTGAAAGGACAGGTTAGTGACATTCTAAAAGAACTTTGCTCTAAAAGTACACACGAGCTCGTGATCGTTCCTCACAAACTCATTAAAAAATTTCAACCTTTAGATTTAACTGTCAATAAGGCAGAAAAAGATTTTATTTAAAACCAGTGTAATGATTGGTTTTCAGATCGAGTTGCTCGGCAATTGAAAAATGGCATTGGACCGACAGATCAAAATTTCCTCTAAATTTCTGATTTGAAACCTTTACACGCTGGTTGGATCGTAAATTTGTTTAACCACATGCAAAAGGAAAAAGAGATCTTAGAGAAAAAGCAGCTGGTATCTGTGAAGCAATCAACGATGCACAACATGTTTTCGAAAGAGTAGAAAATCCCTTTAGGACATAAAACCTAAACATATCGTCTTTACTTTATATTTTGCATATGTATCTATTTCGAAGAATAGCTTTTATTGCTGTTAAGATATTTTTTATTCCCTTTCACTATCTCTTTTTTTCATTGGTTTGTGGAAGTAAATGTAGAATTATACAGCTTAACTGCTCTCAGGAGACCGGTCTAAATTATTAGTCGGACAAAATTTTAGTCGCTTCCAAAAAAATTAGTCCCTTTTGTCCGACTTTGTTTTGTCCGATAAGGGAAATCGTCAGGCAACATATAAATCAAACTACGCGTATTAACCAAATAATATCATTGCAAATACTAGCTTCGCAAATAAATTTTTTAATAATTTTATTCAGTTTGTTTTTACTTTGATTTATTTTCCTGCTTTTCCTTCTGATACCTTTGTTATTATTTACCTCCGCAACATATTGTAAAGTATCAGGATTGGATTATAATGACGAATCAGATAAGTATGCTACGATATACAAATCCCTCTATATTGATACTCTTTCACTCGATGCTTTGTGTGTTTCGGTAAGTCTTACATAAGCGATAAAGCTTATCGTTACAAGAGATTATTACCTACAGATACCTTACAAGAATAAGCTTAAACAGTTGCTTGTTACTGTTCTTTTGCTTTTTGTCTTTATAAAATCTTCATGGAAGGTACTACTACGTCATTGTTTACAATACGGTACGGAAATTGCCTACCAAACGTTCCAATTATGTTAATAAGTTGTTATTGTTTCGTTTGCTGATTAGCTTAATTAGATTAGCAATCTCTGTGGCAATAATAATTGATTTCATGTAGTCGCAGTCTCGTTCCCATACCCTTTCTTTGTTTTGCTTACCACAATACGAAAAATTTCGTGGTTTCAAAGTTGATTATGTTACTCAGGTTGTTTTTTCAGTAGCAAAGTAAGAACCTGGGACCCAAACCTTTTTTGTAGATTTTTGTAAAAATCAAAATGTCCTGGGTACGAAATGTCTTTCTTTTTTGCAAAACAAGTTAAAAATGATTTAGTAAAGTAAACTCTTTTCTTCACATTCAAAACTAAAAGTTTAAAATTTAAATTTTGAAACGACTTTATTATAGTGATCAGTTCTTTTTAATAGAGAAACCCAGGTGTCATTCAAAAATTTATTACGCGAAACTTTCTTGTACACAAGTAAATTTAGATTATGTAACCGTGACACAATATGGCAGCCATATTTAATTATCACTGAATTGGTCCATTGTCTTGAAGCAAATTTTTATCGTCCAGCTTTTTAGTAACAACATAATTCTGGTTATGTAAAGATGTTTATGATCTTTGGTGGGTTTTAAACATTGATTTATTTTGTTTGTTTGTTCGTTTATTTTGTGTTGTTTTTTTTATTTTTATTTTTATTTTTTTTATTTATTTATTTACCACATGTGGTTAACCATTTTTGACAATGCCTTACTTTAATATATATTCGCAGTTCCACAAAACACAAATATTTACGATTTTGCGTAATAAATTCACGCAAGTTCGCAAAATTTAATTTTCGCGTTTATGTAACATTCATAGTTCAATTTTCAAAATAAAAGGATAAGCCAAGTATATATATATTTTTACCGATTTCCGTGAATCTGGTCCGGGATTTGATTTTTCAATTTTACGAAAAAAAGACTCTGCTAAACTAAAAACAAAAAAAAGTTTTCAGCATAACATTGAAATACCGGATTGTGAATTTTTATGGTTACCGGAATTGAATCAATAAATTTTTTATTCCTTCCAAAAAATGTCTTCGTTATAAAAATGTTAAGCTATACACACGCTTTTTCTGCTATAAGAATATACATTATAAGAATATCAGGGTTTGGGATTTTGTGTTTAAAAATAATTGTTTAAAACAATAGAGATATAAGAATAATGACTGGTTAGAATTGTGGTATTTTGCAACCTCGTCCCTAAGTGATGGGTTGGGTGTTTCTTATAAAAAAAGCGTGTAATACTGAAATACAATGTTACTGTGTAGTTTACCGAACAGATTTACTTTATCGTAAATAAAGGTAAACTTTTTTAATATTCATGATATGTGATTTACACAAAACTAGGTTGTATCCACTACTACTTTTTCAAAATATTTTGACACGCCTTTTTGATTTAATTTTATACCTTGCGTACAAGTCTGCAATTCAAATTTTATTTACTATCTTTTCCATTTTTTCTGTAACTATACACAATGCTGTATGTTTCAACTATTTGTCAGTCGCCAGAAAGAGAAAAACAGCCCCAGGGACGAGGTTGGGTCATTCAAATTCCATTCTTCTATCTGTTTACTGGATTTCTCTACACCGTCAAATTTATTTTGACTTGTGACATCTGTCACGAATTTTACTTCCGACAAATATAACAATTAAGATGAAATTAACTAATCCCACTGGATATTATGCTACTAGCTAAAGTGGTTTACTTTTTTTTGTGATACTCGCACACGTACATACTGGTACACGTTTTTTGTTATATAAAAAGTTTCGAATGAGCCCAGTGCTGAAACTTTTTCAACAATTCCGCAATTTGTGCGGTTTTTTTTACTTCCGTCAACGTTCTTCCTCCTGTTTTACGTAAATAAATTAAAGAGAAAAAGGCGCAGAATAAATGCCAAAGTCGTGTCCAGTTCCACATAGGTCTCATCCTCGTTTCCAGGGTCTCTTGGCACCTGCACCGTTATTGTGAAGGCAAAAAGCTCTGGAAACGAGTTTGCATACGTATATTTTCTATTTTAGTGTTGCTGAGTTTTATCTTAACATTTTCAACCATATTGGCATGTTCAGGAAACGTGTGTTTAAATGGTGGAACATGTACCGCACAAGCTTGTCAATGCAGTGATAACTTTTTTGGTGTGGTTTGTCAAAATCGTAAGTAAATTTGTTTAGGACAGCAAAGGAGTATCAGTATCTGAAATCTTTCTACATGTCGATGTCTTTAACAGAAACTTCATAGGAAATTAGCGTGGTCAAACAGCCTCAAAATAAATGCAAAACACAAAGTAAGAACAAGCAAGTGTCATGCCTTTCACTACCTAGAATTTTTCTAATACAAGTCATAAGCCAGTGAAAAATACACGGGAATTCACTCCTCAAAGAATATATGGGGACACACCCGTCGCAAACAAACAGCAAACATTCTTAATTTTGCGCGAGTTCTTCTTCCGAAATATTTATAATTTGAACAGAGTGTAGTTTAAGTCTACGTACTACAAACTTTCTGCTTTTAAGTAACAGCTTTTCTCAGGGTGAGGACCCTAGGACCAAATGTCACTCAGTCGTTAACTTGTAGATTAATCTTTCTTGACCATGGTCAATAGTGACCTTAAACTGTGTGAATATACTATGTCTGTTCCAAATATTCCATGCAGATAAATTACTGAGAAATTGTTAATACGCTGATAACGGTCACATGTGAGTGACGTAATGTCGACTAAAATTAGATCAACTAGATTTCTTTACATTTCAGATGCCAGTTCTTACAAAATATGGTTTCCTGATCCAAAGATAAACAAAGATAAGTTACTTGTGTATCTAAAGAGCCTGCACATAGCAAAAATCGAAATGAATGATTTAACTAATACAGCTACCATTATATTCAAATTAAAATCCGTAACAAGAGACCAGGTTGTACAAGTTCTATCTTCGAGACAAATCAATATCGCACCTCAAGCTATTACAGATGTGAACGAATGTAAAGCGAATAGTATTGCTTGTCATGGCAACAAAATATGTCAAAACACGGATGGCTCTTTTAAATGCGCATGCGCGAACGGTTACAAAGAAGAAGAGACTGGCTGTGTTAGCACATCCAGTAAGTTTTTTATTAATACAATTTTTAACCTTTTATTAAAAAGTTGAATTGATGAATTTTTTGCAATGTGAATGGAAAAAAAAGAATTACTTCGCTTGGAATGAAGTTTGTTAAAAATTTTCAAGAAGGTTAAAGTTACATACCATTCTCGTTCACAGAGCTCTTTGAGATAGCTTTTAAGGTTATCTCAAAGAGCTCTGGGGATAAGAATTGTTACATACGCACTTTTTTTATAGGAATATCAAAATTCTAACCAGGCTGGTCATTATTCTTATTTCTCTATTGTTCCAAACAGTAGACAATAGTAACCTCAGATGTCAGCCTGATGTTCTTATAAAGCATATTCTTATAAAAAAACTTGCATATATAATTTATTTTGATTGTTATTTCTTAGGTTAAGGCCAGTGACGTAGGCCAGGGTGCTGTACTAATCAGAGCTTTAATTTTCTTCTTTTGATTCTTCAGTTGTGGCACAAAGATGCAAGAATAGCTACAATATTTGTGCACTTTCTAGTACATTTTGATAACTATGTTTAAATATTCTTATAGTGTGGAAAGACGCTACCACTTTGGTATGGATGTCAATCATTGGAAGCATTCTGTTTGTACTGATGTGTGCGATCGGTGTTGTCTACTGTAAACGGCATTTCCGAAGGTGTGAAATAATAATCTGATTTCATTAAGCGCACAATTCTATTAATCCATCTATTGACAGATTCTCATTATTCCTGTTTCCTTCAATTTCGCCTAATTTTATTTTTTTCGATAAAAGGGTTGGGAACAACTCAGTAGCTCAATTCCATCGTACTAAATATAATAGCGTTTTCGAAATTTTAATTTTTTGTCGAAAACAAATGTCCGTATGCAAGAACCTCGATCCCAGGCGTAAGACCTTTAAAAGACAAAAAGTCCTGGGGACGAGGTTGAGTTTGCGATCCTTTTGAAAGTTATCTCAACTAATAGATACATGCTCATCCCAAGTTCCAAAGCTACCAAAATACAGGCGTTACAGCAAGAAAAAAGTATTAAGCGCGTATGCCCAACCTCGATCCCAGGGCCTGTAGCGTTTTTTGATATGAGGATGAAACGTTAATCCTCATATCATCAAAAAACGCTACAGACTCTGGGATAGAGGTTGGCGCATGCCCAGATACTAAACAATGGGAGTTGCAGCTATGAACGCCTTAATGAGAAGCAAATTTATACGTTAATATTGATAATATTATTTGAGATTTACGTTATATCTTAGAAAGCGATTGAAAAAGAAGTATGCAGAACGACAGAAAAATACAGAAAATAAGAAAAAAAATTCTCGAAGTAACGCTACCAGCACAAGCAGTTCAAACTATCTAAATGACGGCAAAAGAACGCCAAGTAGTACCTTCTACGTTAATCCACACGGTAACCGATACACCGACAAAACTGACGGAAACGACATATACTATACACGACCCAACAGAAATAGAAATAACCTTCGACATGGACAGACAAGTACGGCAGCGCTACCTTCAAAGTACGGCGCACGGCATTTTGGTCGAATAAAGAAAAAGTATAACACTAGACGTCAATATGATACGCCCTCTTATGATCTATCCTCTACAACAGGATTAGCTTTGGGAGATACGTTAAGTGACAGGTATGACTACTTGAGACAATACAGTGGACCGTTTGACTCACAATACGTAGGTATCAATCCATATGCCGGTGTATTAAATTATGCTTTTGATGATCCACTTAATGATCAATACATTGGACAAATAAGCAATCATTACGTCGGCCCATTAGATAACCAGTATGACGGTACATTGTCCAACCAATATGGCGGACTTTTAGACGGTCAATATGGCGGACCTTTAGACGGTCAATATAACGGACCTCTAGACAATCAATATGGTGGACCATTAGAGGACCTACAAGGTGGAACATTGAAAAATCCATATGGGGAAACAATAGACAATATATACGACGAAGAATTAGACTATCAACTTCCGCATTTTTCACATTGTGTAAAATCAACAGATAATCCAGATGATGGCCGACAACCAACTGCGGAAATTTATACTATACACGCATAACATTGGGAGCAAGATTTTGGTTCATAGGGAAGTGCCATCCGTTTACGCCACAGTGTATAAAAATACTTTATTCTTTCACTAGATCATTTAAGAAACAACCAAAATTACACACTTAAGCTGATCACGCAAGCAACTTCTAAGTAAAGCATATATCCTACCCTGACATTCTCGTTGTCATTATATGTAAAGCATCGTTGTCGACCCTGTTGTTGGTAAAAAAAATTTTCCAGCCGTAACCTGTGAGAAATACCAGGGAAACAAAGAGACTAAAAATACCTAGTTGATAAAACTATTTTGCACTTGTCAGATCGAATAGGTTTAACCGTTGACGTCATTGTTGGCAGTACACAGTACATGACGATTTTGCACGCAATAGTTTCATTTAACCATTTAAATAAATTTATATTGCCAACAAGATCTATTACATTGTACGTCACTTCTTTCTGGGACTATTTTAAAATTGGCACTTTTTTTAATTATTTTTGTGTAACACATTAACTTGTTTCCTTATTCATGCACATTTATTAAGAATAAGAAATATATTTTTTTATATATTTTTTAAGAGATATTTTCAAAAACCATAAAATGCGATCATTAAGGAAAAGTGTTCATAAGCTCCTTTAGACTCTCTCTCTCGCATGGATTCACTTTCCTGCTCAATTTTACGGTTTTCGGTTCACTGATGTTTTATGCATTACATAGCATTCTCAAGATAAACAAAGTTATTTTGTTTTGAATTTTGACTAAAGTTTTCCCGTTAATATTAAAGTTTTTTTTAAAAAAAGATTTTAAATTTTTAGGAATTTTATTACTATCTCGACCGCAGAGTTAATATATGTTTTCAACTCGTAACTGACTGGCTTGGTTCGAAATGATAACTGCAAGAAGACCACACAAACCATATAAATCTCCCACTGTGTTTAGTTCTTTTCCACGCAACGTAGAGAAGCAGTATTGAGACAAGATTGTAAGATAATATCTTTTTTTTCTTTCGGCCCAGATATTATCCATTTTTGTAGGTCTTCTTTAGTCATTGCCCACTTTCAAAAAATAACATTGCGCTAATATGCAACGACATGTCATGAGCTAGAGGGTGTTGGCGCCAAATGGAGAAGCTCGGTTCTCGGAGTTTCGTCCCCATTACTCTTTGAGAAACATCTAAAATATCTGAGTACCAGCATGAAATTGTAAAGGTTTGTGCGCTTTCTGTCATTCATTGTTCGATTATATTTTACATTATGTAGAAACAATATATTATGTTTATATTGGGAACACTATTTAAAACCAAAAAATTTCACAAGGAAAAAGAAAAAGTAACAATATTGTACAATAGTAGGACAAATTTCGCGCTTTGAGATGACGCGCATATAATAATATACAAAATTTTTGTGCCCGAACAAAGCTTCACAGCATTGACAAGCAACTACTCTGCTTATAAACGTCAGGTGGACTAGGCCTTCATGCAAAATCTCGCATTTTACAGCCATGATTTTCTCGGAAAACAGTATTAAATAAACTTTTTGTCACATAAAACCCCAGCTCGCTTGTCGGAACAGAATTTATATTTTCTTGTGAATTCATTTTGCATACGTAATCATGTTTTTGATTTTGTATTGTTTCATTTTTCTTTGCAGGTTATCAAAACCTGTCTGCGAGATCGAATTTGTGTATATTCAAATGTCAGCCGGGAAAGTTACTCTCTGTTTATTCATATTTTAGTATATTTTTTGTACTACCCTTCGGTTTTGTTATTATACACAAGGTGTCGCGCTGTTGACCAGCAAATAAGTGTTGGGAGGAGGTCGTACTTTACCCTAAAATTCTCTGATGTTTATAAGCTATATACCATGTTATGATTATGGTTTGTGCTGAATTTTTTCGACTTCGCATGTCCCCGCTTGACACTTTCCCCCAACCCGTACAAATTTTATTTTATGGGAAAATCTTGAGAAAAAGAGCCCTGGGAATGAGGTTGAAAAACGGGGTCTCCTGTCATAAAAGTGTGCCACGGTCCTGTCGACATTTTCCCGCATATCCCGCATGCAAAATCAAGATGGCGGACGAATCTGGCGAGGAATTCTACTGTCGTTATTATGTTGGACACAAGGGTAAATTCGGGCACGAATTCTTAGAATTCGAAATTAGACCAGATGGTAAGTGCAGTTATATTAAATATATTTTTTTTATTGTTTTTTATTTTCCCTTTATCATTTAAATCTCATGCCTGGCTACCTAAAGAACACCTCCTTCGACTTTTTCAAATTTATAGCTAAATAGCATTGTTAGAAATTTATATGAATTCAAATACATTCAATAATTCGGTCAGAATTTCACGTGGTCCAACTTTCGGTTGAGGGAAAACAGGAATGTTTCCAGTCAAACTCTTACTGAATATATAACTTGCAATTCCTAGAAGTACTGTAATTGAACATTCTCATGCCAGTAACATGTCTGAAATGCTTCCTATTCATTTCCAGTCCCTAAACCCTGTCAGCTTAGACTTTGACCACCCAAGGCCCATTTTTATCACATGACCTAACATGTGGTTGTTTTAATTAAAGACAGTATAATAAACACAATCACAAAGATAACAATAATGACAGGTTGTTATTACAATACTTTTAATAAAACAAGACTTTACATACATGTTTAAAACATTAAAATCCAATGGACATGAAATTTGTATAACTAAAAAAAAGCACGAGAATTCTTTTCTCGTAGATTTTCTTATTTTCTGACCAGCTTTTCCTCCCCCGTCTTAACAGCCAATCTGTAAAAAAATTTAAATTAATTGTCGGGGCCTGTTATAGCTGTGAAAAAAATTTCTACAAGAAACAAAAAAAGTGATAAAATTTAAAATCTGATTGTAAGCACTCTTTTGGATATTGAAAACTAAACAGTTATATATTTTGAATAATTTATAGCACTTTCCTCACTGGACAAGTGTTACGAGTATGTCCTCAACTCCCTAAATGAGTAAGACATTCCCCAAGTGGGTAATGTACCTTCTCTGTTTCAACTGGGGTAAGCCACTGGCAAAAAGTGCATTTCAATTATTTTTACTCGAAATCACACTTAAACTTTGCACCAATTGTCCAGTCTTTCTCGTTCACATCAGCATACAGCAATTGCTGACACAAATGCTGATTTGTTAACAAAGCAGAGAGGTAAATAACATACAACATTAGCAATTTTTTGTCAATATGAAAAAAGGTATGAATTACAAAGGCTGTGAACTTTATCCATGGATAATTATTGTGTGCTGCCTGAATGAATGATATTGCTCCTGGATTATACATGTTGAGAATTTATTTTGGCAATAAAATGCCACAGTTAGCTATGAGAGGTTTTAAAAACAGGTTCAAATTTCCGTGGGTAAACTTAGACTGGCAAAAAGTTGTTGCATTCAGAGCTGTAATAGTGTGCAATACTCAAGTAACATGTAATGAAAATAATGCTTTCTCAAGGATGTCTTTATTTTCTGATCACTTTTGAATACCTATAGAACAAATAGAATTGTTATTATTTCAGACTGTAAAATTATTTACTATGTTCGATTGAGGTAAAGACAACTCTAGGTTCATGATTTTCTGTTTGTTTCTTTTGTTTACAGTGGTGGAAATAATTCACTTGTGAGTCAGCAATTTATATTAGTTTGAATGAATTAGCAGCTTTGAGCAATCTATATGTCAAAAGGACCTCCCTGCATGTAGATTGCTCAAAACTGCTAATATAGATCCACAAATCTTTCTGATGAGTCATGTTCCCCAGTTTTGGAGTTTGAACAACTCAGCATTAAAATAGAACCACCCTCTGTTACTTAATTAATGCCATAAGCTACAAATAAACCAATGGTACAAGTTAAGAACCAATAACACAATTGTCATAATTGTAATACTTTCTCAGCCGTAAATTAACTATCAATAAAACAACTATTATGAACACAATTCTTCTTCAGTTAATCCCATGCACAACGTATTTCAAAGCTCCTCCACAGCTGCTATTAGTTTGTTGTGTGTAAGAGATGGTAGTAAGATCAGATATTGTCACTCCAAAGAGACCATATCTTCTAACACTTTAATCCAGGATTTTTTGGTACTGTGTAGCACAAGGAGGATTAAGGGAATAAAGTACATCTGGTATTATTAGGGATAACACTGTAACACTTTAAAGATCTCTTTACATTCTTAGGTTTGTTACGTTACGCCAACAATTCTAATTACAAAAACGACGTTATGATTCGAAAAGAGGTATGATAAATACATTTCCTCATTGAAATTGGAGTAATCTCTTGGTTAAACTCTTTAGTTACTTACTGTGCATAAACAAGTTGTGGACCGATTGCTTAACTTTCGTAGGTATTTTGTGGTAAAAGCGTTGTGGAGGAAATAAAACGTATCATTGACGACAGTGAGGTATGTAGCATATGTATATTTGCTTGCATTAATTTACAGGGAAAAAACATTGGCATTGATCAGATTCTGCAAAATCTCTAAAGCAACATTCCACAAATTTTATATTTCGAAGGAATAACTAATACTAACTTTAAAATTTCCCCTGTTGCTGTTTCCCTGATTTTTGTTTAGAATGTTGTGTTTTCACATGTGTTACTTATCTTTTATTAATTAGCTGTTAAAAGAAGACGATGCATTGTGGCCGCCACCAGATCGGGTAGGACGGCAGGTAATGTCTTCTTCCCTAATTATGTTAATAACAAACTATTACAGTGGGCTAAATCTAGCAGGGGGAGAGTATCTCTTTTGCATCCCAAAAGTTGCTATCTTGTACATCTTTAAATAACAAATGTAGCACTGATCGGAAACTATAATATAATCGTTAGACAACACTTCGTTATTCTATCCATAGTTTGTGTTACCCTAAGGTAATCAATTTTTGCGGGAGGATTATTTTGCGAAATTTAATGCCCCTATAATATTTCACGTATGGCACAAGTATTTATTTTTGCAAATCAAGCAGTCGCACAAATAATTTTCAAGAAAAACAGAAATTTGTTCAAATCTTCAAAACTAATGTTTTGACTAGCGAAAATTATTTCCCATGAAAATTAGTTTCGTTAAAGGTAATCAGACCCTTTTTGTACTTTCAGGAATTAGAAATCGTTATGGGAGATGAGCACATCTCATTCACAACAGCTAAGATTGGTTCACTCATTGATGTAAATAATTGCAAGTATGTTTTGTTGATTTACTTAATGTTGTTTTCGTTGTTGTTGTCGTTGTCTTCGTCGTTGTTGCTGTTGTTGATTTTGTTACGTTTTAATTCTTAATGTTTGCTGTTTAGAGATCCGGAGGGTTTAAAGTGCTTCTATTATCTCGTGCAAGATTTGAAGTGCTTGGTCTTTTCATTAATCGGCCTTCACTTCAAGATTAAACCTATCTAACGAAGACTGATGTTGGCTTTTGAACACACTTATTTATGCTTTAACCCGTGAACGAACGTTCGAATAGAACAGCTTTTTTTGCTCATTTTCGAGTGTTTTTATGAAAGATTTTTTATTTGAAAATAAAACGCCTCAATGCGAAACTAATGTTCTCTTTACTGCTTTTGCCTGTTCCAACTTTGATTTCAGAACTCACATTTTTAAATTTATAATTATTTGCAAATCAAAGTTAGTGGTGAAAGTTTACCATACTCGGGCAAAATTTAAAGTTAAAAAAGAGGGCGGTGATGGATATGGTCGAACTTGTACTCTGTTTAGATGAATAAGTATCCTGGCGACGAGTGTCCCAACAAAACAAGGCAATCTGCAGCGTTACACGCTCCTCCTTAAAGGCTGTACCGCTGAACTGCTGTCATTTTCCCCATTTCTCTGCCACACGATTTGTAAACATTTCAACGTCTTGATTTAATTTTTGTATTAAAGAGAAAAACCTTCCAATTATTTTTCTATCAGTTCATATGGGAGAAAGTTGCGCAGAAAACATTCTACGCCGGTTGCGCCTTTATTGAAATAATTTAATTTCGGGATCTCCCTTTATTAAAGCGAAAAAGTTTCATATGTTAGTACCAGCCGCCGACTTCTATGTTTGCGCTATTTGTGTTATATCGATTGCAAAAAGCATATGTTTTAAAGCTCGTCCCAGAGGTTATTGCTTTTTTGAAATTGAGGCCGTTAAGTAATCGTCCGCGGCTTTGACAGCAGGCAACAAATCCTGGGGGACAAGAATTCACATATTTCTGTACATTAATAAATCGGAACAAACTTTTATCAACGAATTTATTTTATAAACTTTTTTGAAGAAAATAATAATTCGTGCATTAGGATTCAAAAGAAAATCTTTATTGAAAAGTACTCTTTTCATGCAGTTACATTTTCAGCCAGTGCGCTGATTCCAGCCTAGCAAACCGAGCAAGTTAGACCCCTTACGCACCAAGATTGAGAAACAACGGCAATTAAAATCAATTGATATCAAGGCTTAATGCCTGGTTCGCAATGTTTTATATTTTTTTAAAAACAATAATTTTCACGAGAACTAATTTTTGCCAAGTTGGCCTTCTAATAATTCGCGAGAATTAAGTTAAAAGAATTTGTGATGACATTTTGTTTCTCCTCACTCACAATTTATGTTTTTTTCAGTGTCTTTTATTAAGGGCAACCTCGTTCCCAAGGCTTTTTAGGTTTTTGACATTGGGACATGTAAAAAGGTAAAAAAGCCTGGGTATAAGGTTGTATGTCGGGAGACATAAAATAAAGACAGTTAAATTTAAAATTCGCATAAAAAAAGCTTTATTCATAAAAATATTAAAATTTCACGGGAGTTAATCTTCGCGAAGTAAGTTCGCAAATAGCAAGTTTTTCATCCCGCGAAAATAATTCCCTTTATTATTTAAAAATCTGATAATAAACAGGACAGACAAACAAACAAACAAACAAACAAACAAACAAACAAACAAACAGAATCAAACAGAAACCAAACAGAACTCGATATTCAAAAAAGAGTTTTTCAACTTCATCCAAAAATCATTAGTTAATCACCCTCATTCCCGGGGCTTTAACTCGCATTTTTTTTTTGTTATCAGGGGACAACATTGTTTATGTACACCATCCTTTGTATCTATCAAGTTTCTTCAGCCTTTTGTTTACATTTTCAATAAAACAAGAGAAGAAAAGAAAACCATACGTTTCTTTAATTTTCCAGAAGTTAAGTTTATTAAATTTACTAAAACAAAAAAGTTTTGAAGTTTTCAATTCAATAAAGTTTTGGATCATTCATCACGAAAATGGTAATGAACTCTATCATGTTCCATTGTGTACATAGCAAAATTCTTCGCATGCTGGTGTGGTGTGCTTCCGTACCGCTTTTGTTGTTTTGAAAGTATTGCTTTGTGGTCTTGTCATTTGATTGATGTAAATGTTTGATAGTTGGATACAAAATGTCGATTGAAAACAAAGAAGAAGAAATAGTTGCAGAACTCGAGGAACAGTTTAAGGACAGATATACTGAGGATGATAAAGATTATAAGGCTGAGTTGGATAAAAAAGAAGCCTCTCCACCAGTAGTAACCAGTTTCGGAGGGTATGCCCTTATAGAATTTCATATCCTTTTTTGTAACTAGTAAATTGAAAATAGTAAGGGTGGGAGTTTTTGCACGTGTAAAAATCTGTCAGGAGTATGTTGGCTAATTAGGCGAAATCAGCCAAAAGCAGCTTGCCTAGTTATTACAGCACTTTTCTGAAAATAAAAACAGTCCTTGTATTTGGAGATGTCTTTGTAAATACAAGGAGAAAAAGTGTCATATGTGAATCTCCAAATCTGGAGAGAGACATGGCCTCTGTACAGAAACGATGTTTCTATGTATATAATATTAATTTGTAGCTAGCTACACGAGGGTGCAGACTTGCTGAAAACGCTGTATATGTGAGGTCGGCCGCGGCGTTTTTCCCGGGTTTTTTTTCCGGGTTTTTGTCTGTAACCGCCCGGAAAGCTTGGACCAGTCCGAAAGCGCCCGAATTGCGGCCGAAATGCAACGTGGGGCGAGCTCATTGTTCTCATTTAAATTTTGTCGAGAAGAAAGAATGTGCTATTTTGTCGTCGTACTTACAGTTTATTATTTGTGGGCTTTTATTACAGTTATTTATCGAATAAATGATATAAAAAACATTTTGTCACTATACCACTGCTCAACATTAAAAGAATAAATTATACATGGAAATAAATGTTTAAAAAAATGTTGTTTCAGGTTGATTCTGGTTTCTCCGGGCAAAATTTTAAGTTTTTTCTAAAACGCCGGAAGTCGTCCGACAGCCCTGTGGTTTTTGCAGCGTTTCTGGCGAGTCGGCACCCTCGTCTAGCTACAAGTCTTGTTTGTAAAGGGGAACAAGACATATAATATACGTAAACTAGATCTCAAAACAAAAGTCTGGATAAATTTTGCTTTACTGTAATAGCATACGAGCTAGCCAAGGTTCTTAAACCTGTTTCTTTTCGCAACAAGCATATGAGAAAATAATTAAAACCCTGTCCGGACATGCTCTGAGCTCAAAGAGAGACTGATTGTCAGACTCTACATACGAACAAATGTATTCTTTTAAAAAAGAAACATTGCTAAAAAATTTAATTTTATATTCATTTATATTCCTTCACCGAAAACACAACAAAAATCACAAAAAAATTACATGCACGATCGGCATCAGGCACCAATAGTGTGCGTGTGCAAAATACTTTTAAGTGGAGTAAAAAGCACTAGAAAGGAATTTGTTGACAAGACCTAGTGATAAACTTAGTAGCATCAATCTACGTGTTTGTGCACAGGTAGGTGAGCAATTTTGCTTAAAACTTATTTTAGTTTTTTACTGCAGCTATGATGTGTTGACATTAAAATAAAATCAAAAAAACTTTTTTGATAAATATATAAATTATACTTCAACAAATGTTTTTGTCAATATTATGCCAACATCATAATTTCAATCCAAGCACTCAATCTCATTATTGTTTGTGAGAAATTCCCTACACATCTAAATTCTTTTTTTACAGGAAATTCCCTTCATGAAAATATAGACTTTATCAATCAACTAAAATGTTTTCTCCACCAGCAGGAATATTGGTTAATGTGACGTCAAAAATCTTTAAAAGGGACAAAGATAGTCACTTATGTCTCTTTATCAATACTAGCCCTGCGAGCTAGTAATAATGTTTATACTTTCAAAAGCATGTTACGCAAAATTTTCTCACAATCCATTGACAAAATAATTTATTTTGTAGTCAAATATGGTACATTTTAGTACAGGTTGCCAAGAATGTTAGCTAACAAAAATTGAAAAAAGTTTTGGTGGAATTTTTGGCATTTTTTCTGAATAACGAATTCAAAAAAATTATATATATACTCTTGATTTTTACTTTGTAAAGCAGCTTGTGTGTCTGTTAGCCAGCTTTAATTATCCTTCCATTTCAACATTTTTCGGACTAACTGAGTTTGTTTTGACCCAACAGAATTATTAATAATGGGGGGCATTGTCAATTAAGTTAATTGTCAAGCGTAACCACAGTAATAAGATTATTAACCAAAATGCGGAGTATGGCACATCTATCTATGAATGCCAAACATGTCTCTGTTTCTAAAAAACTGCCATATGTGCGGAAGACTAGGGTTTTCCCTTGACAGCGATTCAATATGGGTGAGTGAATGTTACCATAGGGTTAACCTAAGTCATGTGGTGGAATTTTGAAACAATGTTAAAGCAATTAAAAACCAATTAAACTTAATATGTAAATTATTATTTTGTTCTAAAACGACAAGAAAACAGCCCTACAAATTTTAAAAATTGCCATGCTTTTTTCTAAAATGACACGGAAACGCTTCTCTGAACCTTCTCCTTCTAAAGTTACAACATGTATTTGAAGCAAAAATATTGCTGTATTTCATTCTAAAATGAAGGGAAAATGTCCCTATGAAACTTAAAATTCGCCATACTGCTAAAATAAAAAGAATGTGTCTGTAAACCTCAAAATTGTTGTACTTCCTTCTAAATGGTTTTTACTCCATTGAAATATTTAGAAAACAGTCCTGGTTTATGGAAGAACTGTGTCTCTTAAAGGCGCGTAATCACCCTGTTGGCAAATTTTTTTGAGGTGCCTATTTTATTGTAAAAATTGAAAGATATACATGAAAAACCATATCCTTGAAATTTTATTAAAGGTAGTGACTGCTTAAATTAAGTATTCAGTTAACTGAGAGATCAAGTCTTACTATTTACGAATTTCAACTTAAAAGTTGAAGAATAAAACTTCCAAGCTGTAATGTTGTTTTTCTGATTTTCGAAGCTTCCCCTCCATGCTTCCGATCACATTCTCCATTTTGAAATCAACGCTGTGCACGAAAACGAGGCTTTTGTAATATGTTTTCCATTTACGTCAGTGGTCATATTCCATCAAAACACAAGACCAATAGGTCTCAAGGAAATGAATGAATTTATCAAAAAAACAAATGTGAGTTTTACCCCCGTCACCAGGAGGGTGAGATTCAAATGAATAATTTATTACTTTTTTTCTTCTTTTCGAAACTTTGAAAAAATTAAGGGCCTTGTACACATTGTGAAAATTATGTGAAGAGAAAGAAAAAATACGGAAGTGAAATTACTCGTGCAACCAAATACATTTTTGGGTTTTTTTATAGACAAAAAGTATTTAAAATGTTTTAATATTATACTAATTAGGTACAACTGTAATGTCAGCCCAAGTTTTAAATATGAAATAAGTGTTTGAAAATATTTGCGTGAAAACAGGGCCCTAAGTTTTATATCCCGATAAGATGTGCGCTAAAATCTTTGGGTTTTTGGAAGAATCGTGGCCTCGTGTGCTGCGTATCGCTGCAGTAATAAAAGTCAGCGTGAAAAAGATAGAAGTTTCTTTCGCTTTCCTAAAGATGATAAATTACGGAAAGCATGGGGCTGCTGGACTTTAAAATATATATGTTTGCCGTCACCCGGGTGAGGGTTTCAGCACTGACCCGGTCGGTCAGACGGTCGGTCGGTCGGTCGGTCGGGATTTTATTTTTATTTTCAAAGCATGTCTATCTACGATGTATATATTTTTTTTATATTTTAAAAGAATGTAAATAAGAGCCACCAAAACACAAAGCTGATGAAGCCCGCAATCAAAAACGGTCGGTGGTATTACGAAGAACGTAAGGTATAGAGAACATTAAACTCGGCCCCTTTCCTTCATGCTGACACTCTTATGCTCGGCTGGTGCATTACACTGAGACTCGAACGAAAGACAGGAGACCATTTGGAACCATGCCACAAGTCAGTCCGACCTTCATCGTCACAGAGAATACTGCGAGAAGAGTGCGCACCCATGCAAGTTATATATAACCAGAACATGGGAGAGGTTAGGTGTCCTGTACCTTAATACAGCTTTTGGACGAATGTTCTCGTGATGTAATACCAAAGAAAGAACATATTGAATAAAGTTTAAAAAATCTTTTTAGAAGGGGAAAGAGAAATCAAAAATGTCTAGAAATATAATTAATGCCAAAAACATATCGCAAATCTGCCAACACATCATCGCGTTCAACGTTGTTTCAACTTTGCACTCGTGGTTGATACGTTTTACAAAATTCATTTTTTGGGGGTTTCGTTTAAGGCTGGGTTTCCTGCATCTGGCAGAAAGACAAAAAAAAGTTTTGTAACGGTGACCCTAAAAATTTTCAACCCGCCGCTATATTACTGACCCGGTCAGTGTGTTATTCGAAACCGACGAAGAGGTTTGTGGCGAAGCCCATTAAAAAAGAGAAGGAGTTTGAATATCTAAGATATATCATTAAGTAGGTCATTGTACATGCGGCAAGTGAAAAGAAAGCTAGTGCATAAAAGAGGGGAAAACGTCAATGTGCGACAAAAAATTGCGCCGACAGAGCTACCTGACAGGGATAAAATCATTGAGAACTCCTTGAAATACAAAATAATTAAATTGTAATTTATATGAAACCCGTAGAGTTATTATAAATACATTTCATTAGTTTTCCTTGTCTCCTCTCCAAGAACAATCCACCTCGGGAACTTCCGTCGGGACTAGGGTACTCTTGACGTATTCTATTCACAATACAAGAGGGGATGAAACGACGTACACCTGTTCCGAATCATTAAAACTGGGCTGGGTTTCCGAGCCACTCGCTCTAACGGGTTCATATTGAAAGTCAATAACATTAACTTTATTGCTTTTAGTCGCCATTTTCATTGAAAAATTGTTTTGAAAAAAGTTTGAAGAATGTATCGACTAGAATGCAATCTACATATGTATTCCACAAGGAATAAAATGATAAAGACATCTCAGCGTTACTTCAGGGGGTTTATGCTTTTTCTTGTTCTCAGTACCGAAAGTAGTATATGACCACTGACGTCAAACGCATAATTACGCATATTAAATTTTTTACCCAGTCTCTAACCGCGCAAACATTCAGAACGAACAAAGCTGTGCTTCGACATGGCCACGAGAAATAAAGTTTTGTTTATGTTTGTTTTTATCAAAGATTGATGGGAAAGGTAGCAGTTTTCTTTGTCAGTGTACGAATATGAGTTAGTACAGCCATTATAATTTTCAAGCAGTCACTACCTTTAAAAACTGACAACCACAACATGTTCAAATGTTTCATAGAAATAACAAACTCACCCTAATTTCTCTTCGCCTACAGAACCACCATTGCATTTCATTGCACAAATCATGGGATAATAAACACACGGCAAAATCGATCACATAGTTGCTGGATTCATGCCATTACAGAAAAATAATGAATGAGGGGGAGCATCTGTAGCTGTGTTTCCATTGTAATGCTTTTATAAATGTATCAACAAAGTTCCGAACATGATAAATCAGATAAATCAATCAATTCTTCTTGTTTCTAAAGACAGCTTCGCCTCGCTGGCTGTCTTACTTCTTGATTATTTTCCTTTGTTCAAACAGTTAGTCGTTTCCTTATGGAGACAGTATCAGATCTAGACAATTAGAGTACCTAAATTTTCAGAATTTCCCCTTTTATGCTCTAAATTTAATTATCTCCATAGGGCTTCAACTATCTTCAACTATCACAATGAGCATTCTCCCCCGTTGGGTTTTTTTGCTTATAATATGCAATAATCCTGGTCATGCTAATAAAAAAAGAAAGAGCGTGATAAGCATTAATTATCATAATTAATAACCACGAGACAATGCTGTGATTTCTTCTTTCTGTTTTGTTTTGTCTGGTCTCCAAAACTCCACATCAGTGCTCATTTAAAGTTAAGGCTGTTTGTTTACCTACGGTTTCACACGAACATTTTGCGACGGCCCACTTATTAGACGGGAATAAGAGATCAACAAGATCGTTAAATATGGCGGCTGGAAAAAGAACACAATAAGTTCAAGATATTAAAGTACTATTATTTCCATTTCTAGTAAGTTTTATATCCTCAAATTTTCAGGAAAGTTATAACTCCGTCTGAACTTTGAAATAAATAAATAAATATATATGTTAATTTGTTTCGGTAAGGGTGATTACGCGCTTTTAGGAGCCATTTTTTTGAGGACTAAGTTTCAAAGTTCTAACGGGTTGAGTCTATCTTGGTCAGTCAGTTTTGTAAATTATTTTCTCTCCTACAACCATCAAGTAAACTTTTGGTGAATAGCTATCAGTTAATAAATGCAACAATAACCGTTTTAGCTATCTATACCGTCTGCGCCTCAGTCATTGTAGCAAGCTTGACCATTGGTATTATTTCTCGTTACAGATGACAAAGCGTATTTACCAAACACAGCGAGTTCCTTACAAGTAACAGGAGTTTATTTAATTTTAAAGTGTATTTTTCATTTTAGTCGCTGAATTTTTTCAAACATAATTAAAAATAATTCAGTCATTCTGTCTTTACTACTCGGTATATACAGAAAATTAACTAGTCACATTATTTGGCACCTTTTAGAAAAAATTGCATTTTAATAGCATCTAACCAACCAGAGTTATTTGAGATGTCTAATGCACATCCACTGATGAAGAAACATTGTATCACTATATTGTTGTGGTGCTGTTGTGGTCACTCATATCACATATGGCTAAATTGTTTACACAAGGGTAAACCATGGTTTTGCCAGAGGAAAGAGTTTTGAAAATTAGCACCTCAAGATTTGTTGGAAGAAGTGTTACTTGCAGGATAGGTTCTGCTTGTTGACTAGCAGAGTCTTGTCAATTGAGGTAAAAGGTAGGTTGTATGAGGCCTGTGTAAGAAGTGTTATGTTGTACGGTAGTGAGACATGGGCAGTGAAGCAGGAAGATCTTGACCGTTTAGAAAGGAATGATATGAGAATGGTTAGGTGGATGTGTAAGAGTTCAGATGAGCTAAGAAGCAGGCTAAGTATCCGTAGAATTAAAGATGTTATCCAGATAAGAAGATTGAATTGGCTGGGGCACTTGGAAGGAATGGAGGAGGATAATTGGGTAAGAAAGTGTAGAGACTTGATAGTTCCTGAGGCAAAGCCCAGAGGCAGACCGAGAAAGACTTGGCAGGAGGTTATAAGGACAGACTTGATGCAGAGGAAGTTGAGTTTAGATCTAACACAGTCTAGATCAGATTGGAAGAGGGTCATTAATATACCCCGTCCAACCCATGCTAGCATGGAAAACGGACGCTACGCCGAGAATGATGATGATGATGATGAAGATTAATATTCAATAAAATCAGTGATTTGTCATGTTCTTTTTAAAAAAATTATTAAGAAGTTAATCCCCAACTCTAGCTTTCTACGGTACTGGAATAGTAATTTATCTTTTACCAAAAGTTTTTTGTCTTCATTCAAGGTGCAATTTTTATTCAGCAGATGTTTCAGCCATGGTGCTTTTTGGACATGACAAGCAGAGTGGTCTGGCATCTTTCAGCTAGTTTATGCTTGTCCTTAGCTTGTTTTCTGGTTGTTCTAGCTTGTTCTTAATTTTTTCTTGCCAGTTCAAGATGGTTATTAGGTTTTTCCATCTTGTGTTCTAGGTTGTTTTGTTAGGATGTCAACACTTAAAATAACTCACAGATTTATTTAGCATGATTATTATTGATTTTTTTGTTTTTATCAAAAACCATTAGTTTTAACTTTTATTGACCAAAAGGGTTTGGGCCCAGTGGCAATTAATTTTGATCACACATTGTGTCCTTTTTTACGAAGGTTGGACCCCTCCACCCTTTCCAAGTTGTGGAAAAATTCTGTAACACATTCAGACACTAAAAAGTCTTAAAAAATGGTAAAATTGAATTGTTTAACAACATTATCTAGCCAAAGTTTGAAGGTTCAGAAAATAATGTTTATGAAATATATATATTCAAAAAGTTATATTAGTTTGACATTTTTAGTTCACCACTTTAGGGATCGTCTCCGAGATCGTTTAAAAAAAAATCGTTTCAAATCGTTTCATTTTTTAATTAGCATAGCATGTGATACGAATTTGAAACGATTCGTATGGAAATCGTTTCACTATTTTGTAAGTCGTTTCATTAAAAAATGAAATCGTTTCATAATCGTTTCAAGATTGTTTTATTATATTTACTTGTTTTGTTTTATTATATTTACTTGTTTTGTTTTTTGTTTTTGTTTTGTTTTGTTTTCTTCCAGGGCGTGGCACTACAGATGCAATATTTTTACTCAGACAGCTTCAGGAAAAGTATTTAGGAAAGAGAAAGAATCTCTATTTTGCCTTTGTAGATTTAGAGAAAGCTTTTGATAGAGTGCCACGTAAAGTTATTTGGTGGGCTATGAGAAAATTAGGTGTGGATGAGTGGCTAGTTACGATGGTACAGTCTATGTACAGCAATGCTAGAAGTTGTGTCAGGATTAACGATTCACTTAGTGATGAATTTAGTGTAAATGTTGGTGTACATCAGGGTTCTGTACTTAGTCCTTTGTTGTTTGTTCTAGTCTTAGAAGCGCTGTCGATGGAGTTCAGAACAGGTTGTCCATGGGAGTTATTGTATGCAGATGATTTGGTTCTCATAGCAGAGTCGATGGAAGAATTAGTTGAAAAGTTTGAGAAGTGGAAGAAAGGACTAGAAGAGAAAGGGCTAAAGGTAAACACAGCAAAGTCTAAAGTCATGATTAGTAGCATTGCAGCCAAGTGTGACCTTGTAGTTGGAAAGTGGCCTTGTGGAGTTTGCAGGAAAGGGGTTGGTAGTAACTCAATTTTTTGTCAGACTTGCAAGCATTGGGTACATAAGAAGTGCAGTAGTATTAGTGGAAGGTTAAGAGCTGACATTCAGTTTGTATGCAAGCGTTGCAAAGGTGAGATTATAGAGAATGAAGTATTTCCAGCTTTAATGATGTACAACAGTGGCTCGTTAGAGATAGTTGAGAACTTCTGTTACTTAGGTGATATGTTGGGCAGTGAAGGGGGTGTTGGAAGAAGTGTTACTTGCAGGATAGGTTCTGCTTGGAAAAAGTTCAGAGAGTTACTTCCTTTGTTGACTAGCAGAGTCCTGTCAATTGAGGTAAAAGGTAGGTTGTATAAGGCCTGTGTAAGAAGTGTTATGTTGTACGGTAGTGAGACATGGGCAGTGAAGCAGGAAGATCTTGACCGTTTAGAAAGGAATGATATGAGAATGGTTAGGTGGATGTGTAATGCCAGTCTGAAAGACAGAAAGAGTTCAGATGAGCTAAGAAGCAGGCTAAGTCTCCGTAGAATTAAAGATGTTATCCAGATAAGAAGATTGAATTGGCTGGGGCACTTGGAAAGAATGGAGGAGGATAATTGGGTAAGAAAGTGTAGAGACTTGATAGTTCCTGGGGCAAAGCCCAGAGGCAGACCGAGAAAGACTTGGCAGGAGGTTATAAGGACAGACTTGATACAGAGGAAGTTGAGTTTAGATCTAACACAGTCTAGATCAGATTGGAAGAGGGTCATTAATATACCCCGTCCAACCCATGCTAGCATGGAAAACGGACGTTAAGCCGAGAATGATGATGATGACTTGAAATCGTTTCACATACCATAATTCGTTTCAAAATCGTATCATTATGATTGTTTCAGTATATTTATTTTAGATCGTTTCATAATCGTTTCAAGGTGTTTCTTTTACATTCTTTTAACATAAAAGAATAAAAGAAATTATTAATCTAATAAAGGTCTCTCAATAAAACCTACGCGCTGTCACAAGCTTTTTGTTCTTAAACTTTTAAAATGCGATCTCAAAAAGCTTTTCTATTGCCCTTCTTCGTTCTTAAATTTTTAAAATGCGATCTCAAAAGCATTTCTATCGCCGTTCTTCGTTCTTAAATTTTTAAAATGCGATCTAAAAAAGTATTTCTATCGCCGTTCTTCGTTCTTAAACTTTTAAAATGCGATCTAATAAAGCATTTCTATCGCCGCATTTCGTTCTTAAACTTTTAAAATGCGATCTCCAAAAGCTTTTCTATTGCCGTTCTTCGTTCTTAAATTTTTAAAAAGCGATCTCAAAAGCATTTCTATCGCCGTTCTTCGTTCTTAAATTTTTAAAATGCGATCTAAAAAAGCATTTCTATTGCCGTTCTTCGTTCTTAAACTTTTAAAATGCGATCTAATAAAGCATTTCTATCGCCTCATTTCGTTCTTAAATTTTTAAAATGCGATCTAACGAAGCTTTTTTTCGCCGTTTTTCAATCTTAAATTTTCAAAATACGATCTAAAAAAGCATTTCTATCGCCGCTTTTCGTTCTTAAACTTTTAAAATGCGATCTAAAAAAGCATTTCTATCGCCGTTCTTCGTTCTTAAATTTTTAAAATGCGATCTAAAAAAGCATTTCTATCGCCGCATTTCGTTCTTAAATTTTTAAAATGCGAACTAACGAAGCTTTTCTATCGCCGTTTTTCGTTCATAAATTTTTAAAAGGCGATCTAACGAAGCTTTTCTATCGCCGTTCTTCGTTCCTAAATTTTTTTTCATCGCAATATTTTCCTTTTTAAAGGAAATTGTTAGTTTTAAGAAAAACTGTTTATTTTTAGTTTTGAAAAACTGTTTTACGATATTTACGATAAAAGATGTTGTTGATGATGTCGATGTTGTGTTGAATAAAAGAAAGAGAAACAATAATTTTACATTTATATATAAGTTTAATTGGTTTTTAATTAGTTCAACATCGTTTCAAAATTCGTTTCAATAACTTCAAAGATTTTACATCGTATCACAAATAATATTTTGACAATCATATCAAATCGTTTCAGAATTTTTTCTAATCGTTTCAAAATAGTTTCAAAATCGTTTCATTTTTACGTAGTTTATACAAAATCGTTTCGCAAATAAAATATGAAACATTTAATTCGTTTCATGATACGATTATGAAACGATGTCAAAAAAATATTGAAACGATTTCCATACGATGAAAATCGTTTCAATTCCTATCAAAACTGAAACGATCTTGGAGACGATCCCTTACTCATGCCATGTTATTACATTTTTTCAATCTTTTGTGATGTTTACTGCCTTGTGTGCTGACAAAATTTCTGTCCTCTTTTTTTTAAAGGGAGACAGCTGCATGGTATTTTTTAAAAACGATACATTGTCTGTAAGTTGCATCTGCACCAGGAAAGTCTGCAACTTTTTTGGCAGAAAATGTTGGGCTACATAAAGTAAAACATGCTCGCCCTTTTTATGGTCATATGATGGACACGGGTGTTAAATTTACTCAACATAGGGTATGACTGGTAAAACTTCTGACCTTATACTTGCTTACTTTACAGTATATCACAAATTTTTGCAATCCAAAATTTATTTTCCAAGGCAAAGCAAAATTAAAAAGTACTGTATAATTATTTACATTATACATATTGAAATCAACATAAACATTACTTTCATTTGTTGTTATTCTAATTAATAATTAGGATTATTTTTTAGTTTTGATTAATTTCCTATCTTTTTGTTTTTAGTTCAGACCGCCATTCTCGTGACCATGATAGACGTAAAAGGTATATATGTTTATGTATTCATATTAATATATTTTAGTCAGTGATTTTGCTTCACCGATATTGTACAAATTCATGGCAGTAGATTTCTGTTGTATCTTTTAAGTTTTATTAATGCTAGGGAAAAGAATGGAAAATAGTGAATTCTTTAACGATCTTTTGTTATTTACATACATAAGCGTTTATGTCACAAAATGAAACTGAACTTCATTCCAATGTATTTCAATTCTAATTTCCAAGTTGCTTGCACTTTAATTTCGGTTTCATGCACTTTGTTAGCGGCCATGTTTACAAAAACACAAAAAACATTGTGGAAGTCAGGAAAAAAATAGCAGACAGTTTTCTCATCCCAATTTTTTCATAAAACATTTCTTAACAGAGGACGAAAAATCAATTTGAAAGCATAATTATAAATTTCATGATCTCTTTAGTTTAAATTTCGTTTAAAGCAAAGGTAATCCGAGTTATTTTGATGAAATTATATTTTTTCTAGATCTCGATCACGTAGTCGCTCTAGAAGTAGATCCAGATCACCAACTACATTAAAACGCAAGGGGATGTATGGGTGTTATTCATATTTTGTGTTTTATTATTAAAACAAATTACGACATTTTTAGAATGATATTAACCTTATTGTATGTTTTTAACATGTTAGAACAAGACACCAAGTAATGCAATACGTTTGGGTTTCTTATATATGCCAGTTTGTTTTATCAGTCCTAGCATAGAAAGTGAATAATTTCTCTCATTTCTGGAAACATAATTTTTTCTATCAGTTTTTAGTCAGTTTTTATCCCACAACTGTCTGTGTCCACTGTTCTCCAACTAACTATGCATTTGCGGTTGTATATGTTATTTTGATTGATGAACAACATTGTGATTTTTAATGATCCAGCCTTCGTATTTAAAGCCAGCGACTACAATCAACTGTTCTTATTATTGTCTTATTATTGTCTTATTGTTGGGATTCAATACAGCAATACAGCAATATTTCATGTCAGCAATTTTTTCGTACAATTTTTTATAAGCTTTTAGGCCTTACAAATATCTTCTAAACACTTTTACATCATTCATTCCCAGTTGGATTGTAGCAAAAGTCTTCAGCAACAAAATGTCAGTGTTCAAATCAGAAATTTTATGTGTTTTGTGTGCACTACTATCAAGCACAATCTGGAGGTTCGAGGTAGGGTTCACAATTTCAGTACTGTGTCAAGAAAAGGGTGATCACACCTAAAATCTTCTAAATCTCCTAAAATCTATTTATGGCTGAATCCATATTTTGTTCTTACATTTTATGTGAAAAAAAATTGAGCAGATGTTTATTTTGCAACAGGACTGATGAATTTTATTTAGATTATTTACATTAATGCAATTCCAAATGTCTCTGACATTTAAAATAGAAAGGATTAAGTATTTGATTTTTGATAACTATTCATTTCCTCCTAAAATTTCTTTTTAAATGTGGAATAGATTTTATATGTTTTTTTATTGTTTTCTCTAAATTTTAAATTTTTGCCCCAATACCTCCAAAAAGTTCCTAAAATTACAAAGCTTATAAAAAATTAGGTGCTAAGCAACCCTCTACCCTTAGCAACCTAAAGCCCATACATAAGATCTTCTGGATTCTTTGGGGGGTATTCATGTCGATGTCGAAATTTATGAGATTGAGAGATTTTCAGTTGAGATTTGCAACTCTTAGAAAAAGAGATTTTTCATAAAAACTGGACAAAATGGGTGTAAAATAGGGGACATTTTATAGTCTACATTTTGTTAATCCATAAATTTAACATCGCCTACAGTTGAACATCATTAAGGCATTTTCAAAAGTTCTAACACATATAAAAGTTTTTTCCAGATTTTGTAATTCGATAATTCCAAAAATGAAAGTTTTGATATAGGGGTTGAGATCAGTATCAGTTTTGATGTGGGGGTTGTGGCAGAAGGTGGGGGTTTTACTATCAAAATTATGATATGGGGTTTATAATTTAGGTGAGGGTCGATTTTTTGGTGTGGAGGTCTATACCCCAGTGCACACTATACTATAGTGTGGAACCATTTCCATTCCCCCATTTATTTTGTATCTCTACCCCCACAGAGTATCCCCATTAGATTTTACATTCCTTCCCTTTAGGTTGACAGCTGTCGTAAAGCGACCCCAAGGTGAAAGTTGATATTAAACTTATTGTTGTAAAACCTAAAATTGTTTTTCATACATTGTTTTAAAAAGCTCTTCTTTCTTAAGGTTTTCTGATGCTTAGTAAAATTATGATCAAATTTTGGTAGTTTTTGTCATAAGTTAATTGGGCATTTTAAGGATTTTGCTTATGGCAGATGTCAAGAAACTATAATGTTGTTTGTGTATGCCAGGCCTATCAATAAGAAAATAACACCCAAGCAATAAATCGCTCCCCCAAGGTTACAATAATTTAAACTGGGCCAGCAATCTGAATAAAAAGTTTATAAACGCATATTTTCACTTTTTTTATCTATTTTATTTACTGTAAATATTAAGAAAGATAAAATTGATTTCCATGTGAGATGAATTGATATTGCTCTGCCAGAAAAACTTTTTTTGGAATTGGGGGAGCAATTAGTGGCTCAGCTAGTTTCTTATTTCTCATAATTGGGCGAGCCTTTGGGTGAGCAAGAGCAATTGCTCGCCCCTAATTGATAGGCCTGGTATGCGATAGTTTGTTTTTAATTTATTTAGGTATAGAATAGTAAAATGAAAAATAAAATTATGAAGACGACTCTCCACCATTTTTGAATGAGTAGGTAGATTTTAGATACATTTTTTTTAAAACAATTTGATAAAACCAATGGTGCTAAAAATAGCTAAAAAAATTAAAAACAATAGCAAATTTTACTGATTATTCCATCTTTTGTTGCATATTTCTGTAAATATATATCATTCTGTATACATATTAGTAGTCATGTGTTAGAGATGTTTTGTCACACGTGGCTGATTCAATTTTCTTGAATTTCAAATTTAAATTATTTGAAGTTTTTGTATATACATAATTGTTTTTACAACAGTGTCATAAGTGTCTCTTTGTAGTAATTCTTGGACCTATTAGTAGGGCATTATTGAATTTATTTGTTTAATAAACCCTGGTTTTAAGTGAATGTGGTGCCGTAAGATTTCATGTTTTTTTTAAAAATATACTTTTCATTTGTAGATTTTTTTAGAAAATGAATTTAAAAGTGACAAGGGCAGGGAATAAGACATGTAATACTTGTCTGTTTCTTGTCAAGATTTTTTATGCTACAACTTGACATACTTCTTTATTTTGTTAATAAACTGTGTTTTCCATTGTCTCGAATAAACAAAAAGGAAAGAGGTTTTTATGGTAAGAAATTATCACAGAACTTATTTTTGCATTTGAGTTATCTAAGTTGAAAATTTTTGTGTAAGATTATTTTTCCGATTAGAAGGTTTTTTATGAAAATTTTAGAACTTGTTTCCGTGAATGGAAAGCTGCAGAGCTATTGTTTGCGGTTGGAATGTTTTTTATGAAATATTTTTCCCAAGAACAATTATGACGAGAAAGTGTTTCTGAAAGAACGTCACAAAATCTATCAAGGCCAAATATAAAGTGAAACTTACTCATCATCTTCAAAAATTTCATTTTTGATTCAGTAGTTCTTAAAAAGTTTGTGGACTTATTTTTGTGGTTGCTTGATTTTGTCCACTTTTATGGAACTTCTTTTATGATCTAAAATGTGTCATTTTACGGAACTTAATTTTGCTAATAAGATCCAAAATAGCAACAATATTCTGCAAAAATAAGTTTTTTAAAATTTACTTGCTATAAAAATTTTTCTTTACCGTAAGTATACGGTAAAAATACGGTTTATGCGTTGTTTCTTGTTTTACAGACTTGCATAATATGGGCATGCAATTGGTATTGCACAAGCACTGGTATGAAGAAACTTTGCATCCTGTTGATACATGTTTGTAGTTGTGCATGCTTAAGTAAGTTACGATTTGGTCAAAATTGACACTCTTTGAGAAGCTATACAAAAGAATTCTTTTCCATGTCATGTTATTCCATTTTGACGTTGTTGTTTGGTTAAAGGCAATATATATAATCAATGTTTTCTTTTTTTATATGTATGAGCTTTTAAATATAATCATCTGTGTTTTTATAGCGAATTTTTTGTCAAACATTCTCTCGTAAAGTTGATCTAAATGCTATTTCTATAGTAAGACATGTAATGTGTGTACAATAAGTTGCTAATTTCTAGGGATAATATTTTGTGTTCCGTTTCCTCATTTACGTAAGTGAAATTTACTGGAAACAACTGTTTGTCCATGAACCAATTCATAAAAATTCTTTAATGGAGAATCAGGGTGTCAGGAATTTTGAAAATATAGGCAAAATGTGTGGAAAATTTAGTATTTTTATGAAATGTCAGAACAAGGTCAGGAAATTTAGGTTTAGATGATCAATCTTCATTTTCCAAAAAAGTGCTATGGATTAAATTTTAAAATTATTCTTAAAGAATCTGTTTTATCAATATGTTTGTTTTCAAAATTTACATTTTCAAGGTAAAGTGACTTAAGATTTTAGGCTTTAAATGTCTGTATATAAAAATTTGTATAATAGATCATTTTTACCTGACATATATCATGAAAGCTTAGGTTTTAAGACTCGAATAAACATATTTAAACATACTCTGTTATCGTTTTAGAACTAAAGTTACATGTATAGTAAATCATTGTTAAATATAATCCACAATGCATCTTTTTTGAATGTTTGGACAAAGGGTAGTAAATTCTGGATTTTATATTATCAAATTATTACATTATTGAGCCTCCACAAATCTTAAATATTTAATGTATTTATTTTTTATTTTAAACAATCTTTATACAGGTAAGTATTTCAATATTTACAACATTGCTATTAATAACATCCTGTAGCAAATCAATCTTTTTAGCAAGCAACATTCACTACACAACTTTTCTTCATTTCATGTATTTTTGAAATTTAAAATTGCATGCTTAATAAATATTTTTAGTTGATTGTTTGTTTGAGAAAAATAACATTGCATACCGGCTGTAGATTTGGGTATTGTTGCATCAATTTATCTTTTTAAATTTCTTAATTTTTTTGCATATATAGGTTCAGTTATTCTCAAGCCCCCTGGAGAGTTGCATGTGACAAAATCATTTGTAGATTCAAGAGCTGTCAACAGTACATATTTTCATATAGAATGGATATTAGAATCAACACGTGATGTAAAGATTCATTTCATTAAGCTTCCTTCCTGTTTCACCGGTGTTAAACTTACCATTCTAGAATTAAGGTATATCTTGCTAGAGTTGTCGAGGTTATTATGTATTGGGGGCTTTTAGAAAGTAGAAACTTTTCGACAAGAGAAGCTGCATTAAATATGTCTCTGAGTAGAAATAAGAGAGGGGGAGGGTTGTTAGTGTAATAAATCACAAATTAATGATGTTTTGAAAAAAAAGTCTAAAATTTGCCCACTTTAAGTTATTCCCATCATCATTATCTCGTGCTTTTTAGATATATTTGGTTTTGATGCACAAACAGACAAATAAAGAAACTATGATATTGCAGTTGTCTAAATGATCAACCATACAATTATTTTTGTAGCTTATGTACTTGAATTTACTTCTGTTTGCAAAAAGTTCTCTATCTCAGTAATTAATTGGGCATAATTTTGTGTCTTTTCTTTTATCCCATTGCATGTCTGTCATATGAGTTGGCAGTTTCCCGAAATCCCATCCTGGTCGTTATCCCATGATATAATCTATGAGAATTCACATACCTCGACAAAATTGAAAGAATTAAATCCACTATGCTCCTTTCTGTGTCAGCACGACTATAAAATTGCACAGAAATAACAGATCATTAATGTTGGTGAGATTTGTGTTCATAAAATTTGGCAGCCTCAAATTTGCACCCTTGTTAATGATGTTTATGAAGCAGCAACACGCATGCAAGTTTTAGTAGCCATTAGCCATCATGGTCCATGAAATGCTTAAAACACATTTGTAAGTTGCACTCAATCGACCAAAAACCTTACCTTAATAAAAAAAACTTATTTTGTTGCAGAACTAAAAGAATGCGGAGGTACTGTGAGAGTGACATTCCCACTGATGAAGTTTTTCATGGAAATGTTGTGATCAAATTGTTTGGTTCACGCATTTACATTGTTTCGTCGTTTGTTGTGAAACTTTCATTTGACTACAAATGTGGTAATTACCTTTAATTTGTTTTTCTTTTGTCTCAATGTGTCATTTTATCTGTTTGTTGTTGTTGTTGTAGTTGTTTTTGTTTTTTTCCGGGAGGGGGGGGGGACAGGGGGGGGGGACAGGAAATCTACCTTGCTAAAATTTACAGCCAATCCTGATTTGAATTTGTAACTGAAAAAAATACATGTTTTCGTATTACCATTATTGTGTGCAAGAAAATGAGTGTGTTCAAAATATTTGTTATCATATTGATTTCTAAACCTCACTCGCATCAAATCTCTGGGTTTAAATGGTATAAATATAATTATTTTTACCAAAAATTTTTTTTTTCAAAAATATGTGGAGTTTGATATTCTCTACCAACTTCTGCACATCTTTGATTAGGCTATTGTTGTAAAGGTCAGGTTGCGAAAAACTCTTTTACGAGGAATTTTAGATGTTCGTTTTTCACGATGTATACATGACTTAAAATGTCCGAAACTCCCCTCCTAGATGGAGAAACTCAACAAAACTTTGCACACGTGCTCATCGATACCTGCTGCAAATGACTTTGTCACATTTTATGTACATTTTGATTATTTAAAGAAAAAGACAGGTTAAAACACAAAAGAGCGAGCAAAAATTCATTTTTTCACAAATTTTTAAATAAAAAACGAACGACGCGCTTTTTAGAAAAAATGTGACAAAGTATTGTTGCTATTTCATATTTATATTATCCTATAGACAATTTAATTTGCTTTTATATTCAATAAATAATTTTGAAGAAAAAAACATAATTTTTGAGAAATAATGAATATACTGAATGTGTGTCTAGACCCTTACAGTATCCTTAATTTCTCTAAATCCTTTAGTTCAATTGTCTTTTCAACAAGAAATGCGACATAGTTATACATTCTATTGCTACCAGTTGTAACAATTAACTTATAATCTAGAGAATTGCGGACATACGTTCACGCTACCAGCAGATGGCTCATCTACTCTGAAAAGTCCAAGTTACCCTGCAGCATATGGTATAGACTGCTCTTGTACATGGAAGGGTCTCGTAGACAACAGCAACAGCTTCATTAAAGTTACATTTAGGTATAAAAACTTTTTTGCTGTCCGAACTTCTGACGATTTTCTCACCGCAAAAATGGCTTATTCTAAATGAGATTACTAAGTGTAGCAGGTTGCCACAAGAATGGCGAATCCCTGAAAAGGATACGGTTGTGTATGAATATTTACGGTAAAATGAAGAATGATTTGATCCTCAGCGCGTGTTTTCTTTTTCTTATTGCTATAAAGATCTTTTTTAAACACGTTTTCTGGCATTGTCAAGTCCCATTGTCAAGTTCCAAGCTAATTTTCGTTTTTTCATTTTACAGCGTTTTCAAGTTACAGGACCCGTCTGCTGGTATATGCTTAGACTATATTGCCATCTATGATGGATCCTCGGTTGATGAATCAAAGCGGTTAGGTAGGCTGTTATTGTGGTGTTCATTTTGTGGCAGCAAGTGAAGAATATAATGGCTGTCATTCTCTTCTAGATCTTGAGATATTGTTTCCTCGTGGTTAGTTATTAGTTGCTTTATAATGTTTTTAAAAACTTGTTTTTAAGCCAAACTTTGTGGTTCGAATATTCCGGGTGAAGTGAAGAGTTCTGGTAATATAATCAGTATTGTTTTCAAGTCTGACTCTAGCTCTGGTACGCTCGAGGATGGGGGGTTTGTCATGGCTTTAACTGCGGAGAAGAACAAAGGTAAGGGATCATATAAATTTTCTGCAACTCAATTGTAACTTAGAGGCTAAGATTTTTGGAGAGAGAAAAGGGGGCGGGGGAATTTACACTGCTCAGAAGGACCTAATTCTTGTGAAAACCCTTTGCTTCTGGGATTGGGTACCATTTTGTCAAGTTAATAATTAAGATAGTTATAGGAATGGGTGTCAAATAAGTACTCCCACTTATATGCGTTATATTTCATCCGTCTCACTGGCGGCACAAACAAAATGAAAAAGCAAAAAATCTTATTTTGGGCATAAAATCTGCCACAAAATATTCTATTTTTAATCTGCAAAAAACAATCTCCACAGGGTATTCACTCTGTCAGTAATGTCAGAAATTTTTAAAATATGAGAAAATTATATCAGAAAGAAGTATAAGAAATATTTCAAGGTTCAAATAAAATGGAATGGAAACATTTCTATCAAAAATGATAGAAATGTCAGGAATGTCGGAAAAATAAGGTGTTATATTGAGTGAACACCCTGTACCAGCCGTCAATAACTTTCAGTGTGTGGCTGCAAAGAAAGAGAAATTGTGAATCGTGCGATATTTGGACCTATTGATGATTTCTGGAATTTCAGTCTATAACAAAATGATGTTTGTGTATACCATTGTTGTATTATCTGTTTTGGTTTCTAAAAATTTGCAACTAAAATTTGCTTGGATTGTAAAATGCCTGCCGTGAAATGCAGAAAAGCATAAAAAAAAATTAGAGTTAACATTTGACACATGTTCTGCCTATAGATGAGCTGGCTGGTTTGCAATCTGTTGCTGCCATACTCGGAGCAATCAGCTTCGGTATATTCATCGGACTTTTGATCTGTTCTGTGTTATACAAACGTTGGTCGAACGATCGTACGGAAGTCGAGGTGGAACATGATCCTGCCAACGACTACGACGACGCCATCCAACAAGCGGCTCCTCCCTCGTATAGAAAAGGTAGTTATTTTAAAAAAAAGATTTTTCTTAAAAGGCCAAAGTTTCGCAAACTTGTCAAAACTAATATTATGAAAAAGGTTTGTAAACTGTTAAATGTGTGTAATTTTTTATAACCTCGTAAAAAAATGTTCGTGTTTGCCTGTACGGTACTAGTATAATTTGAATACAAGTCATAGCAGCTGATTTATAGAGCATTTGAACTACGAAAGTTGCTGAAGTCCGCCCACCTCCCTACTATTATATTATCAGAGGTAACTAGAAGCTCTCCTTGTGAGTGCTAAGCAGAAAGGATTGATTTTATTGCTAGTCACTTGTATGACTTAGGAGGAATGTGAACAAATTACCTTAGGCACCGGAAAATAAAACTCTCGTTTATTCTCGTTTAAGCCTGTACTTTTGTGAACCAACCCTCGTTAAGTTAATCGTTTGATTGTAGATACTTGTGCTCGTGGAGGTTTATCTAGCGTATAGCCTTTCATTTTTTTTAGTTATGGCTGAGCCAGAGTTATATCCCGCTACTCCTATAACATCACCAGAAACCTTGTCGCGGGGTCAAAACTCAGTTCGTTTGCCATCGGTTGACCCACCTGACTATCCCGGTGCAGACGAGCATGTCGAAGGCATGGCATTAGAAGTTCTTCCGCCTCTCCCAAGTTATGATGTAGTCTCCGAGAGCGAAGATGACTGGGTTGCAGTTAAAAATACTCGATCAGCTCGCCCCAAAAGGGTAATTAAAAGTACATTAGTCGGCCTTGATGGTAACCCACCATGTTACAACGCAGTCACTTCAGAGGGGTCTGAGAACGAAGGTGCAGCAGTTGCAGCGTCTTCGAAAAACCGAAGCAGATTACAATCTCGTTCGCAAAGAACGTCTACTTCTAACATGTACCAAGCTCGTTCCAATCCATCTGATTCTGATAGTGACGAGGAGCAAGGCGATGGTGCGACTAGGATGAAGCGAAGTCAAAGGTCGTTATCCGTGATAAGTTCAGAATCGGATGTGGATCCTCTTGATCCGATTATAATTTCAGGAGGCATTGAAATGTCTCCTCTAGGTGATGGAAGGACTTCAAGCAATAGTAGCGATTCATCTGGACAAGAGCGAGTAAATGTTTTGCGCACGAGAGCTCGTAACGATTTAGTGAGACATGCTATTCATAATTCGATAGGAAAGTCCGGACTCAGTCGTAGTAAAATGGATGGAACTTCCAGCAACGACGGAAATAATGCTGGCCGAAATAGCTGATATGTTGTGTTAAATTCCGTAGCGTCATTTCAGGGAAAAAACCTGCGTTAAAATACGTAACGTCATTCCAGAAATGTTTTTTTAACATTTGATGAAGCTACTTGTTTCAACCTGACGAAAGTGATTCGGAGTTAAACTTTCTTTATTACAAATCTTCAACCGAACCCGCAAGATAATAATCCGCATGCTAACAATTTTAAGGCAGTGATGTCCTATATTTCCTGTATGCCCTTGTTGAATATGCTGTACCGATTTGGGCTGCATCTATTTTTTTTACGCAAATTCGACGATTACTTAAATTTTATTTATACAATTAGGAGTAATTTCATTAGATTTTTTTTAATGAAACAGGATTTCGATAGTGAAATTAAGCGATAAGTCTTAAGGCGGGTTTCCATCCAAACGAATGTGGTCAAATCGATCAACATCGATGGAATGGTCGACGTCGACCGATTCGACCACATTCGTTTTAAGTGGAAACCCGTCTTTAAGCTACTGATATCCTCTGAGAAAAAAATTACCGTTTCAATCATTAATTCGAATGTTATGTAAACATTGAAGATAAATAATGCTACCATTTTGAATTACATGTACACGAGTTTCACTAGAGGATTATCTTTAAAATACGTATAATATTCCTATAACTGTTCGGGCTTTGAGTTTAAAAGATGATTATACATATATTTTTATTTTTATTTTGATATAGATATATACATATTTCTACATTAATATTGTACATATTGAATAATTCGCATTGCGATTGAATTTGAATTTTTTGTTGCGGTGGGAAATTTAGGGGAGAAGTATTTAAAGTAAATACCATAAGGGAATAATTTTTGGCGGGAAAAAATGGCGAGAGAAAATTTGGCGGCATTGGTGCAATTTAATATGACGATTGACAAAAGAAAATATTTAAAAAAAACATGCAAAACAGGGGATAACAGAACGTTGATTAAATTCTCATATAGAAATTACGTCTAGATTTACTGATTTTTAAAAATGGCGAATGTCGAAAGAAAGATAATTTTGGCGGGAATTTAATTTGGCGGGTTTTTTTTTATTAAGTCTGCCAATTACGTCAAATTTTCTCCCATTAAGGCACTGTTGTATTGGGCAAAGTTTTTACAACATATTGTAAGCAACTGTTTTTATTTTAACAAAAAAAAAAGACTTTCGCCATTTTTATTATTTTCAAGGTGGCGCAGTAAATAAATTCAAGATGTCCGGACAGATAAGGGAAAAAATGTTCATTTGGATAAGCAGGCTGATTTATTGACAACGATTCGAATAATAAAGTGAAATTTCATTATAGGCATTTAATCTTTGAAAGTCCTTAGCTTCTTATGGCTGTTTTTTTATGGCAGGCTTGTCCCAAATGTTTTTGTTCCAAATTCCAGATATCACTGTCACCAAGGATAACGTCGCGGCGAAGTAAATAACATTTATGCAAAATATATTTTCAGCATCTACTATGAAACATTTTGTCTGTCATGATTGTATCCAGATAAAAAACGACAAAGTTCGTTCTTATATTTACTACAACAATACAACTTATTTTATTTTTTACGGCTTAGTTTTCTTTTCTATGAAGTATTTATATCAAAACTATGAGCAACTATGTGCGAACGTTTCTAAATTTTATTATTTTGGTTTTGTAGAAATCGGTAAACCAATTTTTTTATGTTTATTTTATTTTTATATAAATCGGGAAAAATTTAATCATTGTAATGGATGCATTGTGGAGCTGTTACCCAGTTGCACCATTTTTATCTGACGCAACGATCAGAACAAACATGCTCTCCATCCTCCTTGTTAAGACCTCTCCATTCCTCTCCATCCTCCTTGTTGACACAAGATGGTCGTATCTTGAAGTTAATGAAAAATGGAGTTTAAACAAAAGAATTCACGACGGTCCAAAATATTAGAAAAATTCTGTATTTTACAATAAAGTGTTTTTTCGCTTTTTTGGTATCCGAAAAATTGCCCTGGGAACAAGGTTGGCAGGTTAGAACGTACAAATGCTGTTAATTTTATGAAAATTTTGACCCCAGGGCTTTTTTTTGTCATGAGGATGATATTATAATGATACTCTTGAAGGTTATTCTCACTGCGCGGCATACCAATTGGAGTGATAAAGGATTACACGATTTTTTTATAAGCAACTTAGAATTTTGGTCACATTTCAATTTGCTTGTTTTTCGGCATATAAGCCTATTGACATATCTGTTCCGGTTCCGCAAAATACACAGGAGTATCGCCGCAGTAAACATGAAAACGAGGTTTATTATGAACATTTTATTTTTCACAGCGTGTTTTTACTGAGAAGAAGACTTTACCACCAAAAATTTTCCCAAACTCGAACAAAACCAGTCTAGGGAATAGCTACTTTCACGTGTAGAAGGCAAAGTTCAGAATTGTGGCTCTTTTCAACACGGCTAAAATAGCTTCATTGAAAGTATATAATACATGGAAACAATAAAAAGGAACCAGTAGATGAACACTGATAAAAATGCCTAGAATGAAATGAAAAATAATCATAACTAACTACCAAAATTAAATAAACAGCTAAATGAAACAACTAACCTTTGATTTGTCAACAAACCGACGCCCAAAAACCCTTTTACTTCACCCTGGATATATGAATCTGAAAGTCATATAAACAAGAAAAAGTTAAGAGGCTTTTGGGAGATAAGTCATTACCGAATAGCACTTTTAAAAGTGACGGCTCGGTCGCTTAAGAATAACTTATTCCTTCAAGCCAGGAAAAACAGTAAGAAAAAATGGATTCTTGAGTCACCACATCATCGTGCAATGAAACTCAAGTTCCACAACTGTTATTTATAAGCTTCGTGCATATTTGTCGAAGTAAGCGACATGCACTTAAAGAGCAGTGTCTTTCGCGACACCGTCCTATTAAGTTGATATGCGAAGCGATGAGAATACTTTTTTCTGTTTGCGTCGTGTTTTTATACAGAAACGCTCTCCACCGGTGTAATTGGATCATGATTCTCAATGGTGCAATATTTCGTCATTTCTCCTTAAAACACCCACTGGGGAGAGCATTAAGAAGCTTCTGGTGGTTTTGTTGATTATTTGAGCTTTTCATTGTTTAGAATAAATATTGAATGTCAACGATGGAGGGTGTTTTACAAACGTTTGTACGATGGCCCCTATGGCTCACTTCTCTTCTTAATAAAAACACTTTTCTTCTTAGTCAAAACACTTCTCTTCTTTCCTCAGGAATCTTCTCCTCCGATTGAAACACTTCTCTTCCAAAGTGAGAATTTAGTTGCGAAAAGAAACATGCACATGCAGAGAAGTGTTAAGTGCAGAAGAGAAGTGTCAAAATGCAGAAGAGAAGTGTGAGAATACAGAAGAAAACTGTTTGGATCATAGAAGAGAAGTGTTTTTAAATTGGAAGAGAAGTGAGCCATAGGGGCCATCGTACGTGTGACCTCCGCGTATGCTAGAAAAGTTCATCAAGTTTTTCACACAATCCGCAGGAATGTGTGTTTGGTTTAGCCTTTCTTCGTCTCGGAATAAAAAATGAACACATTGGTGAATATTTTACACGGAGCCAATTCATGTGCGAGATTACATGAGAAACTAGCCGAGGCGGTAAAATTTTTATTTATAAAGTGGGTTGACATTGATTTTTAAAAGAATGTCTTAAGATCTAGTGCTCATAATGTTGTATTTATTATAGTGTAGTTAAGTCTAGCTTAAGATAACGTATTTCATATTCCTGTACAAGTTACTGACTCACACCTTAGGTGGCTAGTGTTTGGAAACGAAACTTCAGAAACGAAAAGTTGTTTAATGGCGCGCCGTTTATTCATTTTTGTGCAAAAAGCGCATATTTCGCTTTCCGTACAAAAGTTTGACTGATTTTTCCTGCCATTATGACATGTGTTGGATGTTGGATGGTTACTGTTTACTTGTCGTGGATTTTAATGCATGTATTTAGTCCTTATCTTAGTCTTTCAACTATGGTATAAGGAACTTATAGCTCTAGCTATAGCTAAATTAGGTGCATGTTGGAAATTCATTCTTCAGACTTTGATTCTATTTTTTATTCCATTTTAATTCTATTTCTAAAGTTTTTACCAGGTTGCTAATGATTTTTTATCTCCATTATGATGATACGATCATCTTGAAATTTGTCATTTAAGATGATTCTTCACCCCAAAAGTCTTGACATCAATCAAATATAATTGTAAACACAAGGTTTCACTTTATTATAGACCTTTTTGAATGTTTACATTTTCCGCGGTAAGCCCTTCTGGCTCTAACAACTGTGTGGCAGGTAGAAAGATGCGGAAGCTTGCTGAAGAAAGGTCTTTTTCAGCCCATTTCTTTCTACGGAAACATTTTTGAGGCTTTAAACTATTATCGAGTGTAGATGGATAATTTCTGATTGACATATATTCATATAAAGTCGTAATGATACCGTCGTGCGAAGAAACAGACTAAAAAGGACCTCACTTCATCTAGCGCCCGCATCTTTTTGCCTGCCACGCAATTGTTAAAGCCGAAAGGGCTTACCGTGGAAAATGTCAACATTCAAAAAGGTCTATAGACAACAACATCATTGGTTACATCACAAATTTATCGCCAATGAAGTCCAGAATTTTGCATTTGTTATGTTGTTGAGATTTTTCAAATCGAAGAGAAATAAGCTGCGTAGGAGCTTTTATACTTTAATTGGAGAAACTTTTGCGAGAGAAACTTTCGCAAGAAAAACTAGTATAGAAAGTGTTGCGGAGAGGTTGCCAAGGCAAAGGCATTAAGCACGGCAAGGAAAGGGCACGGCAAAGGCAGGCAAGGAAACAGGAAGAGGAATCAGGAAGGCAGGGGTAGGCAAGGCATGGGAGGCACAGGCATGGGAGGCACAGGCATGGGAGGCAGGCACCAGAAAAGGCATAGGAAGGGTAGGCAAAGGCACGGTCAGTGCCGGCAAGGCAATGGAACGGCAAGGCAGGGGTGCCTGACTTTAATAGAAAATCTCCCCCCTACAACTCAAAGATTGCGTATACTCAATATATCTAAGATAAGTATCATATTAGTCCAGGAGTATAGAAAATATTGAGGTGCAAATATTTCAAATTCAATATCTCAAAAAAAAAGTCTCAAATTTATCTCAGGTCAATATACAGTGAATCATGTTAGCAGAATTATGTGCCAATACAAGTATTTAAACAATCGGTCATAACGCCATATCATTTTTTGATAAATCTGAGATTAACTTGGTTCCAATGACAACAACATTAAAAAGTCAAGATATAGAAATAATCAGAGAAGTCCACGAGAAAGGCAAATAAATTTATTAAAAAACGCCTTTTTTGGTTTCTTGTGCCTACCAGGTTTATCAACACAAAACTTTTTACCATAAAGTGATAGATCTATTACAAAAAACAAAGCATTTTTGGGCTCTATAAATGAAAGTGATAAATGTATGCAACTCCCCCCTCTACGACTCAATATAGCTAATATCATATACTTATGAAAACCTGGTTGTTGTAGGTGCAAGATAATTATGTTTTTCCCAGCCCTGTCCAGGATTTGAACCTGGATCTCTCATTTGCATGAGTGTCATAGCCATTAGACCAGCAGGGCATAAATATATATATATACAAAACTTTACAGGTGAATATTATATACACTTAGGAATTTACAGCACACAGCCTAGTTAATTAACCTTTTGAGAAATGCTCGTAAATTGCATGAAACACACCAAATTTAAGGTGTTTCGGGTGTAATTATATTATCAGTAAATATCTTTCCTTCAACTTTAGCTGGAATAAAAACACAATTTACATATTGTGCCATGTCATAGCGAAAACAGTCAGCAAACCTTTTTTTATTTTTCACAAAATGTTCACGGTGAAACTTAAAATATATATGTATATATATACTTTAATCTGCAGTGAGCCATTACTAAATAAATCCTTTCAAAAAAACTTTAGCGCAACTTCTGTTAAATAGAAATACAGGTGTCACACATACGTTTTGGCAAAAACTATTCTAACTTTGGTTTAAATAAACAGACAGTAAACAACCTGTTGTTACCCTACACAGCTAAAACAATCACTCAGCAATTTTATTTTGTGAAAAAGCATTAATTAAAAATAAAAACACAGATTATAACCTCTTTTTACCCTGCTAAAGCACAAAGAATCCTGCAACATTTTATGGTAAAAGTTCATGTGCAAGATCAAAAATTAATCGTGAAATCGGATAGGCGTAATACATTTTCCAAAAAATGTTTATTGCAACTGCGGTTTAAATAAAAACAGCAGAAACAGCCCGTTGTTGTTAATCAGACAGCAGTTTTATATTGGAGAACAAGTTTTCATGACAATAGGATAAAATATTCTTATTCCCAACTGAACAGAAACTTGGTACCTAGCTAGAGCTTGGTACCTAGCTATAGAGCTGGACTTAAGCATGATATCCCGCATTGGTGTAAAGATCAGGTCAAGTTACAGAAACAGAAATTATCGCAACATTTGTATACATATCGGGAAATTAAGTAAGAAATAATGAATATATTTGAAGATTTTCAATATGTTGACGATTGCATGAGAAGCGCTTTTCAGAATTTAAAACGTCTCAGTAATAACAAATGTTGATGTTGAAAAAGTTTCCTGATTATATAGATATATATATATATATATTAAAAAAATTTCTGTTTCTGCAACTTGACACGAACTGGTGCATGCTAAGTTGATTTCCTGATCTACAACATGGCAATGTCTACTACCCTGGGTCTTTTGTTACGTGCCTACAATATGGTTACAATCGTCCACAAAAATATGGCTTTCTAATCCCCCCCATGTCATTCAATGTCATTCAATGTTAAGAAGTGACATGTGTGGCTGAGCAACGTAAACGATTATAGTGACCACATCAACCTTTATATAAACACTGATCATGAGTGGGGACGGAACGTATTATCTGCAAAATATGTAGCAAGCTATGTTCTTTTGCTGACTTTTTGGTTCTTAGTTTGTGACAGTTGGTGGTATAAAATTGCCAGAGGCAACACATTTTGTGGATGATGGTAGCTAGCTAGAACAAGCTATATGTGATGGGACATTCCTACAGAGTAGAATTATCTCACTCACTGTGTAGTATAGCTTTGTAGCTAGTTTTATGTTAGCCATTATGGTTCTGTTTGCTCTATTTTATGCCAGCCAGCTAGCTAAAAGTCTTAACAAAAGCTAGCTAGCTATTTTCTATTATTATTCCAGTTCAGTTGGTAGTTTTATGCTAGCTAGCCTTAGGTGTGAGTGAGAGTAAAAAAGGGTTCATTACATGTAAAAAATAGTGATTAGCTAGCTAAGCATACCTCTTCTTGTTTCTTGAACAAGCCCTTCCGTCAGTTGCGATTTAGCTTAGATTAACGAACGTTTGAGTTTGAGGCGCTATGTGTGCGAGAAAAGGTCATGTGATATTAGTAAAAGTGATTTATGTATCACGTGGCTAAAAAGTGTAGGCTGATTTGGTCTGAACTAAAATCATCCGATTTCCCGCTTAGCCATCTTTAAAAAACAACAAAAGCACTCCATCGTAGTTTATATAAGAAAATTCGTAGATTCGCTTAATCAAAAATTTACAAAACTATAACCAGCTAATAATACTGGGAAATCGAGTCCTCCATGAATGAAATGCTAGCCGTTTTTGATGTATAGGGATGAAATTGATAGAAATGCGAAATACTCTCCACCGTAGTAACTTTTTATATTATTTGCCTTAATTAATGAGGAAATGGGCTCCGCTACGCTCCGTGCGCTGGCGCGCACTCCGCTACTCTCCGCAATCAATATATAAAGGGTTGCGGAGCGGCGGGGACAGGTCCCTATGTTCGCAAGCGAAATATTTACATCATACTCCATGACAAATATAGAGAGAACTTTTATCTGCTCCAATGTTAAATAAGATCTTAAAAAAGGTTCCTTGAGTAAAATGCAATCTCGTCCCCAGAGCTTCTTTTTTACTTTTTAATATATGCGTGCTGGCGCGGCCCTAGCCGTTATTAGATTGCGAACTAGTATAGAAAGTGTTGCGGAGAGGTTGCCAAGGCAAAGGCATTAAGCACGGCAAGGAAAGGGCACGGCAAAGGCAGGCAAGGAAACAGGAAGAGGAATCAGGAAGGCAGGGGTAGGCAAGGCATGGGAGGCACAGGCATGGGAGGCAAGACCATAGTAGGCAGGCACCAGAAAAGGCATAGGAAGGGTAGGCAAAGGCACGGTCAGTGCTGGCAAGGCAATGGAACGGCAAGGCAGGGGTGCCTGACTTTAATAGAAAATCTCCCCCCTACAACTCAAAGATTGCGAATACTCAATATATCTAAGATAAGTATCATATTAGTCCAGGAGTATAGAAAATATTGAGGTGCAAATATTTCAAATTCAATATTTCAAAAAAAAAGTCTCAAATTTATCTCAGGTCAATATACAGTGAATCATGTTAGCAGAATTATGTGCCAATACAAGTATTTAAACAATCGGTCATAACGCCATATCATTTTTTGATAAATCTGAGATTAACTTGGTTCCAATGACAACAACATTAAAAAGTCAAGATATAGAAATAATCAGAGAAGTCCACGAGAAAGGCAAATAAATTTATTAAAAAAACGCCTTTTTTGGTTTCTTGTGCCTACCAGGTTTATCAACACAAAACTTTTTACCATAAAGTGATAGATCTATTACAAAAAACAAAGCATTTTTGGGCTCTATAAATGAAAGTGATAAATGTATGCAACTCCCCCCTCTACGACTCAATATAGCTAATATCATATACTTATGAAAACCTGGTTGTTGTAGGTGCAAGATAATTATGTTTTTCCTAGCCCTGTCCAGGATTTGAACCTGGATCTCTCATTTGCATGAGTGTCATAGCCATTAGACCAGCAGGGCATAAATATATATATATACAAAACTTTACAGGTGAATATTATATACACTTAGGAATTTACAGCACACAGCCTAGTTAATTAACCTTTTGAGAAATGCTCGTAAATTGCATGAAACACACAAAATTTAAGGTGTTTCGGGTGTAATTATATTATCAGTAAATATCTTTCCTTCAACTTTAGCTGGAATAAAAACACAATTTACATATTGTGCCATGTCATAGCGAAAACAGTCAGCAAACCTTTTTTTATTTTTCACAAAATGTTCACGGTGAAACTTAAAATATATATGTATATATATACTTTAATCTGCAGTGAGCGATTACTAAATAAATCCTTTCAAAAAAACTTTAGCGCAACTTCTGTTAAATAGAAATACAGGTGTCACACATACGTTTTGGCAAAAACTATTCTAACTTTGGTTTAAATAAACAGACAGTAAACAACCTGTTGTTACCCTACACAGCTAAAACAATCACTCAGCAATTTTATTTTGTGAAAAAGCATTAATTAAAAATAAAAACACAGATTATATATAACCTCTTTTTACCCTCACAAAGAATCCTGCAACATTTTATGGTAAAAGTTCCTGTGCAAGATCAAAAATTAATCGTGAAATCGGATAGGCGTAATACATTTTCCAAAAAATGTTTATTGCAACTGCGGTTTAAATAAAAACAGCAGAAACAGCCCGTTGTTGTTAATCAGACAGCAGTTTTATATTGGAGAACAAGTTTTCATGACAATAGGATAAAATATTCTTATTCCCAACTGAACAGAAACTTGGTACCTAGCTAGAGCTTGGTACCTAGCTATAGAGCTGGACTTAAGCATGATATCCCGCATTGGTGTAAAGATCAGGTCAAGTTACAGAAACAGAAATTATCGCAACATTTGTATACATATCGGGAAATTAAGTAAGAAATAATGAATATATTTGAAGATTTTCAATATGTTGACGATTGCATGAGAAGCGCTTTTCAGAATTTAAAACGTCTCAGTAATAACAAATGTTGATGTTGAAAAAGTTTCCTGATTATATAGATATATATATATATATATTAAAAAAATTTCTGTTTCTGCAACTTGACACGAACTGGTGCATGCTAAGTTGATTTCCTGATCTACAACATGGCAATGTCTACTACCCTGGGTCTTTTGTTACGTGCCTACAATATGGTTACAATCGTCCACAAAAATATGGCTTACTAATCCCCCCATTGTCATTCAATGTTAAGAAGTGACATGTGTGGCTGAGCAACGTAAACGATTATACGTGACCACATCAACCTTTATATAAACACTGATCATGAGTGGGGACGGAACGTATTATCTGCAAAATATGTAGCAAGCTATGTTCTTTTGCTGACTTTTTGGTTCTTAGTTTGTGACAGTTGGTGGTATAAAATTGCCAGAGGCAACACATTTTGTGGATGATGGTAGCTAGCTAGAACAAGCTATATGTGATGGGACATTCCTACAGAGTAGAATTATCTCACTCACTGTGTAGTATAGCTTTGTAGCTAGTTTTTATGTTAGCCATTATGGTTCTGTTTGCTCTATTTTATGCCAGCCAGCTAGCTAAAAGTCTTAACAAAAGCTAGCTAGCTATTTTCTATTATTATTCCAGTTCAGTTGGTAGTTTTATGCTAGCTAGCCTTAGGTGTGAGTGAGAGTAAAAAAGGGTTCATTACATGTAAAAAATAGTGATTAGCTAGCTAAGCATACCTCTTCTTGTTTCTTGAACAAGCCCTTCCGTCAGTTGCGATTTAGCTTAGATTAACGAACGTTTGAGTTTGAGGCGCTATGTGTGCGAGAAAAGGTCATGTGATATTAGTAAAAGTGATTTATGTATCACGTGGCTAAAAAGTGTAGGCTGATTTGGTCTGAACTAAAATCATCCGATTTCCCGCTTAGCCATCTTTAAAAAACAACAAAAGCACTCCATCGTAGTTTATATAAGAAAATTCGTAGATTCGCTTAATCAAAAATTTACAAAACTATAACCAGCTAATAATACTGGGAAATCGAGTCCTCCATGAATGAAATGCTAGCCGTTTTTGATGTATAGGGATGAAATTGATAGAAATGCGAAATACTCTCCACCGTAGTAACTTTTTATATTATTTGCCTTAATTAATGAGGAAATGGGCTCCGCTACGCTCCGTGCGCTGGCGCGCACTCCGCTACTCTCCGCAAAAATAAGCTCCGGGAAAAGATATTTACATATGCATTTGTTTTCAGAGCGTATAAACAGCAAACACTTTGCAGCATAGATTATCTTATAGGTTTTATAATTAAACGCACCTTTCCGCTTCCAGGGTTTTTCTGTTTGTTTAACAAAAAATTGGAGAAATCGGAGAACGAGAATCAAAAAATCCGAATACGCGCTTAGTAAAAAACCTTGAAAACATTTTCATACAAAGCAGAAATAAAGGTTAACTGAGCAATGTTATGTGTACTCTCATAGACCATTCTGGCTATTGCCCTGCATTGCAGTGCCTTCAAATTTGATGAATCGAACAAAACATCGACGAATCGAACCAAAGCATAACGTAACGGACAACATTGTTTTTCAGGAGCTTTTTTCTTGTTGTACAAACAGTAAAAACAACATCATTATTTTTCACAGTTTAAATATTTCATTCTCCAAGTTAAATTATGAAGAAACTGAATAAACATACAAAAAGGATGTGTTCTCTCCTAACAACTGATCTTGCAATTTAAAAATTTTACGAGGACTATATATTCTTTCCCAAACAACGGCCATCGTTTTGTTCAGGTTGTGCAATCTGTAAAATAGATACAAAGAAAGAAAAAGTAGGTTCGGACGCTTTAAGGGTGAAGATGATTTTTTTATCTTCACTGTTTATTTGTATCACAAAAGTTGAAAGAAAATCGTTAAAAATCTCAATTCATTTATTTAGCTAATCCATACTTATCAGAAATTAAAAAAAGCTATAGACCAAATTAAAGCTATCTTTCCTGACTTGTGTCTTAAGTAGAAAATTTTAGCTAACGTTGCCTCTGTGCAAAGACTAATAAAATATTATTCAAACTACTAACCTTATCTGACATTCATTTTGAGATGATGTATATAATTCCAACCATTTGTTGTACTTTGTGACGTACTACATGAGCTGTTGTTGTTACCTAACCTGACACCAACTTAACTTACGCAACTCATATGAACAACGCAAAAACGTTTTCGGTTTGTTTTGTTTTTCACGAATGATATTTTCGAATAGGATAGTGTTCTTAAAAATAGCCAACTCGTTCCCAGAGCGTAGAGTAAGCAGGGAAAAAATTGGGATAACAGAGACTGAGGGAATTTGACTTATCGAGTAAAAAAAGTGACACTTTCGTCAAAAAAATTTAAAAAATTTGATTTTCTCCCGCTGTATAGTAGAAAAATAGAAAAAAATAATACGCGCTTAAAATGCCAAATGGGCTCCGCTGCGCTCAGCTCGCTACGCTCATGTTAATTGTGGTGACAGAAGTACAGTTCTTTAGCATTGTAGTTAGCATACATTAGCTTTACCTTAGTCATTGAGGATGCAATGTAGAGCCTTGCACAGTGGGGGGTGGTTTCTAATAGACCTGATCTTAAAGGTTTCCAGGATAGTAGTCTCACTTGCCTGAAAAGGAACTGGACCCTACCCAGGTCTTGATTATTAATGGCTGCATATAAACCCCAACACCCCACACTGTGCTAGTTCTTCAGATGTACCTTACAGCTTACAGTTACCCACCCTCCCACCCTTTTCTATATATTGATTTTCTTCCACCTATTTTTTCTTTATTTTATGTCATCAACACACCTACGAGTGGTGGATGGGAGATACCAATTCAATTTATCACCGTGGTGCAATGGAATCGAATCGAAATCGAAATATCATGGATGTCTCTAATGCAACTAAAGACAACTGCATCATCACAGCTGTTATGGCAACGCGCAGCACAACACAACCAGACAGTTGCTTCTGCCTCAAGGTTTCCCTGGCATTTCTTTTGGCTCATTTTATGTCAGGGTTTTAGTCCAGAGGTAGAATCAACGAGTCCTGTAGGTATCCTCTAATTTAATTGGTGGGGTGTGTTGGGCCTCCTTCGTCAGCCGTTTAGGCAAGTAATGTGTTGATACAAGTCACGTACCTGACGCTCAGGGCGTGTATACATGTGTTTCACCATATTTGCTGACGCTCATTGAGGTGCGCCTGACGCTCAGGGCATCTCAATCAGTAGCACTTGAATAGAAAACATGCGCCTGACGCTCAGGGCATGTTGATGCTCCTGACGCTCAGGGCATCTCTCATACACCTGACGCTCAGGGTATGAATAAAAACACTAGTAATTAGCATGTGCCTGACGCTCAGGGACATGTCGATGCGCCTGACGCTCAGGGCATCTCTCATACACCTGACGCTCAGGGTATGAATAAAACACGAGTATTTTGCATGTGCCTGACGCTCAGGACATGTAGTTGTAGATATGTGTACTGTAATGCATTACTGGAATAGGAAACATGCGCCTGACGCTCAGGGCATGTCGATGCACTTGACGCTCAAGGCATCTCATCCTCTCATACATCTGACGCTCAGGGTATGAATAAAACACCAGTAATTAGCATGTGCCTGACGCTCAGGACATGCCGATGCACTTGACGCTCAAGGCATCTCAATTCTCTCATACTCCTGACGCTCAGGGTATGAGAGAAAAACCCATTGTCTCATGTTTCTGACGCTCAGAGCATGAAGACACCCTATATAATGCATATCCCTGACGCTCAGGATATGCATTATATATTTGTGCATATGACGAAGCACGAGGGAGGCACCTGCATTCCACCCCATTCCCCAAAACATTCTATAAATAGTCTATGCATACTGAACGTGTTGTATTTACTCATTCCAATAGAAATACATTGTTTCTATCAATTTTGTGTTATTATTCTGGAACCCAAAGCAATTAATTTATATGTTTGTGCCCATCTTAGCGAATTTCTCAAAATGTTTCTCGCAAAACTTAAAAAGTGAATTTCAATCCAGGGTGAGTACTTAGTATAGGTAAACAATGTCGCACATCCATATAGGTTTAATACCATTTCAAACAAAAATTAGCGCAACTTCTGTTAAATAGAAACACACGGTAACAGCTTGTTGTTAACACTGGCTGAGTGATTTGTACAGGTATTACTGTTTCGCACATATACGTTTCGGCATAATACCCATTTACAAAAAACTATTCTAACTTTGGTTCAAACAAACAGACAGTGAACAACCTGTTGTTATCTACGCACCTAAAACAATTTTACTTTGTGGAAAATTTTGTAACATTTAAAAATAAAAATACAGTTTATAACCTGTTTTTACCTTCTCAAAGCAAAAAAAAAACTGCAATATTTTATGGAAAGTTTCTATGAAAGATCAAAAATTAATCGTGACATCTGATAGGCGTAACACATTTTCCAAAAACCTTTCTTGCAACTTCGGTTTAAAAAAACACAGCGGAAACAGCCTGTTGTTATCCTGTCTAGCTAAAATCAAACAGCAGTATATGTTTATTTTGCAAACAAGTTTTCATGACGGTAGGATAAAAAGCTCTTATTCCAAACTGAAAAAAAACATATACATATCGTGAAAAGAAATAATGAATCAGTGCCATTGAAATTGTTGAATTAGGTCGTTATTTTTTATTACTGTTTTTATATAATATATATGTATCCATAGTAACGCTTACTTACTGTAACATTTTAAACTTTTAATTTGTAAAATATACACTCTGATGATGTCTACTGGAATGTGTAGACGAATATATAGTTTTTAAAAGAAAATCGTTTTACATCCCTCTGATTTTCACAATGATTAAGCTTCTGGTTATTTTATTTATAAATAATGAATACATTTGCAGATTTTCAGTACATGTCGACGATTGAACGAGAACCGCTATTCAGAATTTAAAAAAGCCTCAGAATAACAATGTTGATGTTGTAAAATTTCCCGATATATATATATATATATTGAAATAATTTTCGCTTCTGCAACTTGAGCTGCACTGGTGTATGCTCAGCGGCAGGGTTAAAAAAGTTTATTTCCTGACGTGTGTACAATATATATAGCTAGCTACAATCGTCCATGAAAATATAGCTCTCTATTCTCCCTTAATGTTAAGAACTGCCCTTTTGTGGCTAAGCAACGTAAACAATTACACGTGACATACCTGTATATAAACATTGATCACGAGTGAGAACAGAACGTACTATCTGCAAAATATCTAGCTGGCTATGTTTGGCCATTTTGTGGACGATTGTAGCTAGAACAAGCTGTATGATGGGACATTCCTACAGAGTAGAATTATCTCACTCACTGTGTAGTATATATGTATAATAGCTAGCTAGAGGATAGGCAGAAAATCTTTCTCAAAGAATTTTTCTATGCTAGCTATGTTGCTGATTTTATGCCAGCAAAAATAGCAATTTATTGCTAGCTACATGGGTAGTTCTATCCCAGCTAAGTAGTTAATTTTATGCAAGCTTTGTAGCTAGTTTTATGCTAGCTATATTGCATTGTTTGTTTTTATGCTAGCTAACTCTTACACAGCTAGGTAGCTAAATGCTATCTAAGTTCTATTATTATTCTATCTAAATCTGCAGTTTTAAGCTAGCTAGCTTTAGGTGTGGGTGAGAATAAGAATGGGTTCATTACATGTAAAAATAGTGATATACTAGCGAGCTAAACATACCCTTTCTTCGTTTTCTTGAACAAGCCCTTCCTCTGTCAGCTGCGATATAGCTAGCTTAGATTAACGGAGGTTTGAGTTTGAGGCGCTATGTTATCCGAGAAAAAGTATAGCTAGCTACAATCGTCCACGAAAATATAGCTGTCCTATTCCCCCTTAATGTTAAGAACTGCCCTTTTGTGGCTAAGCAAGGTAAACAATTACACGTGACATAGCTGTATATAAACATTGATCACGAGTGAGAACAGAACGTACTATCTGCAAAATATCTAGCTGGCTATGTTTGGCCATTTTGTGGACGATTGTAGCTAGAACAAGCTGTATGATGGGACATTCCTACAAGTAGAATTATCTCACTCACTGTGTAGTATATATGTATAATAGCTAGCTAGAGGATAGGCAGAAAATCTTTCTCAAAGAATTTTTCTATGCTAGCTATGTTGCTGATTTTATGCCAGCAAAAATAGCAATTTATTGCTAGCTACATGGGTAGTTCTATCCCAGCTAAGTAGTTAATTTTATGCAAGCTTTGTAGCTAGTTTTATGCTAGCTATATGGCATTGTTTGTTTGGTTTTTATGCTAGATAACTCTTACAGTAGCTAGGTATAGCTAAATGCTATCTAAGTTCTATTATTATTCTATCTAAATCTGCAGTTTTAAGCTAGCTAGCTTTAGGTGTGAGTGAGAATAAGAATGGGTTCATTACATGTAAAAAATAGTGATATACTAGCGAGCTAAACATACCCTTTCTTCGTTTCTTGAACAAGCCCTTCCTCCGTCAGCTGCGATATAGCTAGCTTAGATTAACGGAAGTTTGAGTTTGAGGCGCTATGTTATCCGAGAAAAAGTATAGCTAGCTACAATCGTCCACGAAAATATAGCTGTCTATTCCCCCTTAATGTTAAGAACTGCCCTTTTGTGGCTAAGCAACGTAAACAATTACACGTGACATAGCTGTATATAAACATTGATCACGAGTGAGAACAGAACGTACTATCTGCAAAATATCTAGCTGGCTATGTTTGGCCATTTTGTGGACGATTGTAGCTAGAACAAGCTGTATGATGGGACATTCCTACAGAGTAGAATTATCTCACTCACTGTGTAGTATATATGTATAATAGCTAGCTAGAGGATAGGCAGAAAATCTTTCTCAAAGAATTTTTCTATGCTAGCTATGTTGCTGATTTTATGCCAGCAAAAATAGCAATTTATTGCTAGCTACATGGGTAGTTCTATCCCAGCTAAGTAGTTAATTTTATGCAAGCTTTGTAGCTTAGTTTTATGCTAGCTATATTGCATTGTTTGTTTTTATGCTAGCTAACTCTTACACAGCTAGGTAGCTAAATGCTATCTAAGTTCTATTATTATTCTATCTAAATCTGCAGTTTTAAGCTAGCTAGCTTTAGGTGTGGGTGAGAATAAGAATGGGTTCATTACATGTAAAAAATAGTGATATACTAGCGAGCTAAACATACCCTTTCTTCGTTTTCTTGAACAAGCCCTTCCTCTGTCAGCTGCGATATAGCTAGCTTAGATTAACGGAGGTTTGAGTTTGAGGCGCTATGTTATCCGAGAAAAAGTATAGCTAGCTACAATCGTCCACGAAAATATAGCTGTCTATTCCCCCCTTAATGTTAAGAACTGCCCTTTTGTGGCTAAGCAAGGTTAAACAATTACACGTGACATAGCTGTATATAAACATTGATCACGAGTGAGAACAGAACGTACTATCTGCAAAATATCTAGCTGGCTATGTTTGGCCATTTTGTGGACGATTGTAGCTAGAACAAGCTGTATGATGGGACATTCCTACAGAGTAGAATTATCTCACTCACTGTGTAGTATATATGTATAATAGCTAGCTAGAGGATAGGCAGAAAATCTTTCTCAAAGAATTTTTCTATGCTGGCTATGTTGCTGATTTTATGCCAGCAAAAATAGCAATTTATTGCTAGCTACATGGGTAGTTCTATCCCAGCTAAGTAGTTAATTTTATGCAAGCTTTGTAGCTAGTTTTATGCTAGCTATATTGCATTGTTTGTTTTTATGCTAGCTAACTCTTACACAGCTAGGTAGCTAAATGCTATCTAAGTTCTATTATTATTCTATCTAAATCTGCAGTTTTAAGCTAGCTAGCTTTAGGTGTGGGTGAGAATAAGAATGGGTTCATTACATGTAAAAAATAGTGATATACTAGCGAGCTAAACATACCCTTTCTTCGTTTTCTTGAACAAGCCCTTCCTCTGTCAGCTGCGATATAGCTAGCTTAGATTAACGGAGGTTTGAGTTTGAGGCGCTATGTTATCCGAGAAAAAGTATAGCTAGCTACAATCGTCCACGAAAATATAGCTGTCTATTCCCCCTTAATGTTAAGAACTGCCCTTTTGTGGCTAAGCAAGGTAAACAATTACACGTGACATAGCTGTATATAAACATTGATCACGAGTGAGAACAGAACGTACTATCTGCCAAATATCTAGCTGGCTATGTTTGGCCATTTTGTGGACGATTGTAGCTAGAACAAGCTGTATGATGGGACATTCCTACAGAGTAGAATTATCTCACTCACTGTGTAGTATATATGTATAATAGCTAGCTAGAGGATAGGCAGAAAATCTTTCTCAAAGAATTTTTCTATGCTAGCTATGTTGCTGATTTTATGCCAGCAAAAATAGCAATTTATTGCTAGCTACATGGGTAGTTCTATCCCAGCTAAGTAGTTAATTTTATGCAAGCTTTGTAGCTAGTTTTATGCTAGCTATATGGCATTGTTTGTTGGTTTTTATGCTAGATAACTCTTACAGTAGCTAGGTAGCTAAATGCTATCTAAGTTCTATTATTATTCTATCTAAATCTGCAGTTTTAAGCTAGCTAGCTTTAGGTGTGGGTGAGAATAAGAATGGGTTCATTACATGTAAAAAATAGTGATATACTAGCGAGCTAAACATACCCTTTCTTCGTTTTCTTGAACAAGCCCTTCCTCTGTCAGCTGCGATATAGCTAGCTTAGATTAACGGAGGTTTGAGTTTGAGGCGCTATGTTATCCGAGAAAAAGTATAGCTAGCTACAATCGTCCACGAAAATATAGCTGTCTATTCCCCCTTAATTTTAAGAACTGCCCTTTTGTGGCTAAGCAACGTAAACAATTACACGTGACATAGCTGTATATAAACATTGATCACGAGTGAGAACAGAACGTACTATCTGCAAAATATCTAGCTGGCTATGTTTGGCCATTTTGTGGACGATTGTAGCTAGAACAAGCTGTATGATGGGACATGGGTAGTTCTATCCCAGCTAAGTAGTTAATTTTATGCAAGCTTTGTAGCTAGTTTTATGCTAGCTATATGGCATTGTTTGTTGGTTTTTATGCTAGGGCAGAGCACGAGGTAAGGGACAAAACAGTAAACTACTTTATTTTGCAGGGATTTTATTATTATTTTTGTGCTATTAGAGCACCCTTAAGATTAAGAAATTGTTTTACAGCTTGTAAAACTTTAAGCGTGGCTAATTGTTATCTTTTTTAATCTTGCTTCTCCTGTTTTATATTTTTCTCTAAAGAGTAGCTATTTTTTGGTCCTACAGTTTTGCATTTTGCATCGTGTTTTGTAGCTAAGTCACTTAATACTTCTTTTTTATATTTAGTTAAGACTTTGGTGGGCTTTCTCAAGATGAAATTGTTGAATTCAAAGATGTTTATGGCTAGCTAGCTAGCTAATCTTGGCTTTATCACAAGATTGGGTGCTATTTTATACAATTTATAAAGAAACACAAAATGATTGCTTTGTATATATATAATGTATATAATAAATAAACTATTTATGCACAACTTGAGACATTTTCTACTAGCATGATAAACTAGAATGTTGAAACCGTCGACTCTGAATGACGTTTTATTTAATGTATGATGTCACATATTTGGCCCGAAAACCCTTAGGACCAAAAGTGACCCTTTGGACAATTTCGGACAGTTAAATATTACATCTACATCATCTTTAATGGCCTCAGAATCCAAAATAATGTTTTTTATTCAGTTAATAAACGAATTTTAAGCATACATTCAGGCTCTAAAGGCCGTTTTTCACATAATTTCTCACATTTGGCCCAAAAATAACCCTTTGGACAATTTCGGACAGACTAATATTTCATCTACATCATCTTTAATGACCTTAGAATCCAAAGTAATGTTTTTTATTCAGTTAATAAACGAACTTTAAGCATACATTGAGGCTCTAAAGGCCGTTTTTCACATAGGTCTCACATTTGGCCCAAAAATAACACTTTGGACAATTTCGGACAGTAATAAAATTAAGTAATTTTCATTCCAGATATTTAACCTAACCTGTGGACCATAAAAAACATGTTTTCTTAACTTTATTCCAGAGATATTGTGGAAGTCATCTAAATGATAATTTTTAAGTCATTTTTAGACATTTTGGCCTAAATATACCAATTTCGGACAGGTGTCCAAAAAAAATTTTCTTTTAATAATATGGACAATTTATCTGAGATTATTATTCTTTTTACAGAGTATAAAATTTTTATTTCGTTCTTGAGATATCCTGTTTTAACTGAGAGGGTAATTCAAATTATTTTTCCGTAACATTTTTGTCCGCTTCGAAACAGCCGCGTGTGCTATTATGTAGCTGATTTTATGCTAGCAAAAATAGCTAATTTTATGTTAGCTACATTGGTAGTTTTATCCCAGTTAAGTAGTTAATTCTATGCTAGCTTTGTAGCTAGTGTATTATGGTAGCTATATGGCACTGTTTGCTCTTTTTTATGCTAGCTAGTTAGCATAAAAATGAGCAAACAAGAAGTAGCTAGGTAGCTAAGCTATATGCTATCTAAGTTCTTTTATTATTCCAGCTAAGTCAGCAGTTTTATGCTAGCTAGCTTTAGGTGTGAGAAAGGCGAAGAAGGGGATCATTACATGTAAAAAAATAGTGATATATTAGCTAGCTAAACATACCCTTTCTTCGTTTCTTGAAAATGCCCTTCCGTCCATTACGACCAACAAGCCAATATGGCCATATCAACGCAATTTTCATTTCAAGCGCTATGTATCTGGAGAAATGTCACGTGATATTAGTAAGAGTGACCGTGGCTAAAGCTCTGTGCCGACCTGATCTCAACTGAAAACGGCGTGTCTCGATCAACCAGATTTTCACGGAAGAAATGACCTTAAAAAAAAGTTGGATAAGTGGGGCAAAAATGGGTCCAAAAACGCCGACGTTTTGAAATTTTGATGTATTGGGAGAAAATCACGGAAACGTCACGCTCTAATATTTATGGGAACGAGGAAAATAGCTCCGCTTTGCTCCGCAAAAATTCGCGAAATTTGTTGGATAAACCCGCAAATTTTTGCGAGATAAACTTTCGCGAACAAGAATTTTTCAGTTAGAAAAAAACTTCAAAATTCTTAGCATAATTGAAAATGTTATAAATTTTCTTTCTTGAAAAAAGATTTCTAAGTATTTTGTACGTTTTTGGTGAAAAATGATAAAATAGCTTACTGGATAAACTTTCGCGAATGAAGAAATTCGGAAACTTTCGCGAGATAAAGTTTCGCGAATGAAGAAACTCGCACATTTTCGCGAGATAAACTTTCGCGAAAATAACGAAAAATTGCGAATTCGCGAAAGTTTCTCTCGCGAATGTTTCTCCAATTAAAGTATTATTTAGTATGTATATGTAGAGCCTAGCGTATCTCACATTGGAAAAAAAACACATCACAGAATTAAGACGTAAATCACAAAATTAGGACGTTTTAGCTTATTCATCTTTTGTTCAACCGGGAAAAATTTGCATTTTGTTTACCTGCATTTTTGCAAAGTTATTTTATGGAATAAAAACCACGAGGGTGCCGATAAGCCGCAAACACCGTGAAAAGTGCGGGCGTTTTCTGGCGAGTTCAGCGTTTTGAAAAAAATTCAGGTATTCGCCTGAAAAATCCCACATAAAACCGAACAATGCCCAAACAAAAAAAAAAGAATCACCACAAAAACACTCAATGATTCACCACAAATTATTTAAAAAAGTATAAAAATTAAAATGAACTAACTATGTGGTAGCGAAGTGCTTAAAAGAACTGTTTTTGATGGTTTTTAATAAGATTTACTTGATAAATAAATTATAGATAAACTTTATTAACTCCTTTCTCTTCAAGCGCATGCTTTCAACTGTTTATGTTATAAGGTGTTGCATTTCGGGAATGCTCCGGGCGTGTTCGGCGGACAACCGTCAATTTAATTTGAAAAGTCACCCTCGTTAAAAACCATGAAGTTATGTAGTGAGATGAGTCACCAGATCATCGCTGGAGTAATAAAAGGATGGTAGAGGACATATGTTTTTTTCACTTTCAAAAAATGCAATAAATATAAGAAAGAAAAACAATGTGGTTGCCTAATATATTTTATGTATATATATATGTTATTTATCTATATAATAATACGCTAAGTGTGTCTGTGTGTCTGTAACAGGCAAAGTGGATTATATTTTTTACAATTTTCTTTAAAAGCGTCTATAATGTATCCCCTATAACAATGTTCTGTATTTTATAAACGTTTTGTTGACGATTTTGATTGGCTAAAACAAATCATGTGATAAAATAAAGTGACTTCATTAGTTGGGAATTTTATTACATGCGAATTTAAATTTACCGTGACGGGAGCTTTGTTATAAATTGTTATACGAGTAAAGTCACAGGCAATTAACGTTGTTATTATAGTTGTCAATTTCGTTCAAAAGTTTTAATTCATTGTTCGTACTTTTTTATTGAAATTGACAACAAAGCACTTTCCTCCAGGGGTTTTCGTTTAAAACGTTTTTTCAGCCTTCTTAATGAAATTGCTAACAAACATTTTTGTGATAAGAAGCACAATAAACTTTAAAAAGACAATTAGTGGATTATTCCACGGGTTTAAATAACTAGTTTACATAATATTGTTATAGAGATTTATGAGAATAGCTGTCAGCTCCATTTTCTCAGTTTTAACGTTTATTGTTGTATTAAATAACACAATTTTTGAGGATTGAAGTTCGAAGTACATGTACTTTTTTTCCTGATGTTACTTATGTTTGTGAAGATTTTCGAGAATCACATCCAAGCTGCTACTTTTTATAAATTCCTTGTCTTTCATAAGTGATATATTTTTTTCTCATTTGCAAATTTGTTACTTAAAATTGCAGTATATAATATGATGTGCTGATAGTACAAACAGGACTTGTCTATTGGGTTTTACAGGAATTTTTCGCATACACAGTGTTGTATCTTTGTGTTTATTATATATATACTTATATATATGGTTAATTGTGTATTCTTTTGTTATTCATGGTTTTTGAAAACAATTTTTTTGTAGTGTTTATATAAAGTGTTTTTTTAATCGACATCACCCTCTATATGCAAGTACTGCTGCTACCCCTTATAATAGAACATTTCCACAAAAGCGTAGATAGTTGAAAACCTTCTTGTTTAACTGACAGAAGTTCAGAATAGCCTTCTAGCAGTTGTGAGTGTTTCAGCCGTCCCACTTTTTTGCATAGGCAGATTTTAACCATGTTCTAATTGATTTATTAGGATTGGATTGTGTGTTCAAACCGACAGGTTTTCTTGTTTATTCTTCGCATCACATTGCGTATTATACTTAACCCCAGTAACGACTATAATTTTGAGCATAATGTTTACTTTCCTCTTTGACGATTTTTAACATTTTGTTCTTTTTGATCTACATTTTTTATTACATTTTATTATATTGTGTATATTTTTTATATTTCCTTTGATCTGTTTTTTACACATTTGCAAATATTAAGTCCAGTTTCGAATCCCGGCTCCAGAATACCAGCTCCCGGGTCCCAAGTCCCACTTTTCCGATATGCATGCTAGAAAAGTCTCGAAAGAAATAAAGATAGCAACTTGCCCCGGGTACTTTATTGCAGGCCTTAACTTATTAATCATAGCATAAAATACTTATCACGTTTACTTACCACGGAAGTCCGTGGTTAGTAAACGCGGCTATTTTACATGATCAAAATCATTTTTTTAATAGGAAACAAAGGCAATTACCAGAAAAAAATTACCATGCCGCCAAAACTTGCTACCAGGATACTTTGTCTTCGTCTCCCAAAAAAGAATTGGTGCTTTCTGACAGGCATACCAACTTAAAAAGGATACATGAACGAGATTTTCTACTATTTTTCAAAAAATCTTGGGTTTTTAAATGTCAAAAACTAACTTCAATTGTTTTTGAGATTTTTATGGAAATGTTAAACCATTTCTTCTGACGATGATGATACGGATATTGGGGCTTTTTAAGAAATTAATAAAAAAAAATCCTAGAATTCAGAAATTCTACGTATAAGTTATATAGTACGTATAGTTCCAGCATACCTTCCGTGGATTAATTTTCGCGATTTCGCGAATTTTTAGATTTATTGAAAATTAATCCACCCGAAATTTTTCGAATCTCGTTGAAAAGACTATGGACGTTATAAACGAATGATTTGAAGTAAAATTATAGTTTGTTTGTTTCCTCTTCCTGTTAGTTATCCTTCCTTCGCGAAACTTTATCCACACGAAATTTTTAAGATAAGCCCATTCGCGAAATTAAATCTACGCAATTTTTTTCAAGCTCGGCATTTATTTATTTATTTATAAAATATTTATACAGGATAGGTCGTTTCAGTTCACGCGAAAATTAATCCACGTAAGGTAACAATTGTTAAACTACTACACACTCATTTCTTTTTATAAGCATACAGTTGATTTGGACTGAGGCTCAGTATGCTTAAGATTTTTCCAATTTGAGCCTGAAACTCTCGTTCAAACCTTTTCTTTATCAAGAATAAAGATTACATATTGGATATGCGTATAAGGCTACACTGCAGTGTTCTCAAAATGATTCGAATGCATACTACTGATTCGAATGCATTTTAGAAAAAGGTTAGAATGTTCGATAAAACTGTTTCCCATTACTGCTTTTAAGTATAAAACCCTAGATATGTAACTTAAAAGCAAAAATAAGAGAAAACGATAATTGTATCTGTCCGAAATTTTTTCCGCCGAAATTTTTGGTTGTTAAGGTATGTTCTGAGCTTCAAGGTATGCTTAACATTATGCCTAGTTTCAGAGAAATTTGAGCTTAAGTATGCTTATAAGCGTTATGCCTATAGAAAAAGAGTGTATTGGTCGGAGAGATGAAAAAATGTGAAGATTATAGCGTTGCTGTCTGTACAGTATATTCAAGAAAACAATTTACACTACGAAAATAACAACCAGAGCAGAAAATAACAACCAGGCCCGGTCTGTAATTTACACAAACGTTGGCTGCCAATTTTAAGTTTTTAGAACAACTCTTAATTTTTGTATATATTATATTACATCACTAAAATACTACTGGAAGGGTTTTTATTTCATAAAAATAAAATAAAAAAAAGCTGCTGAATAATAATTTAATTATATGTTTTATACAACAAAAAACCCAGATAGACTAGCAGCCACATATATCATAAAAGTAGAAATAGATACCTCCATGCATATTTTACAACACAAACATATTTATCAGGTCCTTATTTTACACGTTATTGATACTATTTTGACCACAAAAAAATACAACCTGAATCTATTAGTAGCCATTATTACTATAATGTACAAGAAATAAAAATATCCCATCATAAAGAAAAATAATTATATAAAGAACAAATATATAATCGTATATGTTGTATATTAGACTTTTCAATTCTGTTTTATTATTTTCTCTCTGTTACCTCTTGAAAGGTCTAGTGAGAGTGAAGTTGTGGCAAGGCATTGTCGAAAAACCTGAAGTAATAAAAAAAAAAGAACTTATTTATAACATGAAACAGTATTACCACAGAAATATATTATAAAATTTTTGCACTCTCTCTCTCTCTCTATTATTTGATTGCTACCCTGATAAGATTTGTCATCCATAAAAAATGATTAAAAACTCAGGCATTTCAGGCGAAGATTTATAAAAAACATTTCACTTACTGATATCTCCCAACTTTTTGTAATCCAGACAAGTTGGTCTAAAAAAGTGAAAAAAACAACAGACGGTTAATAGATATCATGACGTACCTTGCGCTGCGCGGTCGAACGTCCAAGCAGCACAATGTCCATGGAAACAGAAATGCGTGCACAAATGGCGACGATTCAAGCAAAATCATTGGTCAAAATTATGAAATTACGTCATTATACACTGCAGCGGTTATATAGCGCTCTTCAAAAAATTTTCAAAATTATTTCGCCTTTAAAACGAGCGCTCTTAAATATTGTGCAATAATAAGTGCACTAACTGACGCGAGTTTTTCTTCGCGTGTATTGATTTTCGCAGTTTGGAGAAAATCAAAGTTTTCACATGCATTAGCTTTAGAGATTGAAAATATAAATCGGTTGCCAATGTAAAGGCAATTTTATTGACCCACATTCATTCAAAAGAGATAAAATCGTTTTTTGACCCACATCCATTAAGTAGAGATGAGGAATATGACTTTCTTATTTCCACTTTATGTTCACAAATAGAAGGAACACGCCATTATTTACCCAAAATTCACGAAATTTGTGAAAATTAGTACCCATAAAAAGTAAATATGTGTAAGATGTCATTCATAGCACAAATAGACTTACGTTATGGGTATGTTCATAACATTCATGTAATTGACACACGAATCCACCATGGTATCCATCATACAGGCCTAACAATTAAAGAACAATTTAACAGAAGTAACTAAAAAGGAGGTTGAGCGGTTTTGATTGTACACATTCCATGTGTTAATTCCTACTTAATAATTGTTGCAATAGGTTCACAAATAAAAATTAAAATATTACTTGCACGTTCACAGATTTGTCTCGCTTACCTGTTTAGATATGATTTGTATTTGTTCAGCGACAGGTTCGGCATTTTCATCCAGTGAATCGTACTCCAAACACAAAACATCCGTGTCACCCTCCGCCTCACCCTCCATCCCACTTTTTAAATACTCCCAAGATATATGATCGAACGGTAAGTGTATATTCTAATCCTTTTAGAAGATCTCAAAGTAAAGAAAAATGTGGAAGTTACATTGCAGATTTTAAAAAGTACCTATTTTCTTCGATTAAATTGTCAGTCTTTCTATAAGAAAAGGGAAAATACGAAAAGAAGTCACTGTTTTAAAGCCAAGAAACAACGGATTATGAAAAGAAGCATTTATAATTTAAAGAGTTTCCTTATACTCAATTGTACAGAACTAAAGTTGCGTGATAATTTTTCAATCGAGTTCAGTTGCTAATAAAAAAAATCGTGTATATAAGTAGCCTAAGTCCTGTGGAAGATCGACGTTAGACAGAATTTTTCTCGAAGAAAAAGTTGGTGAATCATACAACAGCATTTATTCGTACTTCTAATTCTCGGGACATTAAGACGCGTTATGTTTTACGAACTTCGGAGTAAAGTTTCGTGAATTAATAACGTTTCGTTATTTGATCGTTTGGTTATCGCGAAAGGATAAACTGCCCGTATCTCGTATACATACTAAATTTCGTTCCTGAGGCTTCTTTTTCACTTTCTGGTATTTGGCTCGTGCGATCACACACTGAAGGAGATATGGACGATATTAGGTACACGCAGGCGCCCTAGCTACATACAGCTACCTCGTTCCCAGGGCATTTAGTGAATGAGGATGTCTGCTGAACATTTTAATTACCTCTTGAGACAACCTTATTCCACATAACATAATGAAAAGGGCAAAATTAAACGATTTAAGGTAATATAGAACGATGGGCAGTTCGCTCTCCTCGACATGAAATGAAGTGTAGTACGAATCCGCTAATTCGAGCACGCCAGGAATCAAAATATGTTCGAAATAAGCAGCAGAAAACAAGTCCTCATATTTAACGAAAAAAGGATTTGAGGACATTTGATGAAATTTTTCAATTTATACTATTTTTCAATAAAGAAAAAAAAAATTTCGCGGGAATCAATTTTCCCGAATAAGGAGTTTCCCAATAAATTTTGCGGGGAAATTTTCTTTGCGAAATAACAAACTCAAACAAATTTCAATTCCTTTTCGGAATAGACACGGATAAGTATAAGGATATGTATTTACGGATTAGTTGCGTTATTGCAAGTTGGCTCGATCTGCGCTTTAAAATAAACCTGTTGCCAAAATTAAAAATCGAGGTTTTTGTACTGAGACAAAACCTTTGTACTAAAAATGTAACAATAACTACCAAAGGTCCGTAGAAAACTTTTCCCAATCGTCTGAACGTTTACATTTTTGCTACAGGTCGGCTCAATTCAGCTTTTTAAAACTACCAGAAACTTACCGACTTAGTCAAAGCATGAGCTGTAGGACTATTAACCAATCATTGGTAAGCTTTTTCTCCCTTGCTGCGCTTTAGTACACCTGATGAGAAAAAATTACACAAAATTTGGTAAAATCTACTGTGTTTTTAAGTTATTAATTAAACACACGCTTATATATACATAAATCAAAGCAATTTTTTTTCGACATATGTCGATAAGTTAATGCGGGAGAAGAACGGCTGTTGATCTTTCAACCAAGTTTAATTCTGCTGTTATGAATTTCTCTTTGCACTGTCAACTCGGCCGTAACTAAATCAAGTCGGCAACTAAAACGAAAAAAGACATATTTCCAAGAAAGCGTGTATAAACCAAGTTAGCTACAATAATGAAAACGTTTTGTGTTCTGGAAACAAATACCCCAGAGAGATAACCGCAAAGATATCTGATGTAAAAAGATCGCTTGCTCAGATACACGAACTTACCGTTCATGGGCATCTCGTCAATTTGAGTACTGTAGTATTGCTCTATGTCTCGTAACACGCGAATATCGTCGCTTTTTACGAAGTTAATGGCTACACCTTTACGACCATATCGGCCGGATCGACCAATTCTATAAAACAACAATAAAAACTTTTGGAAACTAACTTTCGCGAAATTTTTCGCGGCAAAACTTTCGAGGATTCGAGAGTTTCGAATACCTCCAGGATGTAGATTTTCGCGGTTTGAAATTCACCATGTGTTTTTTTTTTTAACTTTTAAGATTTCGCGGGAATAAACTTTCGCGTTTAGCAACGTAGGCATGTTTTGCGAAAGATACTTAAAAATGAGGTTAAATTATCGCGAAAGTTCCTTTTGTTAAAGTAATATTAATTCCGTAAGTTATCCTTAGTTCAAAAATGTTAAAATTTATTTCTCACCTGTGAATGTATAACTCACGATTGTTTGGTAGGTCGTAATTTATAACCAATGACACTTGAGGAACGTCCAAACCACGTGACCATACATCAGTGGAGATCAAAACACGACTTAAAAGAACAAAACAAAAGAAATTACACTAACAAAATCTAGTTCGTTTTTTTTACTATAGTGAATTTTAAGCAAAATTTTAGAAGCGAAACTATTCCTCACCTTGAACCGGACCTAAATTCCTTCATGATAGATTCACGTTCTTTTTGAGGCATGTCGCCGTGCATTGAAACGACAGTGAAGTTCGCCTCGCGCATTTTCTCAGTTAGCCAGTCCACCTTACGTTTGGTGTTGCAGAATATAACGGCTTGGGTAATCGTCAGCGTGTCGTATAAATCGCACAGCGTGTCGAATTTCCATTCTTCCCTTTCTACGGCAACGAAAAATTGCTTGATTCCTTCTAACGTCAACTCATCACTAGGTAGAGAAAGTTAAACAAATATTGACTCTTCGATATACAGCTACTGGGAACCACAACAAACTAACACCTTCACAGAGCCCCCCTGTACGTAGCACTTTGTATTTGCGTACAAATGTCAAATTGTGATCGCAGTATTTTTACTTAAAAAATATGTACGTACCGTTTCACAAGTATACGGATCGGATCTGTCATAAACTTTCGGGTCATTTCTAAGATTTCGTGTGGTAGCGTGGCACTAACGAGCACAACCTAAAATCAAGATTGGAATCTTTTTAAGACAAGATGATAGTTTTTTATTTTTTCTGGCGCGAAAAGTAAACAGGAAAAATTCTAGTATAAGAATGTACATTGTGCAATAAAATAAACAAGATGCAGGCGCTGCATAAACTATCTCGCTATTAAAAATGCACAACTATGAAACATCCACAATGCGACCCAATTCTACAATTTCTGCTAACAAAAATACAGCCTATCATCCATGGTTAAAAGTTGCGCGATTGAAACGTTTATGGTCTTAAACGGCATTTAGGTGACAAAAAATCAAAATTATGATGTCACCATCATGTTCAGCATACTTTTTTTGTTATCTGTGGCAAATTTTGTCGAAAATAAAGTAGTTTTAATTTCGGACCAATTTTGGCCTAAAATGACATTTAGGTGACAAAAATCAAAATTATGATGTCACTATTATGTTCAGCATACCTTTTTTGTTAACTGTGCCAAATTTTGTCGAAAACAAATACCAATTTTGGCCTGAAACGTCATTTAGATCTGTGACGTTGCAATTGACCATTTGGGACATTTAGTTAGTTACGAGTTGGAAACCTATCCTCGCAGGCGAGATAGTAAAAACAAAAAAAAAAAGTAAAAATAGTTACCAAGATGAGATTCGAACACACGACTACTCCCGTGTCGGTGCTCAGAGAGCCAAAAATTTCCATTTTGGGACGGACAGCTGTATTTGAATACTCCTCGCAGGCGAGATAGTAACTAGTCAAATAAAATGTTAAAAATATCTACTATGAATTACCTGCGTTGCTGGAGGTAAAAATCGGTATACGTCATAAATCTGTTCTTTAAATCCTAAACAGAAGAAACTTGGAATCTACAACACATTAAAACAACAAAAACACAACGAATCTCAAAGATCAATAAAATAAACCATTATTACCTTTGTTCAACATTTCATCGGACTCATCGAGAATAAACATTTTGATTGATCGAGTTCGGAGATTACGTCGTTTGATCATGTCTAAATGGCGTTGTTAAACTTTGTTTATTTTGGTTTCAAGAGATAGTTTATTGGGAGGTATATTTTTTGTGTGGTACTAAATTTATAGAAGCACTTGAAATTGATTAATTTGCCATGTTCTAAACACCATCACTTTTGTAATTGTCGGTAAAAAAATTTTTTTGGCGGTTTTCTAATAGGACCTTTTTTCATGTAATTTCGAAAAAACTCTGAAATACTGTCATATTTCTGCTCACGAAAATTTGACCAAACATTTAAGAGAACTGACATAACGTATTGGGGACAGGAAAGAAAACGATACACATAATTCTTGACATTAACAAAGTGATTTTACTTAATTGAAACAACAACAGAATATCAGAACTAACCGAAAACGCGACCAGGTGTTCCAGAGACAATGTGTTGACCATAATCCAGCTTTCGAATATCTTCACCGATATTGGTACCACCAATGCATGAATGACACTGTACACTCATATAATCTCCTAAGGCAAGGACCACCTAAAATGCAAAAGAAACAGATAGAAATTATTACCCACAACAAGAAATTTTTGCCACCTCCATTTATAAGTACTGTATATACCTTTTGAATTTGTCCAGCCAATTCACGAGTGGGTGACAATATAAGAACTTGTGTTTCACGCAACTAAAATATAATTATATTTATAACTATAATTAACCAACAAACATAAAATGCCAACACTAAAAACCAATTTAAGATGTTTAACATATCGAGACAAAAAAGAAAATTGTTTGCCTGTGACTTTTCTGAGGGTCACGTTTTTAGACCAAAACTATTGTTACTGTTGATGTTCCATATGTATAACAGTTTAAAAAGATAAATAAAACAGTTGTATAACTGAAAGTGGTGCATACCCTGGTGTCAATTTGTTGCAGTGCAGAAATTGAAAATGTAGCTGTCTTTCCGGTTCCTGACTGTGCCCTGCATTTAAAAACAGATTTTTCAAAATACATATGTACAGTTTTCTGTAAGGGAAAACACACAAAACATGAAACATGCTTGGCTTGAAAACACAATTGTAAGATCATATTCAATAGTGCTATAACAAAATATGCATTACAGCGTTGTATGTCCTGATTTTAGAACATAATAGCACCTTAAGGTTCACATAGGTGAAATAATTTATATTTTACATGGTTAATCTACTCGTGCAAGAAAGCTTGTAAAAAACTTACTGTGCAATAACATCTCTTCCCTTTATTATTGGCAGAATTGCTCTTTGTTGAATAGCTGAGGGTCGCTCAAAACCTAGAGAGATGCACAGAACATATCATGGCAACACTTTTCAGTTGAAGTCACCCTAAAGATGGCATGACACGACAGCCACCATGTTCGATCCATAACAAAAATTGAAAAATTTAACAGATTTGTTAAACAAATCTTTAACTCGTGTTGGATTTTTTTAATTCCAAAACACTTTAGCAGGCCTACTTGTAAACAGCACTAAGTATTTTTAATGCCACCAAAAACAAAATTACAATTCCCTGATTGACCAAGCAGTGATGCGAACAAATGGCGAACACTTTCAAATCGAAAAAGAAACAATAACCCACATTTGGTTTGAAACTACACATACAGAACAAAACATGCCCGTCCTTGGTGTTTGACCAAACATAGTTCATATGATAATGGCTGATGTATAGATTTCAGACTTTAAAACACAAAAAAAAACACTTTACAAGAAACTTAAAGGGAACCAGAGGTATAAAATGATGTTGGACTTATGAATTATGATGTCATATTTAAGTAATAGCAAATTTGGAAATTTTCTTTCATCAGTAATTTTAGACTTGTAAAGGGGTGTGCATTCAAACTTTATCAATGCATAGATATTATAAAGGTTAATTGATTAACATAATTTTTTTTTTCCAAAATGACACACGTTTGCTCGTCCCAGGCTTCTTAATTTTTTGCTGACGACCCCATAACTTGGGATCTGCATGTTGGTTTGCAATCAAATTTTGTAAGTAAACATAATTTTATTGCGAACCAAGTTACAGATCCCAAGTTATTAATATTATCATATAATTAGCTAATTAATTATTAAATAACGCACAATTCAGAGTTTAAGAAAAACATGGAAAAGACGTTGTCAGTTGCGAAGAATGAGCAGTTAATTATATTGTATGTACCTTATAATTATCCTGCATCAGTTAATTATCCTGTTACAGACCAATTATTTCAGCCTGACTGGTAAAACTGTTCTGCCCCTGTTTATAAAAAGGGCCGAAAATACATAATCAGGGCAACATAATCAGGACAGGCCGGCTTATATTACTTTTATATTATTTCTCACTTATAGAATGAACATAATCTGGGCAGGCTGGCTTAAGTACAACAGGCTTCTCATTTTGAGATACGTGATCGCGGTCCTACGCCCTATTGCGTACGTGAATGACTTGAGGTATGGGACCAATCGCGTACCTGCGTTGACAAATTACATGATACCTCCAATCGCGCATGTGTACCCTACTTTCTTCCCAGACCACCACATATACTGCCACGGGTTATATATCGGTACAAAATAAGGTACAAAGACCCCAGGGACAATGTTGGTAAACAAATAAATCGCTATTTTTGAAATCGCGCACCTGAAGTAAATTAGGTACGCTACGCAATTGCGTAACGTCGTCAACTGGCGTACATATAAGCACATATTTCCAAGACTTTTTTCTTTCGCCATGCCTAGTTTTCAATGGTGTTCTATTTTGCAGAGAAATCCATCATTCTGTGACAATAATTCGTCAATGTTTCAGTCACAAAGTTCGAAGAAAATGGCAATAACAGCCTAGCCAGGAGACCCAGCGTTTTTCTTGCCACCCGGAAATCGGAGTAGTTAAGGTGGGAAAAATTAAGCTGGGTCTCAAACGATTTTTCTGCAGCCAAAATCTGAGTCATTCGTTCGCGTCTAAGCTTTTGTTTGAGAGAAATTCATTTTATCAACTCGAAGAAGAAAGCTAAGTTAACTAGCCTAATAACAGCCTGGCTGTTCAGCCATTATATCAGCGTTCATAATCCGGTCAACACCACATAATCAGGGCAAACAAAACATGCGGGGCCATGCGTACATAATCCTGTTTATAAACCGGCCGTTTTCGCAATCTGGGCAGAACAAAACTGTGATGGCATACCAAAGTTGGCCTACTAGCTAGCTACCTTATTCCATGAAATTAACGAATCATGAAATTAACGCAGTTTTTCAAAATTCGCGTTAATTTTATGACCGTTAATTAAATGCAGTGTTAATTTAAAGACTGTTAATTTCATGACTCGTTAATTAAAATACTGTTAATTTGGTAACTTTTTTATAATATATAAAAGCCTAATTTAATACAATTTTTTTACTATTTTCTTCTCATCGGACGATAGCTTAACGGTGCTCTTTTTAGCCATCTTTTTAAAATAGATTTTTTATCATCTTCATACTCTGATCCAAGTGGAAAATCAACTGAAAGTTTTCTTCGAAAATTTTTTAATTTTTAACATTGTCTTTAAAAACAACGTAAACTTTTATTTCAATTTCCAAACCGCCTTGTAATAGAGTAGACCGCTTCACTATCTAAACCCCGATCGTGACGTGACAACCATTGAAGTTGATCTTTGCTTGTCAACTTCAAAACCAGAACATGCGAAAATCATTAAAAGCATTTCCAAACAGAAGAAAAGGTCGTACCATCATCACTGCTGGTTGGAGATTGCTGGGATAACAGAAACATTAAAAAGCGCCAGAGAAGCAAATAGCCAGATCAACATGGACCCATTTTTGTAAAATTACAAGTTCGTATCATACGAAAAAAGTTACTGTTAAAAAAATTTCTCTTCTTTCTCAAATTCGCGTTAATTAAATGCATTTTAAAAAAGAACCTTGCTCAACCGCGTTAATTAAATGCCTTTTTCAAAATAATTTCATTGAACCGCGTTAATATCATGACCGTTAATTTAATTCGCGTTAATTTTTTGACTCGTTAATTTCATGGAATAAGGTATTATAGTTAGCTATATAGACCTTTTTGAATGTTTACATTTTCCGCGGTAAGCCCTTCTGGCTCTAAAAACTGTGTGGCAGGCAGAAAGATGCGGAAGCTTGCTGAAGAAAGGTCTTTTTCAGCCCATTTCTTTCTACGGAAACATTTTTGAGGCTTTAAACTATTATCGAGTGTAGATGGATAATTTCTGATTGACATATGTTCATATAAAGTCGTAATGATACCGTCGTGCGAAGAAACAGACTAAAAAGGACCTCACTTCATCTAGCGTCCGCATCTTTTTGCCTGCCACGCAATTGTTAAAGCCGAAAGGGCTTACCGCGGAAAATGTAAACATTCAAAAAGGTCTATAGTTAGCTATATTTAAAAAAAAAATTAGTAATAATTTGAAGTTAATTACCGTATGCAAATATTCCACGGATGAGGTCTTCCCTCAGTTTCATTTGGTCGAAAGTTCGTGTAACTTTAACTTCTTCTGATGTTTCAAACACGAGCTTAGAGTCATCATCATCTTCTGTTTCTATAACATGCCGTCTTGTTTCCTCCGCCATCTTGTAAGTGAAAGAATTAAAAGCGTCGAAGGTTGTAGTAGGCTACCATACTAAAATAAAAATAACCTAGTCGTGTCGTGTTGGGTATTAAACTAAAATTAGCTTCAAAACCACAAACAGAAGAACAGATGTGACGTACGGAGTGTGGTTTCTATACGGAGTAATACACATTTGAATGTGCATGTGGCTCAAAGTTTGATCTTGCTCATGCGTTATCCTGCAAAAAGGGTGGGTTTGTCACACAACGTCATAACGAAGTTCGTGATATAACTGCTCAGCTTTTGAAAGAAGTGTGTAAAGACGTACAAATTGAACCGATGCTTGCTCCACTACAAAACGAACGCTTTGACCAGAAAAGTGCGATCACATCCAATGAAGCTCGATTGTAAGCGCACTTGGTTTCTGGATTCCTGGCCAACGGGTATTCTGCGATGTCAGGGTCTTCGACCTTAACGCCCAGAGGTATAGGAACACAGAAATCAAACGTTGCTATGAAAGGAATGAGCAAGAAAAGAAAAGGTCATACAACGAAAGGGTTTTGCAGGTTGAAAATGGTTCTTTTACACCTTTGGTGTTTTCTACACACGGTGGGTTAGGAAGAGAATGCAAGAGATTCTATCAACGTCTTGCTGAGTTGATAGCAGATAAACGTGGTATACCAACGTCTATCGCTATGACGTTTGTCAGAACGAAAATTTGCTTTTCGTTACTCCGATCGACATTGCTATGCCTGCGTGGATCAAGATCATTGCGGCGGGATGTTAACATATCTGATATCGACATGTCTTTGACCAACACACTATCGGAAATAAGGGAATTCTGATAGCCGAAATAGTATCATATATATATTATATATTTTGAGCGGCGGTCTCTCGCTATAGAAATAGACCAAAACAAAATTATATAAAATAACGCATGTTTGAATTTTCAAGGTATCAAACCGAATAAACGGATGATACTATGTAATTTTATAATAACGAGAATATACATAGTTGTTGCAAAAAAAAACAAGAAGCCCTGCGGCTTAAAGATTTCCGCCATTAGCAATAATCTGAAAAAGATATAAAATCGTGACTTGTCTCGATTTTATAGCTATAATACATTATCTTTCACCAAAAATATCCAGCCTCAACAATTCCTCTTTAAATTAAAATTCATGAATAAGTAATTCGTTCTGCTGAATACAGCTTTATAAAGGGGGGTTTTCACGAAGCGAATTGGACGGCGAATTCGCCGGCGAAATGTATCTGAGCATGCGCAGTTTTATTTGTTTTTATTTTGCTTCGAAAAATTCGCTTCGCCGAAAAGTAGAAACAGTTCCTACTTTTTAGCGGCGAAATATTTCGCTGTAAACTGTTTACCAATCAGAACGTAATATTTAGTGTTTGTTCTTAGAAAAACTCATTACTGGAAAGAATTCAAAATAACTGTCTGGTTTTTAATACCCAAAAGAGTGCTTACATTCAGTATTTTAAATTCGTCACATGTTTTTCGTTCCACGTGAAAATCAAAAAGATATTTCGCAGCTAATTCGCCGGCGAATTCGCCATTCACAATTCGCTCCGTGAAAATCCCCCTCACGAAGCGAATTGAACGGCGAATTCGACACGGCGAATTGTATCTGAGCATGCGCAGTTTTGTTTGTTTTGATTTTGCACAAAACTGCGCACGCTCATCAGATACAATTCGCCGTTCAATTCGCTTCGTGAAAATCCCCCTTTAGTCTACGTGCTTGCGAAATTGTACAGAAGGAAATGACGTAATTATTAAAGGGAAACGTTAATAACATCATCATGGCGCATTATAAGACGATCTTCATTATGCTACACTGCACGAGCTTTAACTTTCGATAGCATATAAACTTTAAAATAAAGTATTGTTCATTGGATAATAAAACAATTTTTTGCACTGGTAGGATTCTTATTGGCTTAAAACTCATTTTAGCCTCGTTCTCAGAAAAAAATCTTAGCCTGGATAAGTTTTGGGCGTCCAGCCTAGCTGCGCTGTCTCTATCTATCTCTCTATCTCCCTATCTATCTCCTCAGGCGATTTTAAAGATTCCGCCTTCGCTGGCGGAAATCACAAAAAAAAAAAAAAAAAAAAAAAAGTAATCTATACGGAGTGTGCCAACGAATGTTCTTAAAAAAGTGAAATATTGCAATATATGATGACTGTTTAAAACTATTTCCGAAAAAAATAAAAAATAATCACCATAGAGAACAACTTAAAAAGGCAAGCACATCATTTTCCTACTTTTTTCGTAAACATACGAAGTAAGTAGCTATACGGGTGTGGGAACATTAGTTTGATTGCAGCAAACGGATTATGGCATACAGATTGTGAGATACCGAGAGCAGAATTTGCTATCCGGAGTATGCAGAACGTGCTATAAGGTCAACCTCGTCCCCAGGGCATCTTGTATCTTTTCTGACCCCGGGACGGCGATACGAACATGACCCTGGAGGAGGCCACGTCACGTGACCCTCCAATACACAGTTTTTCTGTGTGTAATATTTAATGAGATTTGTCTCAATTAACCAAAGTTTTATATATAACCTTGCAGAGCTAAGCGAGGTCGGCGTTTTATGTCACAGATAGGTGCGGCGAGTTTGTTTTGATTCCTCTCATAAATTCACTTTTTAAGTTTTGCGAGAAACATTTTGAGACATTCGCTAAGATGGGCACGCAACACACAAACTGCTCGCATATTGCCCTTGATTGTTTTCTGAATGTATAAATATACAATCATGTTATTTAGGCTGCTGTTTACTTGAAGAAATTCAAGCAATTTAGTTACGTGTATTTTACTGAATTGGTTGGCTAGCAAGCACTGGGTTGCAAAACTTGTAGCTAGGGGAAACTTGGAAATTGGTAAATGATTTGCTCACCTGACCATAGCACTTCGTTGGTTCTCTAAGGTGCAAATATGGCTACATAATTTTCAAATGGTCGTGTCATTCTAGGTGCCTGACTGAAAGTAGCTAGGCAGAAATTTAACTTCATATTAACATTTACATTTTTTATTCATTTTGGCTGAACTTTAGAATTCTCATTAACTGTAAAGTTCATATCTGTGTCTGCATCACTGCTTTTATATGAAACTGAATTCTTATATGGTGGACTCACCGCTTGCGGTTATATTGGGTGAAAAAGGCTTCAAAAAAGTATTTACTTTAGAAGACTTTTTTGCTTTTACATTTTGTGGCCTTAACATTTCCAGAAACCCACCCATTACCTGACAAATTCTGCTTTTACTTTTCCTAATGACATGTTTTTAAAACGCCTTACAGCTTTTTTATTTTTTACTCAACAATCTCACATTTTATTGCACACACAGATATACAAAAACAAGGGGTTTTTTGTTTAAAACATAAATAATCCAGCATTTTGCTGGTTTGAAAATTGAAATCGACAAGTCCACATGTGATCTATTTTGTCGATTCAATGTATCACTGCCTTAATAATTTAGAAAGAATTGGTATACGACTTTACCAACAGTAAAGTATTGCTACCTTAAAATAAAAAAATGTTTGGGGAATAATTTTTTGAGGTAATTTTTGGGGGGATTTTGGACAAAAATTAGTTCCATAAAGTCACACTTTTTAGAGCTCATCAAAATTCTGCTGCTGCTCAAAAAACGATTTTTAATTGATATATACATCTATTTACTGTTATCATTCTGCTTGGAAAATATTTAAAATGCCAAACTAGCTAGCCGTGAAGATTAATTCAGTATTCTCATAAGAGCATCCAATCACAAAAATATATCAGCAAAAAGACATTCTTTGCAACTAAATTTTTCGTTTACTGGCATAATTTTAGGTTGAATCTTATCTGACCAATTCCTGAGGTTAGAATAGCTTTTAAAATTTTCTGAACCTGTATCTTAGTCAAAATTGATATGCTGTCAAAAACGGCTTATCGGCGTCTCTGCAAAGGGCTTAATTCTGAAACTCAAAAAGTATGATGATAATAGAACTATTTTTTGGCTCAATTTCATCAAACCAATCTAAAACCATATCATACCAAATCTCAAGTCAATATTTTAATTTTTACTGAAGTTATGGGACGCTATATATACTATATACTCAGTTTAGACTTTTGTTATTCTTTATGTTCACTGCTTTGTAATTAGTATTAAAACTCTTGAAATAATATGTCAAAGTGGTGAGCTGTTCAATATCTACCACTATATTCAGTACATCCTGGATTTAACCATATGCCAGATTGAGCGCTCAATCAAAGTGTGACTTAAAATTTGATTGAGTTCGATTTTCTGAAATTGTTAAAAAAGGCCTAGCAAGAATCAGTTTAAGAAAATCTCCCTACCTTTTCTCTTCCTCAAAATGGCTGTGTAATTTTTTGATGCCGGATTGGTCTAAAAGTACTCCATAACAAGTTTCAAGTCAATAACTTTATTTTTTTACCGAAGTTATTGCACTTTGAAGTTTCTTGAATTAGGCCGGGTAAATGTGCAGTCAATGATAAAATGGCTCCGACGGTTAACCTACTGGCTTTTTATATTTTTTTGGTAACCAAAGCATATAAAGTAATAAAACATGCCCACTAATAACAACCTGATATAATTTAAAACGTAATGATACATATATTTTGTAAAAAAAACATTTTCGATATTTTGTGCAAAATTATTTTGTCCATAAAGGACATGGGCAGCACTAGGTCTCTCAGCTAGTAATTTTATGTACCGTCATTCTTTGCATAAAGTTGCAAATTAAACCTGGCCACTTGGAAACAAGTTCAGTTTCTTTCTTTTGTTCTTATCCTGATAGTTTGCTAGGTAGCTACTTTTCTAGTTTTATTAAACTTTCCCAGCTATTGAAATATTTCCATGTAAGCAGTATTACTTTATGATGTCTTATTTTATACTCTAATTGCTTAGTAATGCTTTTTATTAAATTTTTCACTTTGAAAAAACATGATACTGATACAGCTTCTCCGCCATTTTAATACGAACAGCTTCCTCCTGTTCGTCACAGACTCGCCGCCTCGCCAAAATGTTTTGTATGACGCAATAATTATGTGACATATCCGCGCCAATCCACGGTCATTTACGGCAGGAAAAAAAGTGTGCGCATGCGCCATTATTTGTTGTCAAATTTTCTGCGGCAAGCGATCCATAATGGCCACCATCGCACGTGCTTCAATTTCCCCCTAAAAACAAATGTTTTTTGAGCCTCTGCGGTAGAGATCATCTCTTAAATAGATTTTATTTTAGTAGAGCAGGCCTTGGACTATACAAAAACTCTAGATTCGACTACCCGATCACTTTCACTTTTGTTGGGAGGAGACAGAAAGAGTAGCAATGTTTTGATCATAAAATTTTATATGTTGGTGGAAAATGAAGATATTTGCCTTCCAACGCAAAGTCATGCTTTGAGACGGCATATGAGAAAAGTGAGACCCGATACCCTATGTGATACCCGAGACCCGATACCCGAGACCCAATACCCTGATACCGATACCCGAGACCCGATACCCTGATATTTTATTATTATTATTATTATTATTTTTTAATATGAACGATGATAAAAACACATTTTGATATGTATATTTCTTCGTTTTATGGAAATATTTGTTGCACGTAATATGCAAATATGTTGCAACAATGGTTTTATATCGCCAGAAACTACAATGAAACTAGCATAAAAAATTTATTTTGTCTGCTCAAACATGAATGATTGAAGTGATAGTAGACTTTTTAAATTCGTAAGAGTATGTTTGTTTTTTCGTTGTAGGGTCGACATAACTCCTTTTGGTTTTCGAAACCACGATTAAATTTTCTATATTGTCCAAAATTTCCTCCACAACCATAGCAAGTTGATACACTCTTGTGGGCGTAGTTGGGAAGGAACAAGACATAATCATTATCTGTTGGCACAGGTGGTGCTGGTTTATTAACTGTTGTTTAAGGTGGAATAGGTTGCGTTGCTGGTAGTATTGAAGATGCTTGTATGCAGATAATATATTGGTTGCGTTGAATATGAAGTATGTGTCTGTGAAGTCGTTGAAACACTAGTAGGCTGCGATAACGGTAGTGTTTCTGATATTAGGTCTCTTTTTTTCACATTGCTTCAAAAAAAGTTCGACCACATTCAACTTTGCATGCAATGCAGACAGTACGCGCACATATTTCGAAACTTTTAAACCGAAAGCAAATTTCACAACAAGTTAAAATGTTTTTTTTTTGTTCAGTCCAAATGTGAATGGTTGTTCTTCGTTTTTAGCATTTTTCACATGTATCGCCAAATACTTTGCTGAACGTACGTCTTGCTTCGAATAAACCAACATATCATCTCTGATATGTTAGGTTGAAAAAACAAGAAAATAATGAGAAAAAATTAGAATTTTTATTAAAATAAAACATCGCCGAAAAAAATTAATAAATAAAAAAAATCAGGGTATCGGGTCTCGGGTATCGGTATCAGGGTATTGGGTCTCGGGTCTCGGGTATCACATAGGGTATCGGGTCTCACTTTTCTCATATGCCGCTTTGAGACATGTTTTTTCTGAAAGGTGATAGCCTGTTTTATCAAATAAAACCAGTGGTTTGTGGCTGCCACTTTTTTTCTGAAGAAATTGGTCCTTGGAAATGACCTTTCACAAGACTTCATAAATCGGTAAATATCATTATTTTAAATGCACTCAATAAGATAAATATAAGCAATAAACCAGTGTTAGATGTGAAAAATGTTGCTTGTGGCTACCCCCTAACCTTTCACATATATATATATAGTCCCAGTTCCCCAAAAATGGTTAGGGTTTATTAATAATTCTGCTAAAAATAATATTTCGTAGCGAAGGTTTGTTTGTTAATGAAAAATCTCATACCAAAAGAAATTGAAAAATCGATAATATTTTTTCTATAATATGTATATAATTAACAAAACAACAAGTAACACTAAACCATAGATGCTCCTGTGCATTTATCTGTTCGTACCCTGGAAAAATTTTTGGACTTATAGACCTTTTTGAATGTTTACATTTTCCGCGGTAAGCCCTTCTGGCTCTAACAACTGCGTGGCAGGCAGAAAGATGCAGAAGCTTGCTGAAGAAAGGTATTTTTCAGCCCATTTCTTTCTACGGAAATATTTTTGAGGCTTTAAACTATTATCGAGTGTAGATGGGTAACTTCTGACTGACATAATATTCATATAAAGTTGTAATGATACCTTTGTGCGAAGAAACAGACTAAAAAGGACCTCACTTCACCTAGCGCCCCCATCTTTTTGCCTGCCACACAATTGTTAAAGCCGAAAGGGCTTACCGCGGAAAATGTAAACATTCAAAAAGGTCTATATAATTGAGGCTTATGCTGAGTTTTTGTGGTGTCTGATAAATCATGAAAAGTTTATGTTTATCTGGCCAAAAAAAATAGTTTCATCAGAAAAAAGTCAGGGATTTCACAGGAATATGATAAAAATTAACTCACATGTCTGTACATTTTTCATGCACACTTTGCTATCATTTTACATGCTTTTTTATAAAAGCATTAGATTTTTTAAAAGATAAGAGCTTTTTGTAGGCCCTGCCGTCTGCTCAATCATTGTTTTCCAAACCAAAAATAACCTAGCCTGATATTTCCATGGAGTAAGGACAATCCAGGTTGTGAATTCTCTTTCAAGCTATTGTTTTTGCTGGTGATTGTTTCTTTGCTCACCCATGTACAATATCTAATATTCACTATTTTTTGTGAACACAGAGCTTCATCACCAGCAAAAAAAGAAGTTTCAGAAAGATTTTTATATAACTAAGAAAAAAATAACAACAAAATGGTCTGAAAATGTTTGAAAATTAGGAGCAGCTAGCCTCAGCAGATTTTACTGGTCTTATAAAAACATGTATATACTTTTTATTATTTGCTAAAATTAAGATTCTTTTACATATCTATTTTACATGTATATAGGTTTATATAAGCAGGTAGCTTATATTGTACTTTCTGTTTTTTTACATTTTAGGGAACCAGTCCCAAATTGTTCTATGATACAAAACATGTTGGCACGGTTTCATTGAAGTAATTTTGACCCAACAATTCACAATTTCAAGCGTCATTCAAACGTGATTTGCATGTAAAGATTTGTTGACAGAAGCGGTTAAAAAAAAAAAGAAGGGACAATGATGAAACAGAAGAGCTTACTGATTTGCTTGATTACCACTTTTTGTTGGATGCGTTTGAAATACCGTAATGCTTCGAATAAACGGCTGGGGCGTTTATTAATTTTTTTGACATTTTTAGAGGGCGTCTATTCGAGGGGGGCGTTTAAAAGAGGGGGGCGTTTATTAAATTTTTTACACTTCGTCTCTTTTGCAGTTTTTAAGGATACCTATAATATATCTTCACATCAGAAAATGAAAGATATTCACATGTTTTGGAGAATGAACTTCAAAAGCGAAATTTCCAACCTTTTTTAAGATTTAGGAAAAAGGGTGTTTATAGAAAATTTCCTTATTTTACTGATGTATCAATATGAGAGATTGTGTTTAGTTGTATTTATGAAATTTCTATATTATAATAGCACCATTAAAATTGTCTTTTAATTAAAAGAGCAAAACAACAATAGTTATTGATGTTTTCATATACTTTTACTATCGCCTCGAATAAACGCTCACTTATGAGGCGTCTATTCGAGGGGGGCGTTTATGTAAAAAATGACTGAAAAGGGGGGCGTCTATTTGAGGGGGCGTTTAATAGAAGGGGGCGTTTATTCGAAGCATTATGGTAAGAATATATTCGTTAAATACAGATATATGATTTGAAATAAAAAATACTTGTAATAGCCTAATTTGTAAATTATTTTTATATAATTCAGATTAAGTTTCGTGGTGAAAAATCTCACGATTAGGGAAAGGTCTAGGCTGAAATGTCTAAAAATGTGTAAATTATTAGCTTTTTCGTTTAACATATATAACTGTACAAAATTTTTTCATTTGCAATGAGTTGCTAGTCTAATAACAACAACAACAATGATAAATATTTAAAGTGTTTCTAGCCCAGAAAATCACAAAAACCTATTGTTAGTGGATTATTTCCACTGGGGTCCACTGAGTCTGAGTGAAGCTAGCTTTCTCACATTTACGTTTAGCTCTAGCAGGCTTCTAGAAAACTAATCAAGACCAACAACCTTAGAGCTAGCTAAGGTTACCAGATTAGATGAAGTTTTTTTTTCCTTTACAACACTAAAGTGGCATTTAAAATTTAATTTTAGAAGTATAATATCGTTTGTTCTTTGTTTATTAGCGTCTATTTTACATTTCTAATAGTTGTCAACCATTTTTTTTTTGTGAAAACGAAAGTGAAATGTATGGTGTAGAAAAGCTCAACATTTTAGTAGTAAAAAAAGTGGCAGCTACTACCTAATACGATAGAACGCTCGATAAGGGATACATGCAAACAGGAAAAGTAATTTTTAGGCAAAACTTTGCGTCAGAATGTTGTACAACAGTGTTCTTGTACTGGTAAATTGTGAGCTAGCCATCCGGGCTTTTGTTGACCTTGCCGTCTGTTTATGCTGCCCCGGGTAGCAACCAGAGGCGAAATAGTAGTCTATGGTCATCCTTCTTTAGTTTTAAAAGAAAAAAATGTTAAATTTTCTTTTATTGGGCGACTAAAACAAGATAATAGAGAGTGAGGTCAATATCGATGACGTCATAATTTTATGCCGTAGCCGCTTTTTTTAAAAAAAATTTCGGCGCATGCGCACACTTTTTTTCCTTAAAATCGCGGTTTTGAACGACCGTATCAGGTTTCATATCGGACCAGCCTCCTCCAGGGCCATGTTCGTATCGCCGTCCCGGGGTCAGAAAAGATACAAGATGCCCTGGGGACGAGGTTGCTATAAGGTGTATGCCAAAAACGGAGTATGCTATACGGAGTATGCGATACTGGAGTATGCCATACGGACTACGCCATACGGAGTATTCTATACGCATTTTGCCTGCTTTCAAAAGACAAAAAAGAAATTCAAAATTACCTTCTGATTTTGGTTAACTGCAACACCACATAAAACAACAGAATTTCACGTATACTGACAAACTCCGAACGTTTTGCACCGCATGCTTTGATGTACAATTCGTAAAGTCTCCCCACACGGTCATTTACGGCAGGAAAAAAAGTGTGCGCATGCGCCATTATTTGTTATCAAATTTTCTGCCGCAAGCGATCCATAATGGCCACCATCGCACGTGCTTCAAATTTCCCTTAAAAACAAATGTTTTTTGAGCCTCTGCGGTAGAGATCATCTCTTGAAAAGATTTTATTTTAGTAGAGCAGGCCTTGGACCATACAAAAACTCTAGATTCGACTACCCGATCACTTTCACTTTTGTTGGGAGGAGACAGAAAGAATAGCAATGTTTTGATCATAAAATTTTATATGTTGGTGGAAAATGAAGATATTTGCCTTCCAACGCAAAGTCATGCTTTAAGACATGTTTTTCCTGAAAGGTGATAGCCTGTTTTATAAGATAAAACCAGTGGTTTGTGGCTGCCACTTTTTTTCTGAAAGAAATTGGTCCTTGGAAATGACCTTTTACAAGACTTCATAAATCGGTAAATATCATTATTTTAAATAAGAATTGTGTACTCAATAAGATAAATATAATCAATAAACCAGTGTTAGATGTGAAAAATGTTGCTTGTGGCTACCACCTTTCACACATATATATATAGTCCCAGTTCCCCAAAAGGGGTTAGGGTTTATTAATAGTTCTGCTAAAAATAATTTTTCGTGGCGAAGGTTTGTTTGTTAATGAAAAATCTCATAGCAAAAGAAATCGATAATATTTTTCTATAATATGTATATAATTAACAAAACAACAAGTAACACTAAACCAGAGATGCTCCTGTGCATTTATTTGGACAGCATATCTGTTCGTACCTTGGAAAAAATTTTTGACTTATATAATTGACGCTTATGCCGAGTTTGTGGTGTCTGATAAATCATGAAAAAATTATGTTTATCTCGCCAAAAAAAAATAGTTTCATCAGAAAAAAGTCAGGGATTTCACAGGAATATGATAAACATTAACTCACATGTCTGTACATTTTTCATGCACACTTTGCTATCATTTTACATGCTTTTTTTTTGAGAGCCTCAAAATTTTTGTAAAAGATAAGAGCTTTTTGTAGGCCCTGCCGTCTGCTCAATCATTGTTTTCCAAACCAAAAATAACCTAGCCTGCGGTTGTGGTAAACACTGGAACTATCCAGAATCACCAGAATCACCCAGAACCAGCCAGAATCACCCAGAACCAGCCAGAATCACCCAGAACCAGCTGGAATCAGTCAGAATGACCTAGGAACAGACCAAATTAACAAGAACCAATCAGTCACTTAAAAAAAATATAAACAACCAGGAAAAAACGCTGGTGTAAATAGTGCGTTAATAATTGGCTCCGTATCGAACGTGTATTCCATAGACTTTAAAGGGAAAGAAGACTTTCCAAGGAGGACATTTAGTAAGAAGTTGGGAATTATGAAACTTTTTCGTACAAAAATTACATTCTTATAATTGAGACTTGAAAAAGAAACTTTTCGTTTTTCGGGAAGTCGGCTGTACGAGGTTTGTACCTTGGGCCTATTGAACGTCTGGTCCGTTAAATTATTGATTTTATAAAGATTGAAAACGATTGCCACACATTGGACACCCATGCGTCTTCGTGGTTTTGGGTGGTTCTGGGTGATTCTGGTAGCTTATATTGTACTTTCCGTTTTTTTCACATTTTAGGGAACCAGTCCCAAATTGTTCTATGATACAAAACATGTTGGCATGATTTCATTGAAGTAATTTTGACCCAACAATTCACAATTTCAAGCGTCATTCAAACGTGATTTACATGTGAAGATTTGTTGACAGAAGCAGTTAAAAAAAAGATGGAACAATGATAAAACAGAAGAGCTTACTGATTTGCTCGATTACCACTTTTTGTTGAATGCGTTTGAAATAAGAATATATTCGTTAAATACAGATTATGAATTGAAATAAAAAATACTTGTAATAGCCTAATATGTAAAGTATTTTTATATAATTCAGATTAACTTTCGTGGTGAAAAATCTTATGATTAGGGAATGGTCTAGGTTGAAATGTCTAAAAATGTGTAAATTGTTAGCTTTTTCGTTTAACATATATATATATATAACTGTACAAAATTTTTTCATTTGCAATCAGTTGCTAGTCTAACAACAACAACAACAACAATAATGATAAATATTTAAAGTTTTTCTAGCCCAGAAAATCACAAAAACCTATTGTTAGTGGATTATTTCCACTGGGGTCCACTGAGTCTGAGTGAAGCTAGCATTCTCACATTTACGTTTAGCTCTAGCAGGCTTCTAGAGAACTAATCAAGACCAACCTTAGAGCTAGCTAAGGTTACAGATTAGATGAAGTATTTTTTTTTCCTTTACAACACTAAAGTGGCATTTAAAATTTAATTTTAGAAGTATAATATCGTTTGTTCTTTGTTTATTAGCGTCTATTTTACATTTCTAATAGTTGTCAACCATTTTTTTTTGTGAAAACGAAAGTGAAATGTATGGTGTAGAAAAGCTCAAAATTTTAGTAGTAAAAAAAGTGGCAGCTACTACCTAATACGATAGAACGCTCGATAAGGGATACATGCAAACAGGAAAAGTAATTTTTAGGCAAAACTTTGCGTCAGAATGTTGTACAAGAGTGTTCTTGTACTGGTAAATTGTGAGCTAGCCATCCGGGCCTTTGTGGACCTTGCCGTCTGTTTATGCTGCCCCGGGTAGCAACCAAAGGCGAAATAGTAGTCTATGGTCATCCTTCTTTAGTTTTAAAAGAAAAAAATGTTAATTTTTCTTTTATTGGGCGACTAAAACAAGATAATAGAGAGTGAGGTCAATATCGATGACGTCATAATCTTATGCCGTAGGCGCTTTTTTTTAAAAAAATTTTGACGCATGCGCACACTTTTTTTCCTTAAAATCGCGGTTTTGAACGACCGTGCCCATTGTTCAAAATTTATATTTTTTGGTTCAGACAGGAAATTTGTCTGGTGCTCAACGTGTCTATTCATTGGGCCGAAAACTCGCGTGAACAACGACCCTGCCACGTAAAAAAACACCAATTTTTTGAGACTCGGTTTGTAATAATGTTGAAAAAGTTAATTAATTAGGTTCGTTGTATTGTATTATCAGCTAAAGATTAAGCTTGGTGGCAGTTCTACTAATACTAATTGGTACTCTGCATGTTTGTCTCTTATTTTAGACTTTTTTCTTCATATACAAATTATTTGCTTGTTTTAGGCACGACTTTCTAAACTGGAATAGCCCCAGAGTAAATTTTTAATAAGAATGCTTAGTTTAGACTTCGACGCTCATGCTGCATTCGCTAATATCTAGCCAAACCAGTGTCGGCATTATATACTCTCCACCATCTTTCTAGCTCGAGTTATAACTTATAAGTCGAGTTATAAGAAGTTATAACTCGAGTTAAACTCGAGTTATAACTTGAAAACGAGTTAAATTTTAATATAAGTCGAGGTGGCACAAATATGCCACCGTACTATACGGAGTAAACATGTCGATATACGAAGTTATACTCAGTATACGCATGCCTATACGGAGCCGTACTCCGTATAGCTGCACACTCCGAATGGAACAGAGAGACAAGAAAAAAGAACGGAACAGACAGAAAATTTAATGAAATAACTTAATTTCCTTAATTACACAATAACAGTTATTGATGAATATGTATCTTTTTGTGACTTTCTTCCAACCTGGATTTTATACTATTAGCTAGTTGCTCTGGCAGGAGGGAGTTATAACGTGTAGGTAAAAACAGCCAGACCGTAAAGAGTAAAAGGGATTTTAATCAGAGGGATTACACCTCTGTGATGAAAAGGTTCAATAGTTGTTCAGATTTAACAATATGGCTAGCTAGCTAGCTACTCTCAAGAAAAAATGTGGAAACATTTTCCGTATAATGAAACTCCCAAAAAAGAGAAACAGTTTCCGAATTCAGAAACCAGATTTTATGGTTTTTTTTTGTAAAACAGAAATTGTTTCTGACTTTGGAAGCTGGTTTTTTTTTGTTTGGCTTGAGGAAGGTGGGCAAAATATTTTTAATACGAGGGTAAATTTGATTAGAACTCTAGTAGTAAGAGAAGCCGTGAAGTACACCCCAGTTCCATGTAATATTTTTAGTAGAGTTTATTAGTAGGGCTTTCTATAGATGAGTTTCAATGTTTACGTTTTTACGGGATTCTTGCGCATGTGCGGAAAAAATCAGAAAAATCGACAGGCAAAAAAATGCAGACCTTAGGTGAAGAAAGTCAAATTATGGTTAAAAACTTTTGTACTGTGGCTACTAGCATCTTTTTACTGATATATGATCTAAATCTAAACTACATGCAAGCTATATTCTAATTTCAAGATCAAAAGATGCCTTTACCTGAAAATAAAGTTTGGAATAAACTGGTCCACAGCTTACCGCCTGCATTATTTTGCCTGTCGATTTGCGTAAGAGGACTGGGGATTATTATAAACAACACGCGTCACGATGAAAGTTGTCTATTAGTCAAAAGATTATAATGAAGAAACTCAAATTAGCTTGTGGAAGATGGAAAACTGAAATTTGTTTCCGTATTCGGAAACTATTTCCTATTTTTACACAAAAAAAGTTTCTGAATATGGAACTTCTCAACAGGGAAACTGTTTCCATATCTGTATATACATTATCCTGAACTGTTGGAGCATTCGGAAAAAAAAACTAAAAATTTTGTGTTATTTTTTTTAAAAAACTGTATATTTAGTTAGCAATAGCTATGCGTTTTGCAAAGCTTTGCCCAATATTTGTGCAAAAAAATGTTTTGCTCCTTACAGCTTTCACAAAGCCTTGTATATATTTTAAGATTTTTAAAGAAACTTTGCAGGGTCAACTAAGGAAAATTAGGGGATCATCTCCCCATGATTGTTTCAAATATATTTGTTTCAATTCGTATCAATTTTTTTTTAAAACAATCTTTAGCTTACGAATTTAAGCAATGTTGAAATATTTTTTATTCTAAGAAATCAATATCAATTTGTTTCAACAGTTTGTTAATTTCGTTTATGTTCAAATCAGTTTAAAATCACTTCCAACATAACACATTATCGTGTTTATCACACATTGCTAACCCTAACACTAACCCTAAAGAAATGTTACCAAGTTATGCAAATATTCTTCATCATAGTTCGTTCAGAAACTGCTAACACGGTAGTGTAGAAAACCTAAATATGCCGTACATTGTTTAAAAACCATCAAAACAGATTCGTAAAAAACGAAAACATCGCCATAACATCAAATCAGATTCATAGAAAACAAAAACATAATAGTGGATTGTTCAAACTATAAAAACTGGACTGTAAAAAAGCAGAATTTTGTTTCAAATTCATCGAAACAGAATTGTAGTAAGTGAAAAAACATCTTTGCATAGATCATTTAAAAAACATCAAAACTGTATTTTAGAAAACGAAAATATCACTATAGATCTTATGAAAGTTATCAATACTGGAATTTAGAAAATAAATTCACTGTAGCTTATTTGAAAACCGTCACCAAAATATCTAAAAATAGTTTCACATAATAATTTATCACGTTTTTAGTTGTCTCTAATTGCTTTGGGAGAACAAATCTTCTTAAAATTCGTTTATAATTCTGCATTTGTTTTGTTCTCAGGCTTCTTATGAAAAATTGTGTAAAAATGTTGAATACCAACAGAAGAAATTTTAGGCTGAATAAAATTTTTTTTGGAATTTACATAAGTTTGTGAATTGGACCTCGAGAGTTCCACAAAATGCATTTTATTGAAATCCTGGAATAAAAATTATAAATTAGTAACCTCATTGTTTTACTTTTAAATGTCTAAAGTGATTTTAATACTGAATTTACAGAATAATTGCAAACTAAGGCACTGTAAGATGCAAAATAAAAGATCGGGAATGTCCATTCTTGTTTAAACAATGTGAAATTTGAGTTTAAAGGCAAATATTCTGCATTATTTTTTCCGTAATTCTTTCTTCTGCCTTTATTTCTTCCCAATTTCACTGGAAAATATGCTAAAATAACTTTTATTTGACTGTCAGAAACTTTAAACAGAATGTGAAAATTCGCTCTAGAACTAAAGTAATTAGATTTTTAGCAGATAGTGGTATTTTGGACAAACTTCAAGCTTCCCATGATGTCAAAGCAAAAATTTATTATTACCACCATTTTGTTCCTTTCATACTACATACTATAAGTGTGCTAAGTTTGATTCAATTTGTACAAGCCGAAAAAAACCCCGACCAAATAGGATTTGAGAAACTTAATCCTAATTTTCTTTTTCTTATCTAATGTAATGGTCCAATGTCCATTCTTTTTGTTTTTAGCTTACAAAACAGAGAATCTTATATTGTTTGTTTGTTTTAGAAAAAAATGATAACTTGAAAGATTTTTCTTCAGAATATGGAATCAGAAATTGAAGAAAAATGTTTGATTGAAAAAGATTCTGCTACTCTTGATGGTGCGTATGATTTGGTTGGAAAAAATGTACCTCAAGAGGTGTTATCTCTGTCAATAGAGTGTTTGTTTTGATTCATAAAGGTCCCAAATTTTGAAATATATATACAGCTCGATTGTGAGTGTGGCCCCTCTTGGAAACAACTGATGTTACTGCATCCTTAAAAATAACGAAACCAAGATACACACCTTTTTGTAAGAACAATTTTATAACAACACAACCTCCAGGTTTTACTGAAAAATATTCCTAAATGTTTAGGATCTTTTTGTTTTACTGTCCATGTCTCAACATGCAACATAATATTCGTACACAGACCTCACACACCTATGAAATAACTCTCTAAACTTTTTCCAAGAAGAACCTATCCTGCAAGTATAGATTTTATTCAACACCTAGACACTACGCCACATGTTACCTATAGCTAACGAGCTACTGTTGTTTATTATTAAAGTTGGAAATACATCATAGGGCATGAATACTTAAGCATCCTGCAATGCCACAAGTTTGACCAAAAATTGAGTTACTACTAACCTTTTTCCTGCAAACTTCACAAGGCCATTTTCCAAAAGATCACACTTGGTTTCAAAGCTGTAATCATGAATTTTCTGCATTTACTCTTAACCTCTTTCTCTTCTACTCCTTTATTCACCTCTGCTTTGAGCAGAGTCAATGAAAGACTCTGCTCTGCAAAAAATTTAAAGCCTTTACATCGAAAGTTAAGTTTTTTTTCTTACCTACAATAACTCATGAACATGATTGTGGAACTGCATCAACATGAATCGCTTGTAGCAGGAACTCTGTGAAATTATGGTTTTGATATTATTAACAGTTCCATAACAGCAAATTAAGACTGAATTCTGAAGTTGAGTTCTTACTATGAAGATGAAATAAAAACAAATTAGTATTAACTTTGGCTGTCTGGGTGAAGATTACTACCTGACCAGGAGGAAAACCTGCTGATTGTTTTGTTGTCTGCCGGTTACTTATTAGTTTTTAAAAAGGTCCTTTTGATTGTGTGTAAGAAAAGAGCGTTTTGAATACATAGATTGGGTCATTAAATTTTTAAATTTTGCTATTTTTTATGAATAGATTTTCACGAGAAAATTGGTGTGTGGAAAAGTTCTTCTTTTACTACAATTAACTTTTTGTGAATCTTCATTTTATTGTTTCAGCTATACAGTTCACCATTTCAATATAATTAGAATAACTTAGAGAAGTCTCTCTCAATCAAGGAGCTGTTCAAGGTGTAAACATGAATAAGCCTTTCTCTTTGAATGTAAAAGATAATAATTTAGTCAGCTAAAACACCTTTCTAATTGCTTCTTTTAACTTTAGCACAAACACCAGAAAGAGAGGAACCTCTTGAAGAAAATGTTGCATTTTTGATGCAGAAGGATGCAAATGATCGAAGCGAAAAAGTAACTTTGCTAAGCCTTTCAAAGATTAACTCAGACAAGGAAAGTTCCTATAAAACATTTGAAGAAGGCAAGAACACAGAGTCTAATAAAGGTTTAGATAAACACACACCAAATTTGAAGTTATCTGCTAGTAATGTGGACCAGCTTTCTTCAAATTCAGAACAACTCTCCGCCACAGATGTGAAAAAGGAAAGAAAGATTTCTAATAGGACAGACCTTCACCTGGACATTAAAGCTGCAACAAAGCATAATTCAAAACAATTTCCATCAGATGTAATTAAAGTGTTACCACAGTCTGCCACAGGCACGCCAAAACGTAAGATAATAGTTTTGTGACAAAAAACACACTTTATGATGTAAATAAAAGTACAGGGGCACTCTTGCTTGAATTCAAAGGGGACAGGAAAATATCTTGAGATAGAGAAGATTTAAGATAGAAAGAGAAAATTAGAAAAATCCAAAAAGAACTAAGGTACATGTTTGAGATATATAATCAAAATCCAAAAACAGGGGGTATTTGTGGTCTAAATGTAAATCTTGGTTTAGCCTATGTCCACCAATATGTCTTGATTTTTATTTTAGCAATGAAAATTGCTGTTTTTTTAAAAGAAGGTGATAACCGAATGCTGCAGCTTGACAAAGGCAAAATAACTACAGCAGGGGAGGTGAAGAATATGATGTTTGACGTCCTTTCCATTTCCAAGTCTGCTTACAATGTATTTTCAATTTGGTTTATTTCTCCCCATCTTGGTAAGTAATAAATCAGGTCAAAAAGAAAGTTAAGATGAGTGTGAGTTACAAATTTGCATTATTTATTTAAATCATAATCAAAATTAAATCATATTATTTCTGTACGTTTATGTATAAAAAAAGTGAAGAAGTGTTTAACGACAAAATATAAAATCTCAAATAGGAGATGAGCCATAAAGAAAGCTTTTAAGCAAATTTGATTATTTCATTCTGGAAAAAAATTGCTCCTCACTTACTAAAGGCTTCAAGCTGGTGCTTGGAGCTTTTTAATGTACAAAGAGCTGCTTGCATGTTCCTTCTTCACAGAAAAATTAATAGTTAAACCTTCTAAATTTTTTAACATTTCTTGTTTTAGAAATCCAATTAAAAAGACATCATATTCCATTTCTTCTTCGTAAACAGTGGCCAGATATTTTGATGCAACTTTCTACTTGTCAGACTAGAGAAGAAGCAGAAAGAGGTATGTTTTTAGTATATGTCTTATTTACTACTAATAATAAAAGCATGTTAAGATAACAAGATTTAATGTTACCATCCTACCAGTGAATAAAAGACACCTTGTTGTTTGAACTAAATTTTTGACTAAATTTTTCTGCTGCAAACAAAAAAGTACAGAAAAAGATCCTTAAAAATTTATTTGCCCCTGTACACCACATAGGTTTGCTGTTTTGTTGTATAGGGAACATAGTGCAAGCATTACATTGTGTACATTTAGTAGGCCTGTAATTACACTTTGTAATTATTAGTGGACCAAAATATATTTAAATTCAAATCTAGTTGGAAAGTCAAATGCTACTAAAACACATTTTTATAAAATGGATTTAATTCATTGCACATGTCGAAAAAAAATGAAATAGTTTATCGGTCCCATGTACAAAGATGCACTAAACTACTTAAACCTCTAGAAGAAGAAACAACAATAAATATTTTCTATTGCCAAAGTTTTTTTGTTGTGCCAAATTGGCCTGTGTGAATAAATAAATTTTGATGATGTCAGCACAAACCCTGTCAACATTCAAAGTTTTAAAATTTGCTTAGCAATCGCTTCCATTGTGTAATGCCTTAAACGGTGATCAATAAAATGTGTAGGATCGTGTGATTTTTTTAACGTCTCCACCCTGTTTCAAATTTATTTGACTTTAAAGTTATAAGTACAATATAATGGCCTTGTCAATCTCTTAACCAAGGTCTAATGCAATGATGCTGTGGCAATGTAACATTAAGAAACTTAACAAATATATTTGGCTACTTCAAATGAAAAACATATCCACTATGCCCTTGACCGACACACATAAGTGTTAAGTACTATTAATCACATGTTTAAAAAAGGAATTTATCCTGAGTTTCACAAAACTAAATATGATTCCTGTTTAATCACAACAATCAGAGCACAAAAAGGGCATGTATGTAAAGATTACACAATCATTCAATAAGTAACAACAACTCCAGCACATTCCAGCATACAAATCAAAACAGTCATTCAATTTCATGGCTGAATGATAGTGACATTCACACATTTTTTTAAAAAAAAAACGATGGAAAATTTAAATCATCAGTGGGAAATGGTAAAATAACAGAAAATTTCTAAATAGTTAAGAATTGAAAATAATGCTATAAACGACATTAACCAATGTGATTAGACATTAACCAATGTGATTAGATAAAATACCATGTTTGATAAAAATGGTATTTTCATTATGTGCAAGGAGAAATGTAAAATTATTCATTTGTAAAGGAATCAAATCACACCACTCTTTTTTTACACGCGCATAATAAAAATTTTTCACCTGGCTGGTACAATGAAAAAATTAGTGTTTCTCTTTTATAGCCTTTTACCAAAAGTATATACTGTTTATCTCTGAATTTTTTCTTTCAGGTAGCTGCAAAAGTATGTCCTATTTGAAAAAATTTTAAAATGTCATGACACAGTGTCAATGCATTAAATTGACATCTATGCATTATTCAGATTAATAAAGCTATTGCATTTCACTTTTGAGTTTCAGGTCTAATTAGTTAAAAACGTGTCAAAAGTCCACCTAGGATCAAAATCACGCCAATCTTGCAAATTTTTTGATTATTTTTTGATCAGTGTTTAAGCTCTAAACAATAGAAGTACCAGGTTAACAGATTTCTTGAAATTTTTCACGTATATGAATGAGCTGGTGAAGTCATAAAGATACATTTGAATAACTGTTTGACTCCCTAATTTTTTCACTAACTATTCCACTTGTTTATTATAATTTTCTAGTAGCCTGTAGGTAAAATATTGTGACCCAGGGTAAATTCCGGTAAACTTTTAATATATTTGTAAGATCACTACTAAAATTTGATTTCTATGATTTTAGGCAAAAAAGTTATGTTTGCATAGAAATATATTCCTACTGTGAAATCTTTTAAAACTTTTATTCATACACTGATTTTTACATTCAATAATGTTTGGATGAAGTGTTTATGTTATGTTTTTGTATTCATTTATTCAGGTAACTTTCATTTCCTAGTAAAAATAGTGTTTATTGTGCTACTAAATATTGTCTTGCTACAGTTAGGGTACAGGTTTTGGTATAAGCAACCAAGTTTCTCATTTCAGACTAAAATTTCAAATTCACTTTTATGTTTGCACTGAATTATTTGTTAAAAATAACCTTTCATTTTTTAAAAAAAAAATTATGTTTTAAGCCTGACTAGGTAGTTTCTTAGGTGTTGAATTAAATCTTTGATTGCTTATAAAAACATGTATATTTTATGATATTACAGTAACCTTGAAGTCGTCCAAATGGATAAGTCTAATTTGTTCCATCACGGCATGAATGCTTTTTTGACTGACGTCAATGTATAAGCAAAGTCATTGCATTGCACATTTAAGTTTGAGGTCCAATAACTTAAAAACGGAAATTGACCTTTAGGGACCACCTGGGATAAAAATTGAGCCAACTCCCAATGCTGAACTAACTCACCCATTTCAGACGGGTTAATGGCATCATCAAAAAATCTCTGTAACTGTTTGTCAAAATCACGTGATCCTATTCCTTTGTCTTGGCGTTTCTAGATCTAAACAATAGAGGCAATGGGTAAACAGATTTTGATAAAAAATATTTGTGGTTCGACTGATCATTGCTGACGTCATCAAAATTCAAATAATAGATATTTACCGTTTTTAAACTGCCTAAGTAGAATTTTCCATGTCTTGTCAACTAGTACTAACTAACTTTGTTGAAATTGAGAGAAGAAACATTTGTAATTGAATAAACTTTTGCTTTAGATGAACCCGTGTTAGTCTTCCAAAGGAATTCATTTTGTTCTGTTGAGAGTGAAAAAGAGGTGAGCTGGCATCTATTTCTTTATTGGAATATGACATTGCTCCATGTGTATATGAAGTCTCCCTTTTTTAGTTTACTGATGAGACCGTCATGAAGAGGTTGTTCGAAGAGGTAATAACACTTATTAACATTTTTTTTAAATCATTGATTTCCGCCAGCGAGGGCGGAATCTATAAAATCGCCTGAGGAGATAGATAGATAGAGAGATAGAGAGATAGAGAGATAGATAGAGACAGCGCAGCTAGGCTGGACGCCCCAAAACATATCCAGGCTAAGATTTTTTTCTGAGAACGAGGCTAAAATGAGTTTTAAGCCAATAAGAATCCTAACAGTGCAACAAATTGTTTTATTATCCAATGAACAATACCTTATTTTAAAGTTTATATGCTATCGAAAGTTAAAGCTTGTGCAGTGTTGCATAATGAAGATCGTCCTATATAATGCGCCATGATGTTATTAACGTTTCCTTTTAATAATTACGTCATTTCCTTCTGTACAATTTCGCAAGCACGTAGACTAGAGCTATATTCAGCAGAACGAATTACTTATTCATGAATTTTAATTTAAAGAGGAATTGTTGAGGCTGGATATTTTTGGTGAAAGATAATGTATTATAGCTATAAAATTGTGACAAGTCACAATTTTATATCTTTTTCAGATTATTGCTAATGGCGGAAATCTTTAAGCCGCAGGGCTTCTTGTTTATATTCGAAGAGAAGTACTAGCCATAGAAGAAATTTTTATGTTTCCATTGTATTATGCATTCCATGTAGCTACTGTACAGAAAACTGTATATACACAGTGCAAACCGTGGGTGTAAACACTATATATATTTATATAAGTAATTAATTTTTTTTTTTTTTCTGATAATGTTTGAGAAATCTTTGAAATACATTGAAAAATAATAATCCACAGAAGATTTTCTAATTAGCCATAGAAAACAACACGCCAAACTATAAGATTTGCACCCACATTGTGTAGTGCATTACTTTACTAATATTTGTTCTTAGTCGATAAGCCCGTGGAACAAAACAATGTGAAAGAACTGTCATTTAAATTTTGCTCACCTCGGCAATGGCCTGTCAATGCACCTCTATTGTGTAGAGCTCAAAACGCTGATCAAGAAAATGTATAGGATCGTGAACTTCTAAAAAAATGCTGAAAAGATATTGGGGGGTTTAAAGGCCATCAAGCCAACCTGACTGTTACGAAGCGGTTGGGTTGACCCAGTTTCGAGAAATTAGTCCCATTTTGGTCCCCGGCGGTACCAGTTACCCACACAAGAGATGACGTCAGTTATTTCAATCTGTCTCCAAGTTATTCAGCCTTAAACTTAAAAGCGTAATGCAATAGCTTTGCTAATCATAATTAAGTTTTTTCAAGTCAATCTTTGTAATTACGTGATGTTTAAATAGTCGATAAACAAATTAGACTTATTTTTTGGAATTTGCGCTTTCATTAGTAGGAAAAAATTCTCTTGTGGAAAGCCGAATTTCAGCCCGGTTCGGTATTTTCATTTACAAACAAATTGGTATCTGCAAAACTTAGTACCCACATTGTGAAGTGGGTGTTTATTTTGCCACTTTGCTTCTTTGGTATTTGTTCTTAATAACAACCAATTACGCTTCACTTGTGTGTCCAGATAAAATGAAGTGTGCACTTAAATAGTAAAGCTATTTTTACTTTTAAAAATGATACTAAAACATGAGATTGGGCTTCGAATAATACATTAAAGACACATAAATAATTTTTAGCTGAGAAATGTCCTTATATTCACTAACTACACAAAGTATACAAAAAATACATCCACTGAAAGATTAAATTTTTTGAGGAATCATAGAGTAATTTTTATTGAACAGGTTTGTTGAGTTTTAGTTTTAAAGTATCAGACAAAAAAGGTACAAGCATTTAAACTACACACAAAAAAACTAATAACATTGAAAAAAAGCTTCTATCATAACTAAAGGCATTAAATATAATAATGTTTTATCTTTCTCACAATATAAAAAATTCTGGTATATACTTTTTAAGCCCAAAAAGTGTGGAGGTATTTTGGGCAAAAAATTTTCGTGGTTTTGCAGGAATTATTCTTAGCGAATTAAAGGGATTTCATTTTTTAAAGGGAGTCGATTTGTATTTTTGCAGTCTGATGAAAACAGCAAAGTTTTTTTTTTACACTGGTATAAATGATAAATTTCTGTGAATTGTCTATCATACAGATTTCACTGGAATTTATTTTCACGAATTAAGTGCCCTGAATTATTTTGGGGGTATTAAATTTTGTGAATTGGACCTAAAACCCTCAAATTTTAGGAAAAACTTTTTACACAAAAATTAGCTCTTAAAGTAGATATCCTATCGACTTTCCAATGAAAGATATCCTATCGCCTTTCCAATGAAAGATATCCTATCGACTTTCCAATGAAAGATATCCTATCGACTTTCCAATGAAAGATATCCTATCGACTTTCCAATGAAAGATATCCTATCGACTTTCCAATGAAAGATATCCTATCGACCTCAGCCTTTCCAATGAAACCCAAATATTTATTTATTTATTTATTTATTTATTTATTTATTTATTTATTTATTTATTTATTTATTTATTTATTTATTTATTTATTTATTTATTTATTTATTTATTTATTTATTTATTTATTTATTTATTTATTTATTTATTTATTTATTTATTTATTTATTTATTTATTTATTTATTTATTTATTTATTTATTTATTTATTTATTTATTTATTTATTTATTTATTTATTTATTTATTTATTTATTTATTTATTTATTTATTTATTTATTTATTTATTTATTTATTTATTTATTTATTTATTTATTTATTTATTTATTTACAAATATTTCCACAGGATAAAACATTTCAGTTAAATAAAAACTGTTGTCAACGTGTGTCCTGCTTAAAAATATAAAAGAAAGTAAAATGTAAATATATATATTAGTAAAATATTAAAACTATAAAAACACATGTACGCAGTTAAGCTGGTGAGAAAAAAGAAACGAGAAATAAAAGGAAAGCGCAAAGTACATCCACTGAACCAAACCGCTTTAAAAACAAAAACAAAAAAAAAGAAAGCCAAAAAATGAGAAAAAATGAGAAAAAAGTCTAAACACAGCTCCACCTAATCTACCTAAAAGATACATGTAAAAAATATATAATTTACAAAAACCGTAATTTTAAACATTCCTTCAACTTTAGACTAGATTCAACTTTGCGTACTTCAGCTGGCAAAGCATTAAAAAGCTTCGAAGCGGAAAAATAAACTGACTTCCTTGCAAACTCAGTTTTCACTGGTGGAAGTTTTAACAAAAAGTTGTTATTGCGACGTTAGATGAGTTTCAATAATTTCGATACTCTTACCAGCTACGTACAGGACAGTATCATCAACATACTTGATAATGCTTGTAAACCGAATGTAATCTTCAATATCATTTGCAAAAATAACAAACAATAAAGGTCCCAGGATCGAGCCCTGGGGAACGCCACACGTAACCTGATTTATATCAGACAAAACGTTGTTATACTTGACCAACTGAGTTCTGTTAAAAAGATAATCAGAAAACCATTCTAGCTCTTTATTTTTGATTCCATACGAGGATAGTTTAAGGAGTAACTTAGCATGAGATAGAGTGTCAAACGCTTTGCTAAAATCGATAAAAATACACCCAGTAAGCATTTTATTATCAGCATTTCTTCTAATGTCATCACAAAGTAATGTAACTGCTAGTTCAGTTGACCTTTTTGCTCGAAAACCGAATTGAAATTTTGACAATAGATTGTGTTCAGCCAAATACTCACTCAGCCTTGCATGAACAATCTTTTCAATGATTTTTGAGAGCGTTGGTAGAACTGATATCGGGCGATAGTTTTCAAATTTATCTGTCGAACTACTTTTATGCAATGGTATTATATTTGCAGTTTTCCAATCACTAGGAAACATTCCAGTGTTTAGAGACAAATTTATAATAAAACCTAATGGTTGAAAAATTGTTTCAGCTGGATAATCTCCTGCACACGATTCTGTAAATGTCAATGACAAGTGTGTACCACTATGGAGCTTCCACTTTTGACATGAAGTAGTGTTTTACGTTGGTGCAATAATTGTGTAATAATCTTTTATGTTGAACATTTCAGGCGCAATACAATATTTTAAACGCCATATACAGAATACCAACTGCAGATGCAGAGATGCTTGGAGCTATGCTAGTAAGAATTCAATATGGACCATATCAATCAAATATTCACAGACCGGGATATTTCAGGTATGTATTTATATGATGCGAAATCGATTGTTCTATCAAGGAGATTTTTACACTTTTCTTTACTATTTCGTTCGCATTGAAAATGCTGACGACTCTGTATGTCTTGATTGTAGGGATGTGTAAATAATTGGGGTGCTTCATAAAAAGATTGATTTTGCCACTTTTTAATCTTCCTTTTCCTGAAACAAAGACGACTGTCTTTTGTTGACAAGAAGATTAACATGTTGTTAGATGAAGAGAAAAGAAGAGTATAAATATTTTGAATTTAAATTCAAACGTGTATATGCTGTTAAGAGATTTTTTTATTATTTTTTTATGCTATAAATTAGTCGTCTTTTGTTGACAAAAAGATTAACATGTTGTTAGATGAAGAGAAAAGAAAAGTATAAATATTTTGAATTTAAATTCAAACGTGTATATGCTGTTAAGAGATTTTTTTATTATTTTTTTATGCTATAAATTAGTCGTCTTTTGTTGACAAAAAGATTAACATGTTGTTAGATGAAGAGAAAAGAAAAGTATAAATATTTTGAATTTAAATTCAAACGTGTATATGCTGTTATAAGAGAATTTTTTATTATTTTTTATGCTATAAATTTACAGTCAGGGTGGCCACATCTAAAAATTTCCAAAATAAATTTCAGAGATATGCATATTAAATTTCCATCTTCTAACTAAGTGGAAAGATTTGGAAAAATTAATTTAATCTCTGAAAATTTAAGAAACAATTGGAAAAAAAGACCTTTAAAAAATCTCTGTCAAGAAACCTTTCTCGTGTTCCATTCCTCTAATGTGCCGCATGTTTTTCCTTTCATTTTTACATGAAGTAAATAAGATAAGTCAAATCCTCATAATGTTTATAATTGCTAAAAAAATCTGAATTATACAACCTGGTAAACCGAAAATGGTGACTTTTAACTACGATGAGCACTATCCTGAAAGTAGTCTTCCTGAAATCGAATCAAATTAAAATTTTGTATTCCTATCAAACTTGTCTTTCTGGACACGAATACAACAAACCCGTTAAGTATTTTTAAAATGCGAGAAAGGTCTATACTTTGTTTATTATCCTGTTAAATGCTGGTTCTAATGACAGTAACATTTTTTGAACGCTATTCTTAAAATTGACCTACAATGGCCAGAGCAGGTAATCGAACTTGTAAATCGAACATGTTTTCTGTATGCCGAATTTTAGGAAGAAACTATCGAAGTACCTACCGTACTACGCAATCGGAAGCAACAAAATCATTCAGCAGTTCCGTTCGTCAAAAACTGAACTACGTCTTCTTCAACAATATGAACACATCTCCAATAAAGTGACCGATGTTAACTCATGTCAGAAAATGTTTTTGGAATACTGTCAAAGTTTACCATTTTATGGGTATGTACTGCTCGCTTATTCAGCTTCGTTCAAAGTTATCCACGTGCTAAATTAACACATCTTCCACTTTTAGGTCTGCACTGTTTAAAGGAAATATTTTCCACAAGGGAGCAAAATGGAAACTATGGGGTTCGTATGAAAAATGTGTCACTGTCGCAATCAACCGACTAGGCATAACTTTGATGAGAGACGGAGGAGAGGTGAGTGTATTGATTAGCCATCTACGGTGAAGGGTGTTTATATCAAGGCAAATTTTGAATTTTCCAAAAAGAATATTCCTTTCTTTTGTTTGAGGGTGACAATGGCTGTGGTTGTGATTTTGGCAAATGTTGGGTTGATTGCTTTAAGGCGACCGATAGAGAATTATTTAAGAGCTCTTAAAGGTCGTTTTTTGAAATCAGTCAAATAAGGATAAGTTTTTGCTCCAAAATACCTTTTTCTGTAAATAACGGTTTATCGTGGCACATTCTTATGTACATTCTACACTCCATTCTACACTAAGGACGGTTCAGCCCGATCGGCCGACTGGTAATAAAGCCCCAAGTTATGGGGACCGCAGACCGAATTTTGTCGCTGCCAGGCAGTGTGTTAGCGTTGTATAAAGTAGTTGTAGTTTTTACTTTTCTTTCCATCTACAAGACATTTATACTACATGTTTAGAATATACACTTACCGTTCGATCATATATCTTGGGAGTATTTAAAAAGTGGGGTGGAGGGTGCTGCGGAGGGTGACACGGATGTTTTGTGTTTGGAGTACGATTCACTGGATGAAAATGCCGAACCTGTCGCTGAACAGATACAAATCATATCTAAACAGGTAAGCGAGACAAATCTGTGAACGTGCAAGTAATATTTTAATTTTTATTTGTGAACTTATTACAACAATTATTAAGTAGGATTTAACACATGGAATGTGTACAATCAAAACCGCTCAACCTATTTTTAGTTACTTGCTAAATTGTTCTTTAATTGTCAGGCCTGTATGATGGATACCATGGTGGATTCGTGTGTCAATTACATGAATGTTATGAACATACCCATAACGTAAGTCTATTTGTGCTATGAATGACATCTTACACATATTTACTTTTTATGGGTACTAATTTTCACAAATTTCGTGAATTTTGGGTAAATAATGGCGTGTTCCTTCTATTTGTGAACATAAAGTGGAAATAAGAAAGTCATATTCCTCATCTCTACTTAATGGATGTGGGTCAAAAAACGATTTTATCTCTCTTCAATGAATGTGGGTCAAAAAAATTGCCTTTACATTGGCAACCGATTTATATTTTCAATCTGTAAAGCTAATGCACGTGAAAACTTTGATTTTCTTCAAACTGCGAAAATTAATACACGCGAAGAAAAACTCGCGTCAGTTAGTGCGCTTATTATTGCGCAGTATTTAACAGTGCTTTTCAAGCGCTGTTCATTTTAAAGGCGAAAAATTTTTTTTTGAAGAGCGCTATAACCGCTGCAGTGTATAATGACGTAACTTCATAATTTTGACCAATGATTTTGCTTGAATCGTCGCCATTTTTAATTTGTTCACGCATTTCTGTTTCCAATGGACATTGTGCCGCTTGGACGTTCGATCGCGCAGCGCAACGTACGTCATGATATCTATTAACCGTCTGTTGTTGTTTTTTTCACTTTTTTAGACCAACTTGTCTGGATTACAAAAAGTTGGGAGATATCAGTAAGTGAAATGTTTTTTATAAATCTTCGCCTGAAATGCCTGAGTTTTTAATCATTTTCTATGGATGACAAGTCTTATCAGGGTAGCAATCAAATAATAGAGAGAGAGAGAGTGCAAAAATTTTATAGTATATTTCTGTGGTAATACTGTTTCATGTTATAAATAAATTCTGTTTTTTTTATTACTTCAGGTTTTTCGACAATGCCTAGTAAAAAACACAACTTCACTCTCACCAGACCTTTCAAGAGGTAACAGAGAGAAAATAATAAAACAGAATTGAAAAGTCTAATATACAACATATACGATTATATATTTGTTCTTTATATAATTATTTTTCTTTATGATGGGATATTTTTATTTCTTGTACATTATAGTAATAATGGCTACTAATAGATTCAGGTTGTATTTTTTTGTGGTCAAAATAGTATCAATAACGTGTAAAATAAGGACCTGATAAATATGTTTGTGTTGTAAAATATGCATGGAGGTATCTATTTCTACTTTTATGATATATGTGGCTGCCAGTCTATCTGGGTGTTTTGTTGTATAAAACATATAATTAAATTATTATTCAGCAGCTTTTTTTTATTTTGAAGCCCGTGCTTTTATGAAATAAAAACCCTTCCAGTAGTATTTTAGTGATGTAATATAATATATACAAAAATTAAGAGTTGTTCTCAAAACTTAAAATTGGAAGCCAACGTTTGTGTAAATTACAGACCGGGCCTGGTTGTTATTTTCTGCTCTGGTTGTTATTTTCGTAGTGTAAATTGTTTTCTTGAATATACTGTACAGACAGCAACGCTATAATCTTCACATTTTTTCATCTCTCCGACCAATACACTCTTTTTCTATAAGCATAACGCTTATAAGCATACTTAAGCTCAAATTTCTCTGAAACTAGGCATAATGTTAAGCATACCTTGAAGCTCAGAACATACCTTAATAACCAAAAATTTCGGCGGAAAAAATTTCGGACAGATACAATTATCATTTTCTCTTATTTTTGCTTTTAAGTTACATATCTAGGGTTTTATACTTAATTATTACCTGACTGATACAAAAAACCGGTTAGTATGAAAAAATCCGATGATTTGATTGGTTTACGGCTTATTTTAACAGGTCTTTGTATGAAGCCATACTAACCGGTTTAGGTAGCCATTATTAAAATGGTAACATAAATATGTAAACAAAAAAAAAAAAATTTTCATAGCACACAAAAAATATAAAAGTGTCTCACCTAAAACCATCTTTTCGTATCAATCCACATAAACAATGATTCGAATTTGTTTTGTGTACTTACAAAATTTTAAAATTACGATCTTGAATTCGAAAAGTATCAAAATCGAACATGCGTTTTTTTCCTTGGTGCCTTGGGAATAGCAACTTAAATATAGCTTTGTTTGTTTTGTTCACAAAGGAATATTTATTTGCAGACCAGATACAGTCAGGTAATAAAACGGATACTGACCGGTTTTTATGTTGCACTGTAAAATACAATGCCCTCGGTCAAGGGCACAGACCTCGCAAGCTCGGTCTGTACTTTTTGACCTCGGGCTTTGTATTTTACAGTACAACATCAAAACCGGTCAGTATCCGTTAAAAGCAGTAATGAGAAACAGTTTTATCGAACATTCTAACCTTTTTCTAAAATGCATTCGAATCAGTAGTATGCATTTGAATCATTTTGAGAACACTGCAGTGTAGCCTTATACGCATATCCAATATGTAATCTTTATTCTTGATAAAGAAAAGGTTTGAACGAGAGTTAGGAAATAAGCATATTGCTAAGCATACTTTCAGGCTCAAAATGGAAAAATGTTAACCATACTGAGCCTCAGTCCAAATCAACTGTATGCTTATAAAAAAAATATGAGTGTATAGTTTAACAATTGTTACCTTACGTGGATTAATTTTCGCGTGAACTTATTTTCGCGAATGCCGAGCTTGAAAAAAAATGCGTAGATTTAATTTCGCGAATGGGCTTATCTTAAAAATTTCGTGTGGATAAAGTTTCGCGAAGGAAGGATAACTAACAGGAAGAGGAAACAAACAAAAAACCATAATTTTACTGCAAATCATTCGTTTATAACGTCCATAGTCTTTTCAACGAGATTCGAAAAATTTCGCGTGGATTATTTTTGCAATAAGTCCAAAAATTCGCGTGCGAAATTTAATCCACGTTATGCTGTAACTATACGTAGAATTTCTGAAGTCTAGGATTTCTTTTTATTATTTTCTTAAAAAGCCCCAATATCCGTATCATCGTCAGAAGAAATGGATTAAAATTTCCATAAAAATCTCAAAAACAGTTGAAGTTAGTTTTTGACATTTAAAAACCCAAGATTTTGTGAAAAATAGTAGAAAATCTCATTCTCGTATCCTTTTTAAGTTGGGTATGCCTGTCAGAAAGCACCAGTTCCTTTTTGGTAGCGAGTTTGGCGGCATGGTAATTTTTTTCTGGTAATTAAATCACACATACGGAGTAGTGTGACATGTTGGTTTACCCTTTCGTCGCGGCGGCGGCGGCAGCGGCGGTCTTCAGGAAAGTTTTATCACACTGGATTCGAGTCTTTGTTATTGCTCATTTCACTGGATAAAAAAATTCTCTACTATTTTCTCGCGTATAAACGGAAAGCTGATGTTGTGCTTTCCTGATATAAAGTTAAGGAATAAGACCTTTATTTTTAGCTGTTTTTATTGAAGCATGGCCCTTAAGTCAAGATGAAGAAAGAAGCTGTTGTTGCTGATATTTTTCAAGCAAAAATGAAGTGAAGTAAAAAAATAATTTTAAAACCAGCAATTTTAGGATGACTTGAAAGAACGCTATGTTTTAAAGTATTTTTATGTTACAATACGTAACATTTATTTTTGTTTGTAGAGTTCCTTATAGCTAGCCAGAATTTAGAGACTTTATGCAGGCAAATTTTTCTCCTTTTTTTCAGCGAAACAAACGAACAAACAAACAAACAAACCAATTTTCATTATGTGTATTTCGCCATGTATTAAAAAATCGTAGCTAAGAATTTGTGTGTCGTATAATTTATTGTGTTTTATCTGGACAATGTTGTATTAACATATAAAGTTTTAAAGTTTTTAAAATATAAAGTTTATGTTTTTTATTTTATTTTTCACACGCGCTCTCACAAAAGCAAAACTCATTCGGTTTTGCTTTCTTTGAGCATATTCTTTTGAAATAAGCTCTCACGCGCAGAGGAAATAGCTTCATACAAAAAACATTTTTGAAAAGAAGCTTTTGTCCGGAGTGATCAGAATGTTTGATAAAATTGTAAAGCATGCAGAAAGTTTGACGACCTCCTACACAGGGCATTTTAAAAATCTTAATCAACACGTCAGAGGCTGGGTTTATTCTTGGCTAGTTTTTCTTCCCCTTTTGACACACCATGTTCTAATTAGTTTTATGAACAATTTGGTTTGAATTTTATCCCATCCTCCTCAAATACAAAATTTACGAACATGCAAGTGATGCAACTGGATGGAAACGCAGCTTATTATTTTTTACTAATATCTGGATCGGAATTATATCGACATATTCTTTGCAGGAACGCGTAGACTGAAATGTTTTTTTTCGTTATGTGTGATTTCAAACCAACCGCGGTTTCTTGTTGCCTTTTGTTTCCTATTAAAAAAATGATTTTGATCATATAAAATAGCCGCCGTGGTAAGTAAACGTGATAAGTATTTTTATCCTCGACCCCAGAGGTGAAATAAACCTCAAAGAGCTCTGGGAACGAGAAAGGAGTATTTTATGCTATGATTAATAATAATAAGTTGAATTCTGCAAAAAAGTACCCGGGCAAGTTGCTATCTTTATTTCTTTTAAGACTTTTCTAGCATACATATCGGTATTCTGGAGCCAGGATTCGGGACTCGGGACTTAATATTTGCAAATTGTGTAAAAACAGATCAAAAGATATATAAAAAATATACACAATATAAGCTGGCTGTAATAACAAAAATAGATCAAAGAACAAAATGTTAAAAATCGTCAAAGGAGGAAGGAAAACATTATGCTCAAAAATAAGACCTTAGCCCATAGTGTGAACGTAAAAGTACCTGCTTAGCTCGCAGCTGAACTCATCGTTAGCCGATTTTTTTAAATCAAAATTTTTTGATATTTTTTTTTCGGCTAACAGTGAGATCAGCTCACTTTCAGCAATCTTCAAAGGAAGCCGACATAATCGTGCTCAAAGTTTTTAAAATTAGTTGTATGTTTTGTTGTGAAAGGTCATTTTAAAACTAAAATGGCTGACAAAAAAAAAAAAATGACGTTTGAAGAAGAAGAAGAACTGCCTTTCTGACCAAAAGTTGTTTCCTTTTTCATAATTTTGTTAATTCCTTTCTTTCCCCACGCTACGTCGTCTTCTTCGAAGTAGTAATAATAACAAGACTTTCTTTCTATCTTTCTTTTTCATTCTTTCTCGCATTAGATTCGGCTACAAAAGAGCTAACAATGCACCGTAGTGTGAACGTGAAACGAATACATCAGGTACCCGTAGCTCAAAAATTGAAATCGGCTAACACATTATGCGTACTATGGTTAGCTCATCGTTAGCCCCATGTGAGAACCAAGCTTTACTAGCATGTGGACAGGTCACACGTTTGTAAAACACCCTCCATCGTTGACATTCAATATTTATTCTAAACAATGAAAAGCTTAACTAATCGGCATATGAGAAAAGTGAGACCCGATACCCTATGTGATACCCGAGACCCGATACCCGAGACCCAATACCCTGATACCGATACCCGAGACCCGATACCCTGATTTTTTTTATTTATTAATTTTTCTCGGCGATGTTTTATTTTAATAAAAATTCTAATTTTTTCTCATTATTTTCTTGTTTTTTCAACCTAACATATCAGAGATGATATGTTGGTTTATTCGAAGCAAGACGTACGTTCATCAAAGTACTTGGCGATACATATTATGTGAAAAATGATAAAAACAACCATTCACAGTTGGAATGAACAAAGAAAAACATTTTACCGTTATCGCAGCCTACTATTGTTTCAACGACTTCACAGACACATACTTCATATTCAACGCAACCAATATATTATCTGCATACAAGCATCTTCAATACTACCATCAACGCAACCTATTCCACCTTAAACAACAGTTAATAAACCAGCACCACCTGTGCCAACAGATAATGATTATGTCTTGTTCTCCTTCCCAACTACGCCCACAAGAGTGTATCAACTTGCTATGGTTGTGGAGGAAATTTTGGACAATATACAAAATTTAATCGTGGTTTCGGAAAACCAAAAGGAGTTATTTCGACCCTACAACGAAAAAACAAACATACTCTAATGAATTTAAAAAGTCTACTATCACTTCAATCATGTTTGAGCAGACAAAATAAATTTTTTTATGCTAGTTTCATTGTAGTTTTTGGCGATATAAAACCATTGTTGCAACATATTTGCATATTACGTGCAACAAATATTTCCATATAACGAAGAAATATACATATCAAAATGTGTTTTTATCAAAATGTGTTTTTATCATCGTTCATATTAAAAAATAATAATAATAATAATATAATAAAAATATCAGGGTATCGGGTCTCGGGTATCGGTATCAGGGAATTGGGTCTCGGGTCTCGGGTCTCGGGTATCACATAGGGTATCGGGTCTCACTTTTCTCATATGCCTAAATAATCAACAAAACCACCAGAAGCTTCTTAATGCACTCCCCAGTGGGTGTTTTAAGGAGAAATGACGAAATATTGCACCATTGAGAATCATGATCCAATTACACCGGTGGAGAGCGCTTGTGTATAAAAACACGTCGCAAACAGAAAAAAGTATTCTCATCGCTTCGCACATCAACTTAATAGGACGGTGTCGCGAAAGACACTGCTCTTTAAGTGCATGTCGCTTACTTCGACAATTATGCACGAAGCTTATAAATAACAGTTGTGGAACTTGAGTTTCATTGCACGATGATGTGGTGACTCAAGAATCCATTTTTTTCTTACTGTTTTTCCTGGCTTGAAGGAATAAGTTATTCTTAAGCGACCGAGCCGTCACTTTTAAAAGTGCTATTCGGTAATGACTTATCTCCCAAAAGCCTCTTAACTTTTTCTTGTTTATATGAATTTCAGATTCATATATCCCGGGTGAAGTAAAAGGGTTTTTGGGCGTCGTTTTGTTGACAAATCAAAGGTTAGTTGTTTCATTTAGCTGTTTATCTATCCTTCTTGGTAGTTAGTTATGATTATTTTTCATTTCATTCTAGGCATTTTTATCAGTGTTCATCTACTGGTTCCTTTTTATTGTTTCCATGTATTATATACTTCAATGAAGCTATTTTAGTCGTGTTGAAAAGAGCCACAATGCTGAACTTTGCCTTCTACACGTGAAAGTAGCTATTCCCTAGACTGGTTTTGTTCGAGTTTGGGAAAATTTTTGGAGAATATTCTATTTTGAATTGTACTGAGATAAAATTTCATTGTTATCTATATCCTGGGATCCTGGGTATAGTTATTTCATTTCATTCTGGCCGATTCTATCAATGTTCATTTGCTGGCTCGTTTTTATTGTTTCCATGTATAATATACTTCAATTAGCTACTTTAGTCTGCTGAAAAGAACCACAATTCTGAACTTTGCCTTCTCTAATGTGAAAGTAGCCATTCCCTAGACTGGTTTTGTTCGAGTTTTTGGAAAATTTTTGGAGAATATTTTAATTTAAATATTCTTTAATTTAAATAATATGAGATAATCCAATATTATGGGTGTAGAATACAGTTGTTTCAAATAAATATACGAAGAAAATTATTTAAGAAGCTTTCTCCGTACTGGTTACAATTTTATTAGAAAAAAAATGTTTGTCTGTGAATTTGAAATAAAATTAAGCGTACATTATCCTACAGTACAAGGAATTTATTGTTCATTAAAACGTGTGAACGCACAGAACTGCAGACTTTCCGAATAAAACGGCTTTAGATATAATCTTTCAAGATGAAACAAACCGAAAACACGAGTAAATGTGAACAAAAATCTTTCAAAATTTTTAAAACACAATCAAATATTTGGTACTCGTCCGTACACTTTAAAAAGCGCTAAGAAATCACAGATATTAGATTTTTTACATTAGTCAGAGACAGTATCAATAGTATAGAATTCGTCCCTAATTGCCTGTCATTAAACAATATAAAGAGGTACTGTAATTACTTGCCCCTTGACCTTCACGATATAACAATAAGGGTTTGGTAACCATTTACCTTGAAGTTGCTATTATGTGTATTACAGTACACGTTTTTTTTTATATAAGAAACACACTGCTTGGCTTCAGCCTGTGCGCTTCTTAATTTTTACCGATTTAAGCCTCAAATGTTTCAGAAGTTTTCCGTTATATTATTAATGGCTTAGTATTCCTTGCATTTTTAAAAATCTTGTTTGAGACTTTCAGTCTAGCCATGTTTCTTAACTGTTTCTTAATTTTGGCCTAATCTCACCCTCATGTTTCTTATATAGATGTTTCTTATATAAAAAAACGTGTAGCAATAAACGGATACTGGTTTGAATAAATTCCCCTTTTTAAAATCCTAAATATTGGAGGTAAAAAAACTAGTTGACATGGATTTGAAGATAAAAAATATGTTTGAGGTCAATGTCTTGTGTATATATGCCTTCAGACGGCAAAATTGTGAGAAAGAGAAAATAAGGCCTGGGACGAGGTTGCTGCCAATCCAATTTTTGATTTCCGCCAGCAGAGGCGGAATATTTAAAATCGCTTGAGGAGATAGAGACAGTGCAGCTAGGCTGGACGCTGCTAAGTTTGTGTCCAGGCTAAAACCTCAGAAAATTTCTATTTTGTCGAAAGCCAATGAACATGCTTCATTTTAATCTTTGCCAATTTAATGAGCAATCTGAACAGAGTTTGTGTACTCTTTGTGTGGCCAGAACATTCTGGCCATGACTAAAAGTGCTAACATTTTGTTGTTGGCCCCCTTAAACCGTGTCATCAAATGGGACAAACTCAACTGTTGCAATTTTAAAAAATGCGTCATAAGATAGAAGAGGCCTGACTATTGACAAACAATTCCCATATACTTTTAAAAGACTGTGTGATAAGATGGGACAGGCCCAACTATTGACAAAGGACACTTGTGCTTCAAAAATTGTACCAAAAAAGGGACAGGCCTAATTATTGAGACATTTTAGGGACAGCTACAACATGGGTCAGTTTGAAGACTCCCAGACTAAAGTTAAACCTTGTACCATAGTCAACACACTTAAAAAAACAGGCCTGGGCCCAACTGTGAAAAAATGCGGTGTTTATATAGGAGAGGACTAAAAAGAACAAAAAATGTATAAAGGAGAATAAATCATGAATTCTCTAAATATAATCAATTACAAATATAGCTAAAGTAATGAGCAATACAAATACCATGTCATAAATTCTGCTTTTCTTAAAAATCGAACAAACACAGACATAAATTGACAAATTAATTTGATTAATGGGGATTAGTAGCTCAGTCGGTAGAGCGTTCGACTCATGTCCAAGTGGTTGTGGGTTTAAATGGAGCTAAACATAGTTGCTCATGTTAATTGCAGTTTCCAGTTGGGTTGCTAGCTGGTTGGGTGAACTGGGATATGGAAACACTATATTGAGCTTCAAAATTGGTGCATGTTGTTTTGTTTACCCACATTGGGTATTGCCTCAATTAGCCAGGCCATTGAGCCTAGCCTCTGTTACCAATGGCATATATAAATTAAGAATTTCACATCACATTGGCCTCTGACCTAAGCTGACAAGATTGTCTTGAAAATCCAACTAAAGATTTCAATATAGTAAGCTAGCTAGCTCCACGTTTTCAAGAAGCATCTATCACACTGCATGCAACCTACTTATATCATCAACTCTATCTTTTGGCTTCAATTACTATAATGGCAACGCATCCAATGACTCTAGCAAAAACCTTCGGATATTTCTTCAGGACAGATATTGCATGTAGCCAGGTCGGTTTGTTTCATGCTATATTTTATTATCATGTTAGGAGCCCAGAAACTGTCACTTTTTAACCACCCTACTAGAACCATTATGGCTTTTATACAAGTAACGCCAACCTTGTAGCGGGGTAGCCAGGAGACCCAGCGTAATTTTTCTTACCACCGGGAAATCGGAGTAGTTAAGGTGGGAAAAATTACGCTGGGTCTCAAACGATTTTTCTGCGGCCAAAATCTGGCCGCGCTTTTTGATTGGCTAATTCTTTCTTTGCTCACGTGGTCCATGTCGGGGAAAGCCCTTTTCATCCGAATATTCCAGCGAGTGGTTTCACTCACCCTAACAAACATTAGTAAACTATAAAGTTTTTACCACAGTAAGATGTGACCAAGCTTGGCAAACAACTCACAGATAAATTAAAATGGCCTCTGAAGCGATTAGTCACATTGTCCAATTTAAACTCGGGGTTTCCGCTGAGTCATTCGTTCGCGTCTAAGCTTTAGTTTGAGAGAAACTCATTTTATCAACTCGAAGAAGAAAGCTTAGTTAACTAGGCTAGTAGCGGGGTTGCCATTATGATAACTCGTTCTGTTATGTACAGTGTTGTTTACGTTCATTCACCGCGATAGTTGATCATGATACGATCCTGCTCCAACCTGTATATAGTAAACTCTATCTGCGTGAAATTTTGGCCTCGTGTTTTCACTTTGCAATCTTATAATACATTTTTAAACTAGCCATAGTTACCACTAATGCGCCCCAAATTGCTAATAACGATTTAAAAAATACGAATTTAGAACGGGATCGAAATTTAAAATGGAAAATGGTGGATTTTTCATGTAACTGCGTGATAACGGGTATGATAACAGAAATGCAGAACGGAATCGAATAGAGACTTGTGGATAAGCTTATTGCCCAGGGGGAAAAATTATAAATAAGAAGCCCTGCGGCTTGAAGATTTCGTCATTAGCCTGGAAGATTCTGAAATTTGAAGTATAGACTTTGAAAACGGAGAACAATGGGTAAACAAATCTAAGTATCCTAATTCTCAATTATTATTGTCACTAACCTAAAATACAAAATAATAAATAAAAATTAAGAAATACTTTTTTACATATATATTGATCTGAAAAATTCTTGAAATTCTATGATACAGATTGTTATGTATGAACTTGACCATTCGAATATAACAACTTCTGAACAAGTTCAATTTCGATGAATTATTACTCAATAATATACCAATAAAATCCTTTAAAATTTACTCTCTCGTTGAAGATTTTTCGAAAATGCTGATGGTGCATGGTTTGATAACAGTTGATCTGAAAAAGAAAGTACATTTAAAAATAAGAAACAAGAATACAATTTTACCAGGAACTGAATTAATACCAGGTTGTGTAATTATTGTCTCCCTTTTTGATTTGAAGTGAGAATTTATTAAAAAGATACAAATCAATGCCACGTGATGCACAAGGTATATTATATCAATATATGTATATAAATTTAGTCAAGCTGGCTTTCGATATCATTGTTAAACAAGTAACATTTTAAGCAGGCGATACATGATTTTCAAACCTGTGGACAATACAGGATTTATTTTGCCGAAATCGATTTATTGAATTGAAAAAAATTGATCGTTTATTATCCTTTTTTGATTTTGAGGAAATTTATTGGTCATTGTTTTGTTTGACAAATTCAAAAAGTTGAACTTTTAAAATTTCGAATTGAATTCAACAAGTTGAAACAAAAAAGGGTAAACGCACAATTAATAAATTTGTCAAATTTAATAAATTGATGGTCTTTTCATGAGATTTTTAAAATCAAGTCTTTTCTAAGAAATCTTAGAAAAATATATTGTGATACTTTAGGTAAGGTCAAGAAAGTTTTTCAAGCAAATTAGGGTCCATTTTTTTCAACAAAATATCTGGCTATTAGGCACTCAAGGAGAACTGATAATTAGCCAGTAACAGAATGGTTAGCTGATGCAGAATAATTATATATAGGGTGCGTACAGTATAATTAGCTGCTCATACAGCTAATTATACGATATAAATTTTTTTGACTTAAATTTCCACACATTTCTTCGTTATCGATCTCCCCATAGCCATCTATATTTATATAGATCCACATGAAGTTGTACTTCAATTAAAACCAAAAATAGGATCAAGAAACGCTTGTGCCAAGAAGATAATAGTGTTACTGTAGCAGTATGTCATGTTATTTAACAAGACACTATTCTGATTTCAAGAAAAAACATGAAAAGTGAAAAACACAAAGAAGCCTGTAACAACAATTATACTGTGGGTAGCGTATAGTTATACTGCAACGGCTAACTATCATGTTATTGGCTAATTATTAGTTCACCTTGACTGTTCAGTGCAAGCAACAATAAATTTTTGTCAGGCTTCGACAACTTTTCTGCAGAAGATATAAAAAATCCTGTGACGAATATCTTTTTACCTGATAGCAATAGCATCACAAAGGTTCCTTCGGAAGTTATTTTAGCCCCATTTTTCTCAAAAGAACAGGAGTCGGGTATCCAGCCCCTCATGATAAAAAGAGGGTGCCGATAAGCTGCAAACGCACGCATATAAAAGGGTGAGTTTGGTGGCCTTTTGAATGAGATTATTGGTTGTCCTCTGAAACTGCACGCACTTTCCCGAACTCTCCCTAACTCACCCGGAGCATTCACGAAATGCAATTCCTTGTAACATACAATGCGGACAACAGTTGGAAGAAGGCGTTTTTTTCGGGCATCTTTTGGGCTATGCGAGTTTTTTCGAGCCAATACTTGAATTTTTTCGAAATGCCGGACTCGCCCTAACTTTTTTTACAGCGTATGCGGCTTATCAGCACCCTTGTTGATAAAATTATGCAAAGCAGGACAAAGGTTTTTTAAAGGTAATTAAAGCACTATTTTGTGTAGCTAGCTAGCTGGCTAGCTTGATATATAGCTAGTAAAAGTAATTTTAGAGGAATTTAAAAATAGTATTTAGCTCCCTAGCTACATCAGTAAAGCTACTACGACAAGCCAGATCAGGAAGGCAAGACCAACACAATGTAAGCAGTTTTAGTCATGGCCGTATATAGACGAAATCTTTAGAGATAATTGACATCATAATGTACCTTAACATCAGATAACAACCTTAATATGTAACATCCTTCTTCACAAGAAGGCAAGTATTGACATACACAGCATTAATAAAAAGTTCAAAAAATGTATCAACGGCACAAGAAAACTTTCCAGTTATAAATTTCGATGCATACCTAAATTGCGGCCTTTGGATCAACGCCAGGAACCGTCCTAAGTTTAATTTCATATAAGACATAAGTAATCCTTCCACTTACTTACCGTTAACAGGTTTAGCAACAACGTGGTTCAGACAAAAACAAATCTATTCTTGAAGATAAATTCACGTGGGCTGCAGCGACATTTAAGCACATTAAACGAGGCAAACGAAGCATCATATTACAAAGCTCCATATTAGCATAACAAAAGAATCTCGATTAACATTTTTTATCGCATTCAAATCTTTAGAGACAACAAGGACACCGAGACAAAAAAAGATTTGCTCGATGAGTGTTTTTTTTGTCTTGGTGGTACCTAACACATAGGTTGTGTTATATCAGAGCCGGGTTGGAAGATCGAGTAGAAGTCCCCCGCGAAGTAGAGAGTGGAAAAAAATTTTCTGCCATACACCAACACAAACACTATATACCCGCGGTCCACTAAATGTGCGCCCCTTCGGCGGGGCGCAATTACAGCCAAATGTTTTCAAAATAATTAAGACTAAAATTAGCTAGCCAGAAAAACTTCTTTCTTCCACATCCAGAAAAATATTTGCAGGCTTGTTTTCGTAAGTTATGGGTGAATATAATAGCTTTGGCCAATATTGAGACTATAAATTTTGAGAAACTAGATTCTGTAAAAGACATGCAAAACGGTATCTATTACTAATAAAAACTTTTCACATTTAATCTATTTAAAACATTTAATCACATGAAAAAGGAGACTGATAGAGAAATAAGCAAAAACAACAACACAAAATGCATATGTAAATAGGCTTTATTTGTATTATTATTAGATCATAGTACACCATAAACAATAACAGATAAATAAAATAAAAATGGCAAAATTATATCCTGATTTTGTACAGGTAAAGGCCGCTATATAAAATTTGGTTTTTAAGCAGCAATAGCTAATTACAAACAACACAACCTACTACAACAAGTGAATGAACACTGATTTAGCACAACATTCAGTCAAAAATATTTAGCCCTTAGCCTACCAAGAAAAACACTGTTTTTATTTTCGGTAATCGTTTTTGGCTCAGACTTTAAAATGTTGAATCAAACTTGAAAATACCTAGCTGTTATGCGATAATTACTATAAATACTTGAAATTTACAGGACAAAATCGTTTAGGAACAGATATCGTTAACTACATTATTACACATTTTTGCGTCCATCTGGATAGGGTTGTATACGTATATATGCTAAGTCATTTTCGGCATGTTGGTAGAACCACAAACATTTTCCATGCCTATCAGCATGACAACTTCTTTAGTGAAAATGTGAACAACTTTTGTCATTTCACCCATTAATTAAAACCATGCCTTTTTCCTAATTTTTATAATTAACACCGTTCCCAGGAATTATTTCGATATGAGATTAGAGCTTTTAAACCAAAACATCATTAAGTCTTGTAGAAGTCATCCTCCCAAAAAACTAGTGTTCTCGTCCGTGGCCTTGTGGCATGTTAAGAAATCGTTTAGAAAATGTCTATTGCCAGAAGCTTTGAATCTACAAAAGTAAACATACAAAGTTGTTATGCAGCTATTCGATTTATTGTATTGCTATCCAATGTCTTGTTACTTAAATAACCCCCAAGACAACACAAGCACTTTGAATTCGACACAGAGCTTTTTAGATTTGTTGAAAGTGAAACTATAAACAGTTTCATGTTCACACTTGCTAGCACAACAATAGAAAGCTCAAAAATCAATGGAATTAAAAGTAAACAGTTGTACCTGAAAACGTAGTCGTTAAAGTTAATGCTATGATTTTGTTAACTCAAAAAAGCCTGCTTTTTCTGCCAAACTGCTTTTCTTCTTCAATCACAGGCGACACAGAGAATAAATGTTTTCCAGTAATGTTTCTTCTTAGCAACCTTGCACAACTTCATTCCGCAATCATATATTCAAACCTTCCATTTACTTGGTGCAAGTCAATACAAAACTTCCTTAGCCTGTAGACATGTTGAATCCGACCCTATCAAACCTACCGGCTACCGGGAGGCAATAACAATAGGTAGAGTAAATTATCCCTACCCATCACCTAATTTCAATCTTTCTTTTACCGTAAATTTCGACGACTTCTGGCGAGATTCTTCATGACGTCACATATTCTTCGTTTTACAAGAGTCCAAAAGTCCACACTTCGGCGCGATTCTTCTTGACGTCAAAATTCTTTTGTTTAAGAGGGTCAAAAGTCCACACTTCGGCGGCCGCCGAAGTCGACTATTTTACGACAGGAAACAAGGAATCGCGCAACAATCAGCGAAATGCGGCAAAATGTAGTTGTACTACCGTAAAACCAGAGAGTTCAGCCTCGTTAAACACTCCTGACTTGAGATAAAATTTAACTCGACTCCTGGGCGCACAGGAACTTTATTAAACGCCTATAATAAAATTATGCGTTGCTTTCAACCGATTTCTAGTTTAGATCCACATGATCTTCTCATTGGCAATTTCTACTTAGGCGATCCTACCCCACTTTCATGGATTTTTTTTTTATTTTATTTTTTTTGCAATATGTGTACAGTCTTTAGGATCAATTTTATAAGCATTTCACATTCGCATTTTTGAATGATACCCAAAATTGTTCGATCAGATTATATATTTTGTGCAATTTTGGAAATCTGGAAATGCTTTTATTGTCAGGGCCCTTCATTTGGAATGGTTGGGGGTATAAATACGGTTAGGCTTCCGATTTTAGGTATTCCCTTTATATTAGGCATACATCCATGATGACAAGAGGGGGGGGCTTCTTCTTCCACATAAAATTGTTCTCTCAGGTGATTCTTTTTCTATGGCTATGTTCAAATTTGCCCCAGAGTGATTAATAAATAAGGTCAGGCTTCTATTTGGAACTGCTATTTACATTTAACACACATCCCTGATGGCAAGGGGTTTCTTTTAAAATGAAGGGAAGCACATTAATTTGTTGGTGCTCGATGCGTAGTGAGTAGGAGTTTTCATATGGTCCAGCTTTCGATTTTCATTAATTTTACTTTAGGGTTCTTTTCTCTAAAACAAAGGGTATGCATATTCCACATTTGATCATGCTTGCATTACATAAGCTTCCTCTATTGGCAACATTCATGGTGGTATGGGCGGTGTTTAGTCAATAATATAGGGGAACACACATTTCACATTTGATCTTGCTTGCCTTTAAATTTGCTTCTTTTTAACTGCTAGAATGTAACTTTGATGTGATCTTCTGTTTCGCATGCCTTTGTTCTTGTGTTGCATTTCCATGATGCTGTCGTAGTTGTGTTCGGACGTTATGGGTGTCATTGTTATGACATTGTCCCTGTGAGGAAGTTGTACATATTTTTAGGACAGGGTTCTATTTGTGCCCTGATTGATATTTGTGAAAACTGTTATCTTGTTATATATTGTAAACACAAGCAATGTTATGTGGTAGGACATTAGAATTTGGGGAAATTTGGGGATGCTGGGCTGCCTTCGTCAGCCTTCGTTTTGTGGTGTGTGCGTACTCATGAGATAAGGGCAATTTTACACGAATAGTTGTAAAAAAGAGAAAGGAACCAACAAGAAGTTGTAAAAAAGAGAGAAATGAAACAATGAGAAGTTGTAAAAAAGAGAGATAAAGGAAACAACAAAAGTTGTATATAATAAAAAAGAGAGAAAGGAAACAACGAAAGTTAGAAACAACGAACAGTTGTAAAAAAAGAGAGAGAAAGAAAACAACGAATGAACAGTTGTAAAAAAAGAGAGAGAAAAGAAAACAACGAAGGAACTGTTGTAAAAAAAATTGTGAAAGGTAACAACAGGAAGTTGTTGAAAACAAATACGCTTTATGAGATTAGGATAGGTGTCACGGAGAGTGTTATTAAATTGGGTACACGCGCACGAGAGTTTTATGTATTTTGCTTGCCCAGCATCCTCACCCCTTTTCGCCAAATATCCCTTTATATTAACATCACAAAGTCGTTAAATGAAATACATTTGTCTTTCTAATACTGTGTTTTTTCTGGAAACATTAGCAATTAATCCCCATAAGGCTGTCGTCCAGTTGGGTAAGAATTTCAAAAAACTTTCTGTAACGCTAATAGGAGCTTTAAAGATTCCAGAACTGCCTTTGTGGACCACTCCTGAAAATAATTGAAAGGGTGTATTGCTCCAACCTGTGACCTGGCACCTGGTGAGACTGATCACATAAAATATAAATTAAGACATATTCTTTAAATCATAGTCATAAGTCTCTTCCCCAGCCAAAGCGATTCTGCCTCTCAAATTAAGTAATAGGTCAAGTTGCGATAACTTGCGAAGATTATCTTGAAAAGTAACCATAAATGGTTTGAAAAATAGCTAGCTATTAGCTAGCTGTATAGCTATATATATAACATCACATTAAACTGAGATGAATGTTATATCTTGATATCTAAGTCATACAGGTGAAAACATCTCCAACCATGCTACAAGGAAGTCTCTAACTACTTTAAAAAATGCATTGTTTTGCTACCCATAACTCGATTTAATCTCAGCTAGCTATATACAACAATACGCCAGAAAAAGTTGCATCAGTTCAGTTTTTTTCACTTTATTGGAGAGTTTACGTTAAAAAATACAAGGTCTTGATGTATGCAAACACCTTTTAACGGCATGTCGCAAGAGTTGGTCCTGGCCCGACAGGGCAGCATGTCAAAAGATGGGCCACCGTGTCAAAAGATGGGCCACCGTGTCTAAAGATGGTCCGTCCCGTCTTTAGACGGGCCGTGTTCTAAGTTGGGTCAGAATAGCTTTATTGATGTATAGCTGGGGAGCTAAACACTATTCTTTAAATTCGTGTATTTTATCAGGTAAGAATTATTTTATATATAAGTGAGAAAAGTGTGCTGGCTAGCTAGCTATTTCAATTTTTGATGTTGACTTGGGTCTCCTTTTGATTGGTGCTGACATACCCCTTTTTATAGTCGTAAAGTTACTTAGCTATTGACCTAGCTAGCTACATAAAATAGTGCTTTGATTAGAGTGCCTTTTTTTGTTAAAGAGCCAGCAACAGAAAAACCTTTGTCCTGTTTTGTGTAATATTTCCATGACTGGACACCCAACTCCTGTTCTTATGGGAAAAAGAGGCTACTTCTATCAGATAAAAAGATAATTATTCGCACAGGATTTTTATTACATATTTTGCAGAAAAGTTGTCGAAACGTGACAAAAGTTTACTGTTGCTTGCACCGAACAGTCAGGGTGAAGTGATGATTAGCCTGTAACAATAATTCGGGAAAACACTCCATCGCAGCTTTCGATCGGAGGAGGTAAACATCACACTTTTATGGGCATATGAGAAAAGTGAGACCCGATTACCCTATGTGATACCCGAGACCCAATACCCTGATACTGATACCAAGACCCGAGACCCTGATTTTTTTATTATAATTATTATTATTGATTTCTGCCAGCGAAGGCGGAATCTTTAAAATCGCCTGAGGAGATAGAGAGATAGAGAGATAGATAGAGACAGCGCAGCTAGGCTGGACGCCCGAAACTTATCCAGGCTAAAGATTTTTTTCTGAGAACGAGGCTAAAATGAGTTTTAAGCCAATAAGAATCCTAACAGTGCAACAGATTGTTTTATTATCCAATGAACAATACTTTATTTTAAAGTTTATATGCTATCGAAAGTTAAAGCTCGTGCAGTGTAGCATAATGAAGATCGTCTTATAATGCGCCATCTTTGATGTTACGTCATTTCTTTCTGTACAATTTTTCAAGCACGTAGACTAAAGCTATATTCAGCAGAACTAATTAATTAATTATTCATGAATTCTATTTTTTATTTATTGAGTTGTATTTTAACATTGCAGGTTAGTTACAATAATAATTGAGAATACTCAATGATTTGTTTACCCCATAATTCTCCGTTTTCAAGATCAACTTCAAATTTTAAAATCTTTTAGGCTAATGGCGGAAATCTTCAAGCCCCTGGGCTTCTTGTTATTATTGATTTCCGCCAGCAAAGGCGGAATCTTTGAAATCGCCTGGGGAGATAGATAGGTAGATAGAGAGATAGATAGAGACAGCGCAGCTAGGCTGGACGCCCGAAACTTATCCAGGCTAAAGCCTAAATCCTCGTTTTGACAGATTTTTTTCTGAGAACGAGGCTAAAATGAGTTTTAAGCCAATAAGAATCCTAATAGTGCAACAAATTGTTTTATTATCCAATGAACAATACTTATATGCTATCAAAATTTAAAGCTCCGTGCAGCTTAGCATAATGAAGATCGTCTTATAATCCGCCATCTTTGATGTTATTAACGTTAATAATTACGTCATTTCCTTCTGTACAATTTTGCAAGCACGTAGACTAAAGCTATATTCAGCAGAACTAATTAATTATTGATGAATTTTAATTTAAAGAGGAATTGTTGAGGCTGAATATTTTTGGTGAAAGATAATGTATTATAGCTATAAAATCGTGACAAGTGTGTTATAAAAGAAAAAATAAGAATATGTAGTCTGATAATAACCTTTCGTAACTGATTATGCAAAAAAAAATTTACTGCCACCTTTAAAGATATTTTCCAAGCTTTCTCTCAAAGAAAAAGAGAAAATAGATAAATTTTCAGCCTTGCCGTTGTTCTTATTTTGTTTTTATTGTTCATCAATTTTCAGGTTTATTATTTTTCTTTTAAAATTGTTCTTATAGAGAAATGAAGTTTGTGTAAGTTAAGTTAGCTATGATTTCCAGTTACAATAATAATCAAAAATTGAATTTTAAAATTTTAGAATATTCAATGATTTTGTTCCCCCATATTACTCAGTCCTCTTCAAATTTCAGTACTTTTTCAGATTATTGGTAATGGCGGAAATCTTTAAGCCGCAGGGCTTCTTGTTTTATTTTTAATATGAACGACAATAAAAACACATTTTGATATCTATATTTCTTCGTTATACGGAAATATTTGTTGCACGTAAAATGCTGCTGACTCAACAATGGTTTTATATCACCAGGAACTAGAAAGAAACTAGCATCAAAAAATTATTTTGTCTGCTCAAACATGAATGATTGAAGTGATAGTAGACTTTTTTAAATTCACTAGAGTATGTTTGTTTTTTCGTTGTAGGGTCGAAATAACTCCTTTTGGTTTCCGAAACCACGATTAAATTTTGTATATTGTCCAAAATTTCCTCCACAACCATAGCTTAGCAAGTTGATACATTCTTGTGGGCTTAGTTGAGAAGGAACTAGACATAATCATTATCTGTTGGCACAGGTGATGCTGCCCGCATTTTTCTCTTTAGAAAAGTCTACTAAGTTTCTGATATTAGGTCTCTTTTTTTCGCATTGCTTCAAAAAAGGTTCGACCACATTCAACTTGCATGCAAAGCAGACAGTATGCGCACATATATTTCGAAACTTTTAAACTGAAAGCAAATTTCACAACAAGTTAAAATGTTTTTTTTCTTGTTCATTCCAACTGTGAATGGGTGTTCTTCGTTTTTAGCGCATTTTTCACATATGTATCGCCAAATCCTTTGATGAACGTACGCCTTGGCTTCGAATAAACCAACATATTATCTCTGATATGTTAGGTTGAAAAAGCAAGAAAGTAATGAGAAAAATTAGGATTTTCATTAAAAAAAATTAATAAATAAAAAAAATCTCGGGTATCGGTATCAGGGTATTGGGTCTCGGGTATCACATAGGGTATCGGGTCCCACTTTTCTCATATGCCACTTTTATGAGAGTTTATTAAGGAGAAATCACGTTCTTTCGTGATAACATTTCTTGCCGCGTTTTGTTTTTAATGAAAAGTACACATAAGTTGTATCTTATTATTATTAACGTTTCCTGAAAATTTGAAAGAAATTGATACAAAGAAAGTTAAAAAACTGGAGAAAACACGCTTTCGTCTCTAACAAACTCTCATAAAAACATGTTTTTTACCTCCTTTCTGCCGATATTTTAAAACGATGGAGAGCCGTAGGAACGCATGTACAATTGAATTATCGTAAAGGTGTATTAGCCGTAAAAGCTTCTTTGTGTTCTTTACAGCTAACTGCGTCTTTTCCATGTTTTTTCTTGAAATCAGAATAGTGTTGTTGTTTAATAATACGACATACTGCTGGCTACAGTAAAATTAATAACTTTTTTATTGTTTCTTGTTCCTTTTTTTGGTTTTAATTGAAGCACAACTTTATGTGAATCTATATAAATATAGATGGCTTTGGGAAGATCAATAACGAAGAAAAGTGTGGAAATTTAAGTTAAAAAAATATCTATCGTATAAGTAGTTGTATGAGCGGCTAATTATACTGTACGCACCGTATATATAAATATTCTGCATAGATAAATAGATGATCTGTATATTTTATATGGCTAGCCTTACAAATATCGAGGGATATACCCTGTCTATTATTTCCAGCAGGGTCCATGGCTTAGATGGGGAGTCTGCGCTCTACCAGACAACTCCCTGCAACATCCAACAGCCCACACAGTGTGCCTTCTTCCCAATTTCCCTCACATGGCTTGGGTTAACTCAAGTCATGTGAGAGAAATTGCGTCAAAGGTATTGAATCCCGTTCTCCCGCACAAAATGCCAGAGTTATAACCACTAAGCTACCGTGCCATTGAAAACGGCTAACTATTCTGTTACTGACTTATTATCAGGTCTCCTTGAGTGCCCAATTTGCTTGAAAATCTTTCTTGAACTCACCCAAAGTATCACAAAATATTTTTCTAAGATTTCTTAGAAAAGACTTGATTTTTAAAAACTCACGAAAAGGACCATTGATTTATCAAATGCGCAAATTTATTTATTGTGTGTTTACCCTTTTTTGTTTCAACTTGTTGAATTCAATTTGTCATTTTTTCGAACAAAACCATGACCAATCAGTTTCCTCAAAATGAAAAATTGTAACTAATCCGACTCCTCAAAACAAATTTCAATTTGAGAATTCGAATCAAAAAAGGATAATAAACAATCAAATTTGTTGAATTCAATAAATCGATTTCAACAAAATAAATCCTGTATTGTCCACAGGTTTCAAAATCATGTATCACCTGCTTATTATGTTAATTGTTTAACAAAGATATCAAAGGCCAGCTTGATTAAATTTATATACATATATTTATATATATAATATACCTGGTGCATCACATCGCATGGATTTGTGTATCCTTTTACTCAATTCCCTTTTCAAATCAAAGAGGCAAAGAGAGGTTAAAGAGACAATAATTAAACAACCTGCTTTTAATGCAGTTTATGGTAAAATTGTATTCTAAATACTGAAATATTCAAATGCTAATATGTATTTATTGCTGAATTAATTAACAATGAACTACTTCATCATTCAAATTGAGCTCGTTCAGAAGTTATTATATTCGAATCGTCTATACGCATAACAAGATTTGTAGTTTTTCTGATCAGTTTTAAAAATATCCACAATCATGTTCATAATAGTTTTGGAAAAACCACTTTCCCCCTCCCCCCCACTCTTCAGTGTTGGTTGGAGGTCTTTTCCAGAGTCGCCGGCAGTATTTTGGGGCACAAATCAACACAAAATCAACACTGACTGTAGGGGGAGAGGGGGAAAACTCTGAAAAAAGCCACAAAAGCCGTTTTTCCAATAATTTATGAACATGATTGTCTGTAAATGACATAAAAAAATTGAAAAGGGGTTCCCCTTGTTTAGAGCCAAAATCTTTCTTTGATGACACGTTCCACACGTTCCGCACACGTTCCACACCCGTTCCAAGGTGCTCCACCATCGGTTGCACCTAAATTAAACACGTTCCACACGTACCGTCAAATTCAATGAAATCGAAGTAAAGTTTAATTTTTATAAAAAATTGACGGAACGTGTGGAACGTATGCTACTGCAGTCTCCCCTTGTACACTTGGCTGTGGAACTTGAGTGGAACGTGTGCGGAACGTGTGTGGAACGTGTGTGTTTTCCATTTCTTTTATATTACGAAATGTCTATGTTATATAAAGAACAATTTTAGTCATGTATACATAATATATAAGCATATATAAGCTCTTGCCACATACGACAAACAATAAGAAACAAACAGACAATAGGAGGCCTGGAACCTAGTTTATGAAACAAGAAAACCAACCAGCTCTGCATGCACAGTATAAGGAATGACACAGTAGTACTTGTCCTTAATTCAGCCAACACAAACGCACACAAAAGCTTTTATAAAAAAAGCCTCTAAAAAAAACTAAGTCTCAAATTTTAGAGACAATCATGTTCATAATAGTTTTGGAAAAACCACTTTCCCCCTCCCCCTCCCCCTCCCCCCACTCTTCAGTGTTGGTTGGAGGTCTTTTCCAGAGTCGCCGGCAGTATTTTGGGGCACAAATCAACACAAAATCAACACTGACTGTAGGGGGAGAGGGGGAAAACTCTGAAAAAAGCCACAAAAGCCGTTTTTCCAATAATTTATGAACATGATTGCAGTTAATGTTTTAACTGTTATGTTAGAATACTTCATATAGCTATGTAAAATTTTTATTTTTTATTTATTGAGTTGTATTTTAACAGGCAGGTTAGTTACAATAATAATTGAGAATACTCAATGATTTGTTTACCCCATAATTCTCCGTTTTCAAGGTCTACTTCAAATTTTATCTTTCAGGCTAATGGCGGAAATCTTCAAGCCCCTGGGCTTCTTGTTTGTTTCTGAGTTTATCAGCGATAAATCAGGGAGTATTGAATTTGTGGATTGCGCAATTTTGGTGACAAGATATTTTGTTACAGGACAATGTGTTTACGTTCGAGAAGATCGTCTCTGAACAACTCCTTATATTTGATTTAAGCCACGGGGACACGAGACAATTTTTTTAGGCAATTGTAACAAATTTAATTTTGTTACTATTCGCCCGAAAATTTTATTGTGTCGCCACATCTGTGCAAATGCAATATTTCTATCAAAACAAAACGAAAACATTGTTTATTTCCATGGCAACAGTTCGCAAGAGGGAAATGCAAACTATTTCTGAAAACATAAAAATGGAAAGACAAATATTATTGATAGCTGTTTCACTTCTTCTTGAAGATTAGGATTTGGAATATACAAAAGATAAGAAAATAAGGGAAAATAAAAGCAAATGGATTAAACCGTGGATGCAACGAAGAAATGAAGATGTTTTTAACTTTTGACTTTTTTGATCATTCAGCGAAAAACATTCAAAAGAATTGATGCATTGTGATTGGTCGCGCGTAAAAGTGTTGCATCAGAATTGTTGCAGCAAGTGGCAAGACGGAGAATATTCATACGTGTAACCTTTTTGTTGCTGGTAATGTTTTTTTGTTATAAATCACATATTTTTGTTGCCGGTTACAAGATACAAAATCAAATCGATTGGTTTTTGTATCTTGTTACTGGCAACAAAAATAATGTGATTTGTATTGTAACAAAAAAATGTTGTAAGCAACAAAAAGCTTCTCTGGCGACACAAGTTAACATTTTTAGGGCGATAGTAATTAACATAAATTTGTTACTATCGCCTGAAATAATTGTCTCGTGTCCCCGTGGCTTTATGCTCCGTGGTAGTTAGACACCTCCCCCTAGGGATTCCATCCTTTTTTGATCGACGACTGCCAGCGCTAGCAGCGTCGACATTAGCAAAGAAACTCTAAGAGGATGAAGATAGGTGGTTAAGAGTTTGTTCAAACCCCACTAGTTTCTTAAAAAAATGACCACCAGAAATTTTTTTGAGCCAGTTTCAATAATTACCTTATCGTTATAGTTCAACGATTGTTATCATTTAACTATACGTAAGCAGGATTTTTAAAGTTTAGGACTTTTTTTTTTAAAATATCTATATACAAAGAGCCCCAATATCCGTTTCATCGTCAGAAGAAATAGTTTAACTTTTCGATAAAAAACTCCAAAACAGTTGAAGTTGGTTTTGCAAAATTTAAAAACCCAAGATTTTTTGAAAAATAGTAGAAAATCTCGTTCTCGTATCCTTTTTAAATTGGTATGCCTGTCAAAAAGCACCAGTTCCCCTCTTTGGGAGACAAAGTATCCTGGTAGCGAGTTTGGCAGCAAGTTAATTTTTTGGTAATTGGTCTCGTTATGTTCTTTATTAAAAAAGTGATTTTGGTCATATAAAATAGCTGCGTTTCCTTTACCACGAAAGGACGCAGATTCCTGGAGAAAAATCACGAGTAACGCAACCTACGGAAATGCTTCCGATGATCAATGCCATGCTGTAGCAAATATGACCAGACAACTATGCACACTGACCTTAGAAGATCCAGAGAGCATTGAAACACTGATAAACTGTCGCCTAATTCCTATTGATAAATGTCCTGGTGTACGACCGATTGGAGTAGGAGAAGTACTCCGCAGAGTTATGGGAAAAGCTGTCATGTTAATAGTGAAACCTGACATTTTAAATTCGACGGGTTACGAGCAAATGTGTGCAGGTTAAGAAGCCGGTTGTGAGGTGGCAATACATGCGGTACATGATTTGTTTGAATGTGATTCCACACATGGGTTTATCCAAATAGACGCAAGCAACGCTTTCAATTCGATAAATCGGAAATTGCTTCTTCACAATGTAAAGATATTATGTCCTGAAATTTCAACATATATCAACAACTGCTATGTAAGACCAGCTCAGTTGTTCATAACAGGTGGAAAAGAGATATATTCAAACGAAGGAACCACACAAGGAGATCCCATAGCGATGGGCATGTATGCTCTTGGGCTAATGCCCTTACTTTCAACGATTATGGATGAAGATAATACAAATCTTTTTCAAGTTGCCTTTGCCGATGACTTAACTGGCGTTGGAAGAATCATTGAATTAAAGCAATGGTGGATGAAAGTACTAAATTATGGACCTTATCTTGGTTATCACGTAAACGAAACCAAGTCATGGCTAGTCACAAAAGAAGAACACCTTGATTTCGCTAGAGAAACGTTTAAAGATTTTAACATCAAAATTACTACAGATGGCCATCGTCACCTAGGTGCTGTGGTGGGTACTCGAGACAACAAAGAGTGTTTTGTAAAGGAAAAGGTTATCGAATGGGTCAGACAAGGCAACAAACTCTCAGAATTTGCATGCACTCAACCACATGCTGCATTTTCTGCATTCATCCATGGGTTGAGACATCGGTACACCTACGTAATGAGAACAATTACGGATATTTCTAGCCTTTTCGAGCCACTTGATCTTGCCATAAACACGTTTATTAAAGTGTTATTTCAAGGGTATGCATTTAATGAGAAGGAAAGAACACTCTTTTCATTACCAGCAAGACTTGGTGGGATGGGTCTGATAGTTCCATCAAAAATCAGTGACCAGGAATATCAAAACTCGCGGGATGTTACGAAAGCTACCACCTTGAACGTAATCGGTAAAACGAAAATCTTCACCGACGGCAGTAAAGAAATAAGTAAGCTGAAAGCAAAAATCAAAAACGAGAAGAGAAAGCAAAGCACTGCTATCCTAGAAGAACTTAAAAGGAACATGAACTGTAAATTTAAACTAAGATCTGTAGAAGCTGCTGGAGAAAACGGAGCATCAATATGGCTCACAGTTATTCCCTTAAAACGATATGGCTTCTTTCTTGAAAAGCAAGCATTTTGGGATGCGATTAGAATTAGATACAACGTACCTTTAGAAAGAATGCCTACAACATGTGTATGCGGCAGTCCCTTTGATCTCCAGCATGCACTCTCGTGTGCAAAAGGTGGCATGATCATCTCAAGACATAACGAGCTAAGAAATATGACTGCCGAGATACTTGGGGAGATATGTGCACATGTTGTTATTGAACCAACGCTCACCCAATTGACAGGTGAAGAATTTGTACACGCCTCAGCAAACACATCAAATGAAGCAAGAGCTGATGTGTCAGCAAGAGGATTCTGGATCAGAGGACAAACGGCTTTTTGTGACGTCAGGGTTTTCAACCCAATTGCCAAGTGTAATTTGAATCAGAGTCTTCCAGCTGCACACAAGAAGAACGAAAATGGAAAGAAAAGACAGTATAACCAACGTATACTGCAGGTTGAACACGGGTCTTTCACCCCTCTTGTTTTTACGTGTTTTGGTGGAATGAGTCGGGAATGTAGTCGTTTCTATTCTCAAGCGGCCGAACATCTAGCTGCAAAAAGAAAGGTTACCAAAAGCATGTCCAGCTTATGGATTAAGACGAGATTAAATTTTGCTTTGTTGAGGAGCTGCCTACTATGTCTTAGAGGCACAAGAACAGCAACAAATGTGATAATGAGTGACGTTGATCTCCGGAGTATTGTATCAGAATGTAACATCGATTCTGACAATATCTAAATTTATTAAATCAGTTCTCTATAAAATATTGTTATTGTCAGTGAATAGGAATGTACAATCTTGTGAAGCGGCGGCCTTTCGTTATATAAACAGGCCAAATGTTATAATTGTTATTATGAAAAAAAAAAAAAAAAAATTAAAGGGGAAAAGAGGTCAAAATTTTGTTGTTGTTTTCTTCGATTGAAATGAAAGAGTATGATGACACGATGACATAAATGTGTTTTTTATTATCTATTATTATACTATAATGTTGAATAAGAGCAATTTAAACAAAACCGCTCTCCCAAGTGGGTGTTTAAGGTCATATGACGAAATATTGGGCATATGAGAAAAGTGAGACCCGATACCCTATGTGATACCCGATACCCGAGACCCGAGACCCAATACCCTGATACCGATACCCGAGACCCGATATCCTGATATTTTTTTTATTTTTTTTATTATTTTTTTTATTATTATTTTTATTTATTTTTAATATGAACGATAATAAAAACACATTTTGATATGTATATTTCTTCGTTATATACGGAAATATTTGTTGCACGTAATATGCGAATATGCTGCTGGCTCAACAATGGTTTTATATCGCTAGGAACTACAATGAAACTACCATAAAAAAATTATTTTGTCTGCTCAAAAACATGAATGATTGAAGTGATAGTAGACTTTTTTAAATTCATTAGAGTATTTTTGTTTTTTCGTTGTAGGGTCGAAATAACTCCTTTTGGTTTTCGAAACCACGATTAAATTTTGTATATTGTCCAAAATTTCCTCCACAACCATAGCAAGTTAATACATTCTTGTGGGCGTAGTTGAGAAGGAACAAGAGATAATCATTATCTGTTGGCACAGGTGGGGCTGGTTTATTAACTGTTGTTGAAGGTGGAATAGGTTGGGTTGATGGTAGTATTGAATATGTTTGTATTGAAGGCGCAGAAAATATATTGGTTGCGTTGGATATGAAGTATGTGTCTGTGAAGTAGTTGAAACAATAGTAGGCTGCGATAACGGTAGTGTAGATGGTGTTTGTGCAGGAGCTGATGGATCGTTTAAATTTGTAATTGGAACCTTTTTGACGTTAGCTGGCCCTTTTCATCTCTGAGTTGCCTTCGTTTTCTTTTTGCCCGCGTTTTTCTCTTTAGAAAAGTCTACTAAGTTTCTGACATTAGGTGTCTTTTTTTCGCATTTCTTCAAAAAAGGTTAGACCACATTCAACTTGCATGCAATGCAGACAGTATGCGCACATATTTCGAAACTTTTAAAGCGAAAGCAAATTTCACAACAAGTTAAAATGTTTTTTTTTCTTGTTCATTCCAACTGTGAATGGTTGTTCTTTGTTTTAGCATTTTTCACATAATATGTATCGCCAAATCCTTTGATGAACGTACGCCTTGCTTCGAATAAACCAACATATCATCTCCGATATGTTAGGTTGAAAAATAAGAAAATAATTAGAAAAAATTAGGATTTTTATTAAAATAAAACATCGCCGAAAAAAAATTAATAAATAAAAAAAATCAGGGTATCGGGTATCGGGTATCGGTATCAGGGTATTGGGTCTCGGGTATCACATAGGTTATCGGGTCCCACTTTTCTCATATGCCGAAATATTGCACTATCGAGGAACATGATCGAACTACACCGCTGGAGAGTGTTTGTGTATAAAAACAGGGCGCAAACAGAAAAAAAGTATTCTCATCGCTACGCATATCAACTTAATAGGACGGTGTTCGCGAAAGACACTGCTCTTTAAGTGCATGTCGCTTACTTCGGCACAGAAAGAAGCTTATAAATAACAGATGTGGAACTTGAGTTTCATTGCACGATGATGTGGTGACTCAAGAATCCATTTTTTTCTTTGTTTTTCCTGGCTTGAAGGAATAAGTTATTCTTAAGCGACCGAGCCGTCACTTTTAAAAGTGCTATTCGGTAATGATTTATCTCCCAAAAGCCTCTTAACTTTTTCTTGTTTATATGAATTTCAGATTTATATATCCAGGGTGAAGTAAAAGGGTTTTTGAGCGTCGTTTTATTGACAAATCAAAGGTTAGTTGCTTCATTTCAGCTGTTTAACTATCCTTGGTAGTTAGTTACAATTATTTTTCATTTCATTTTTATCATACGTGGATCTACCTCTTTGTTTTCTACTGTGTGTAGATATATAGTATATATAAAATATAATTGAATTAAGCTTGTTCGTCGATTATGCTCCAGTAAAAAGAACTTATTGTTTCATTAAAACGACTGTATATTTTATATTTCTAAAAAAAAAATAGACGGCTAATGATGTTAGTTATTGGCCCTTATTCAAAGCCCAAAATTTGGTCGGCAAAAACGTTTTCGTGTCAAAGCTTCATTAATCAATATATTTGGTTGTTTGAGGAACTGTGAAGGCTATATATTAGGGAATATCAAATTTACACTTTTGCTTAGTTGGCTAACTGAAATCAAAATTAGTTTTCTAAAAGCGGTAAGAAATATTTTTATTGTTGTAAAATATTTGTACAACAAGACGCAACCTCAATCCCAGGACCGTTTTTTTGTGTTGAGCCGGTGGAGAGACAAAAAAGCCCTGTGCTCAATGTTGAACAAGACGCATTTTACACGTTTTTTGATAAGACGCAAAGAACCTAGTAGTCAGAGGTTTCTTAATTTTAGTACCAAAGACAATTATGTGGTTTCTTAAGAATAATGAAAGGTAATGTTGATGTAGGAAATCTTAGATATTAAACTTGCAAGTGTCATCCTTGGAATTTGTGCGTAAAGCAGTTGGGGTTAGGGTTAGTGAAACAAATTTTTCCGAAAAACTTCTTAGCACTTTCTCAGAATATACAAAGTCAATAGAACGACACGTGTACATGTAAGGATGTAGAATATTATTAATTATCCATTTGAACCACTGCTTCGTTTAACATCATCACCAAATTAGATGTGAGAACTTCAATAGAAAGCACCGATCACGAATGGAATTCTATAAATAACAAGCAGAGTTTATATATGCACATAAAATTTCAAAAACTCGGTCTCGGATATTGATATCAGGGTATGGGGTCTCAGGTCTTGATTCTCCTCCCGTAAAAAGATCTAAGGAGCACGGGGGGAGAGCGCCTTGATCCTATGTTACTGGTACACGAAATATAAAGCATGTATTTATTTACATTTTTGGCCACGTGACTTGTCTGATGCGAAGTGTTGCAGCTTCTTGCACAAAAACAAAACAAAAAATGAATAACTTCTTAAGAAATAACATTTTGCAATGTGTAAGAAGATCTCATTTCCTTAAAAGAAATTACAACATTAGGTACTTGTCATGTACAACGCAAAGAAAAAGTGAAATCAATGAACATACCTTTCCTTATGAATACAAGAAATGGTATGAAAAAAGTTTGCAGAGTCCTGGTGATTTCTGGGGTGCACTTGGAAAGAAAAAAATAACATGGATAGAGGATTTTCATACTGTGACTGATTCTAACATAGTAGAGGGAAAGCACCAGTGGTTCGTTGGTGGAAAACTGAATGCTTCAGGTAGATTTTCATTCTGATTCTTGATCATGTAAACACAGTAATAAAACAGGAAAGGGTATCTCTATAGATTAGTTGCTAATGTTTACAAATTTCCCTATATGCGTGTACATCCTGACAATCAATAAAAGAAGGACACCTAAAGGCCAAAGTGGCTATTCACATAAATTTACGGATTTAAGATTGAACATAAATTTGAGTTGTTTTTCTTAAATGTTATCTTCCCTGTTTAGGGACATACTTTACTAATTTTAGCGCCAGTCTTTTTGTTTTACTTCAGTATCTTGTATTGTTGCGTTCTTTTGTTTATATATTTTGGCTGAGCGTATGCATGTACATGTATCTTTTTTAAACAAATGAAATGAGAAGTGCTGATTTGATCAATATCATGAAATATGAAGTAGAATTTATCATTTGTATAATATTAAAGATACACTAAGGTCTATTTAATATGATATTTGTATGGTGCGCCCTATGGCTCACTTCTTTTCTTAATAAAAACACTTCTCTTCTTAGTCGAAACACTTCTCTCCTTTCCTTCCGAAATCTTATCTTCCAATCGAAACACTTCTCTTCCAAAGTGAGAAACACTTTTCTTCCATGAACTAAAAAAATCCCCTGACCCAATTCTGGTCCAGAATATTGGTTGAGCTGAATTTTGATAACTCACGTTTTTGAATAAATTCTTTTCGAAATATGAGAGATGACAGTGAAAATCCCTGCCGACAAGGGTGAATAAATAGCATACCAGCTCCTGGTCATGAAAAAAATAAGTGTTCTTAGTATTAATAACTCTCCAAAAATTATGTATAGTGAACTATATACTTTGGATAAAATTATACTGTAGTATTCTGTTTAAGGCATTTCTTTTTCTGTTGCAATACACACTGGTTTTTATAAGAATAAATTCTAACCAGGCTGGTCATTAATTTTATTTTTTTATTGTTCTAAACAAAAAAATATTATTAGAAAATCTTTAAAGAGGATATACAATTCAGTTATTAACAAAAAATGACTGCTATCAATATGCGTCCTCTAACTATTGTTTTTAACCTAAAATCCCAGCCTGCTATTCTTAAAAAGCACATTTAATATAAAAAAAAAGCATATGACCTGCTTCATTTATTTTGCCATTTATTGTGTCTAATGGTGAATAAAATTAATTACTCTGATCTGAATTGATTTATGATATTAATGCATTCATGCACATGCTTCAGGATCAGCTACGATAAGCTGTTGGTAAATTGAGCCATGTTGGCCAAGTATACTTTTTCTCTTGTAAAAAATAAAAATAATATACCATGGGTGTAAAATTGCAAAACAGATTTTTAAAATCAGTTGTGAAGAGAAAGTTTGGGGCCACATGCTGAGAAGTGTTAAGTGCAGAAGAGAAGTATCAAAATACAGAATAGAAGTGTCAAAGATATATATATAAATATATAATATACATTCTAAAAAATTTGCAGCATTATCATACTTTGTAAAACATGATTTAGACGCCCTGGGACAAAGTCGAGTGCTTTTAATTTTTCTGCACAGACTTGTATACTTGTTTCATCATCATCATCATCATCATTCTCGGCTTAACGTCCGTTTTCCATGCTAGCATGGGTTGGACGGGGTATATTAATGACCCTCTTCCAATCTGATCTAGACTGTGTTAGATCTAAACTCAACTTCCTCTGTATCAAGTCTGTCCTTATAACCTCCTGCCAAGTCTTTCTCGGTCTGCCTCTGGGCTTTGCCCCAGGAACTATCAAGTCTCTACACTTTCTTACCCAATTATCCTCCTCCATTCTTTCCAAGTGCCCCAGCCAATTCAATCTTCTTATCTGGATAACATCTTTAATTCTACGGAGACTTAGCCTGCTTCTTAGCTCATCTGAACTCTTTCTGTCTCTCAGACTGGCGTTACACATCCACCTAACCATTCTCATATCATTCCTTTCTAAACGGTCAAGATCTTCCTGCTTCACTGCCCATGTCTCACTACCGTACAACATAACACTTCTTACACAGGCCTCATACAACCTACCTTTTACCTCAATTGACAGGACTCTGCTAGTCAACAAAGGAAGTAACTCTCTGAACTTTTTCCAAGCAGAACCTATCCTGCAAGTAACACTTCTTCCAACACCCCCTTCACTGCCCAACATATCACCTAAGTAACAGAAGTTCTCAACTATCTCTAACGAGCCACTGTTGTACATCATTAAAGCTGGAAATACTTCATTCTCTATAATCTCACCTTTGCAACGCTTGCATACAAACTGAATGTCAGCTCTTAACCTTCCACTAATACTACTGCACTTCTTATGTACCCAATGCTTGCAAGTCTGACAAAAAATTGAGTTACTACCAACCCCTTTCCTGCAAACTCCACAAGGCCACTTTCCAACTACAAGGTCACACTTGGCTGCAATGCTACTAATCATGACTTTAGACTTTGCTGTGTTTACCTTTAGCCCTTTCTCTTCTAGTCCTTTCTTCCACTTCTCAAACTTTTCAACTAATTCTTCCATCGACTCTGCTATGAGAACCAAATCATCTGCATACAATAACTCCCATGGACAACCTGTTCTGAACTCCATCGACAGCGCTTCTAAGACTAGAACAAACAACAAAGGGCTAAGTACAGAACCCTGATGTACACCAACATTTACACTAAATTCATCACTAAGTGAATCGTTAATCCTGACACGACTTCTAGCATTGCTGTACATAGACTGTACCATCGTAACTAGCCACTCATCCACACCTAATTTTCTCATAGCCCACCAAATAACTTTACGTGGCACTCTATCAAAAGCTTTCTCTAAATCTACAAAGGCAAAATAGAGATTCTTTCTCTTTCCTAAATACTTTTCCTGAAGCTGTCTGAGTAAAAATATTGCATCTGTAGTGCCACGCCCTGGAACAAAACCAAATTGCATCTTATCTATATCAATCCTTTCTCTAAGTAACTTATCAATCACTCTTTCAATAACTTTCATTACTTGATCAACCAACTTCAAACCTCTATAGTTACCCCTTTCTAATGCATCACCCTTGCCCTTGAAACAATTCACTATTACACTCGACTGCCACTCACTCGGAATAGCACCATCCTTTATAATCTGGTTAGCAAGACTTGTAATAAGCTCAACTCCAATATATCCAGATGCTTTTACCATCTCTGCAACAATACCTGATACTCCTGCAGCCTTGCCAATCTTCAATTTCCTAATAGCCTCCACTACCCATTCTGTCTTGATCTGCATAGCTGGCCCTTCTACAACATCATCATCAGACAAATTATCCTCATCCCAATCAAACTCAGTGTTAAGCAACCTCTGATAATAATTCTTCCAAGCTACCCTTTTCTCCTCCTCTGTGCTAGCCAAAACACCTTCATCATTACGTATACACTTCTCACCTACAACATCTTGATTAGTCTTCTTCATTTGCTTTGCTATCTTGAATACCTCATTGCGCTGGTCTTCCCTTCTTAACACATCTGCAAATCTGTTTCTCTCTGCTTCTGATTTTGCCTTATACACTGCTGTACGAGCACGACGCTTAGCTTCTAAGTAAATATTTTTACTACCACCTGACTTCCACTCTTTCCAAAGTTTCCTCTTTTCCTTTATACACTGGTCAACCTCATTATTCCACCACCAGGTCTGTCTATGTCTAGCTGGTCCTTTCGTCCACCCACAGGTATCATCAGAAGCTTCTAGAAGACAATTCTTCAAAGTAGTCCAAGTACTTTCAACATTGTCACTATCACATTGACCATTGTGGGCTAACTGCTGAACTTTTGCACTAAATTGTCTTGCTACAATCTCTTCCTTCAGCTTCCAGACTTTTCGACGGGGCCTGTACTTTCCCTTGGCTTCTTTAACACTCTTCAAGATAATATCACAAACCAGCAACCTATGCTGGGAAACACACTCTTCCCCCGATATAACTTTCACGTCCTTCACCACTTTCTTGTCTGACTTTCTAACCAGGAAGTAATCTATCTGTGTCTTACAACCACCTGACTCATATGTTTACATAGAGTAAATGTAAATGTTGGGAGATACTATAATGCCGGAATAAAAATTTATAGGGAGGGATGTACGTGGAAAATGTTGTGTTTGATTAGTATTATATCAAAATGTTTGGAATCCTGGTCCTGATGGAAATCCAGTACTACTAAATGATGCTGTGGAGATGCTTCGAGATTACCTTGTTCGTATTCATGAAACAAACCGAATCTGTAGCACAACCTGCTTTTGACAGTCTACTCCTTTTGACCACTGGTGGTGTTAAAATGTCTTGCTAAGTGTGTTTATAGGTGAATCTGTTCCTGGTGTTTGCTTAAAAAAATTCCATTTGGTCAAAATCCCACAACTTCAAGTTAAAAATATGATCTGTTCCTGCTTCCGAAGGCCTTGAGTTAACTTCAGATTGTTTTTTCTTTTATAGTGGGTTAATAGACTATTCCGTTCTTTCTTAATGTCTTTTTCTGTAAATTGTTCATGGAATTGTTCAACCAACTTTTAAATCATTGAGTAACGGATGTTTATCTCTGTACTCTACCATCTCGTGGTTGCACAAGGCAGGATTATTTTGGTAGAAGGTAATCAGTGTCGCTCTTCCATTGAAAAAAAAACAGATTCCTTTTTTGAGAAAAAGCATACTTTTATAAAACTTCCATGGTTTTTCGGGTAAGTTTCCTTCTTTGAATTTTTCAACTCCCTAAAGAAAATTGTCCATAAACCATGGAATGCTTTTTTAAGCAATTCGATTTTGAATTTTCCTTCAAAGTAATCATTTTTAAATGATTTTTGACTGCTTGATTTCCTAGGTTCACTACCCATAGCTTATGATTTTCAGAAACTCAATCAGTTTGAATTTTTCTTCACGTAGCAAAAAAAAATTGTTGTGTGTGGATAAAAAATGCTGCAAAAAAAAAAAAAAAAAAAAAATTTCGGCAAAATTGACAAAAAATTGCATATAATTTGCTAATTCCCTTATTAAGGTATTGCAAAAAGAGCACTATGTATCATGGAATTTAAGGCATAATTTTTTTTGCTGTCTAAGTTTGGGCACCTATACAGGTTCGATATTGGAATCCTGCTAGATATGTTGCTGGTAATGCCTATTTATAAGGAGATCTTGGATTCAATGTACTAAAATGATGAAATGGATGGAGGTGCTAGTGTAGAAAAAACATGCTTGCAAATGTATTTATAAGGGTGATACAATAATAAAATAGCTGATTTTTAAAATACAAAATTAATCACTATTGAAGAGATGCTGATGTAATACTTAGATTTTTAATCACTTAAACTCTGATTTTTTGCTTTTTAGTCAATTGTTTGGATCGACATGTAGAATCCAATGGTGATGGTACAGCTCTCATATGGGAGAAAGACGAACCTGGGACACATGTGAAGGTGACATACAAGTATGAAACATTTGTAAAAAAATTATATATATTTTGTTAAACTAAGTGTTGATGTTGTATATTTGCCTTGTATTATCACACTATTTTATGGAGTTCGCTTTACAATCACAAGGTCTGTGGTTTGATTCACAGTGCAGATCAACCCATGCCATGTAAGGGGAATTGGGTAGCCAGTGCCAGTGTATAGCTAATGTATACATTCAGAACACAGGAACCACATTAAAATGGCCATATATCCTGTATAAATATTCAGAATAATATTAATAATAATAATAATAATAATAATAATAATATAAATATGTTATCTTCGAAGAAATAGTGACAGTTTAAACTAACAAAAATTTAATTTTTGGATCATAAAAGTTTGAATAGTAAAAGTTACTACCTAAGGTAATATGTATGACGGTCCCAATTTTCAAGTTATGACCACTAATATTTCCTTTGTTTATTGTTGTTTTCTTCTGTAAGAATTGACATGTATAATAATATACTTCTACAAAAGTGATTATAATATATATACAAATTATAAACATATAAATAAAAATGAACAGTTTCTTATAAACTTGGATAAATACAAAAGCAAAAGCTTATAAAACAAAGTAAAGTAAGTAACAAAGTAAAGGCTTATATACGTAAAAAAAATTTATCTTACTTAGTAAGAGTATAATCTGCTTAATAATAAAACGCAAAAATGCTTAGGACTGTATCAAAGACTTAACCAAAAATTGCATAAAAAGACTAAAAACGTTTAAATATAAGGCCTAGTAAAATCTCTCATGTAAAGTACATCACTTTCCTAAATTAGCAATGGCACATAATGCTGATCGCAGGCCCAAGTTAGCAAAAAGCATAGTGCAGTTACAAAGTTATTTTGATTGGCTAAGCTTTCTGAAAATGTTTACAATTTATATCTTTCAACCAAACGTTAGTGAGTGAGAATTCGTTTACATTATTATGTAGCCTTGAAATAAGCAGTGAGAATCCAACATTAGACCAGCAAGATCAACACAAATAAATGGTACAGCTGTAAAGTATAATAACACAATTCCTTTGCGCTGTACACCACACAGGGGTTGCTATTTTGGCGTCTCAAAGAAATTTAGGTCAAGTTTCAGCAATGTTTTTTACAACATTGGTATTAAGAACCTGGCAAGACAGGTTGCATATAACATAAAAAACTATTGGAGGTTGGTACTAGTAGCATTGACATGAGGTTTCAAAACTTCCTGTAGGTGACATAATGCTTGATTTATCTGAAAGTGAATGTCATAATTGGGAGGCTATATCCCAATGTTTGCAGCCTTTATTATTAAAAATGTACTCTAGATCTAACTAAAGCACTTGATGACATTAAATTATACCCAGCAGCATTTCTAAACTAGGACACACTTTCCATGTGAGAAGGATTCTATTTCCATTTCCTCTTGTAGACCTCTTTTAGTAATTGTCTACAATGTTGCACATGAATATCAAATATAGAAGAAATTGAATCCACTATCAACCTTCACAATAAATTTCCTGCTATTAATTTCCCGGACTAAAGGACTATAATTGAACTCAGATGCTACGAATGTCGCATATAATGTACTTCTCTGTTTATCGTCAACAATCCAAGAATTTCCCTTCAGGGCATTAGATTTTCAGCTATAACTCTTTTGCGCAGTGTATGCTTTGCAAAAGTAAACTGACTGTCAAATTTAATACCAAGAAGCTTCACAGATTTGGATGCAGGTAAAATTGCTTCATTCAAAATTAAATGCTGTACTTGTGAACTTTCTGGCTTTCTGCATACTATAAAAGCGCATTGCTTGCATTTAATTGCGAGCTATTATTGAAAAACCATAAAGCTGTTGACCTAAAAAGTTGTTCTAACAATATATTTTACTTTATGAAAAGTTTCAACTGATGCAAAACAAGTATTGTTGTCAGGATAATTACACCCTAGAATGTCAGCAGAGTGTATTCCGTCATATTGAAAAAGTAAGTAAGTAAAAGTAAGTAAGTAACTTTGGACTTTGCTTTATACAGTGGAGACACCATTCAAAGACTTAAGATAGGTGACCTATCTATTAAGTCATTAAAACATGACTCAGCTGGTCCACAAAAACATTTTCTTAAGCCTTGAGAAGATCTGCAGGTATGTCTCCCTGACAGGCCTTGACACTAGTTGAAAAACTGATGTAAAAATTTTAATTTTTTTACAGAAACATTTTGTTCATGCCAGTACTTGTGAAGAATTGGCTTTGATATTGTTTATGCTCAGATTTTCTTTGCAGTTTGAAAAAATAGCATCAATCTTGGTACGAGAGCAAGAGAGCAATCACCTGCTGTTCCTGGATCACCTGCTGTTCCTGTTTATATCCACTTCAAGACAGATTTAGATAAGGTCTAGAATGCAGCGTAGTGACCGACCTCCATAGACAACTTTGCAAGCCCAGTTCAAACAACCGGCCCAATGCCGCAGTGTCTTTTAAGCGGCTGTTTGCATTGTAAAAAGATGAAATAATTTCATGTAAATCAAGTAACTTCTTAGAAGGAAGGATAACATGACTTCAACTGTATTCAGACAAATACGCAAAAAAATAAGACATTAACATAAAGGAACTACCTTGGAGGAGTAGGCACAAAGCCTAATGAGATCTAAAAAAAATATAAAGTGTCAAATGCCAGTTAGCATTCGGCTTCTGTGCAGCCAATGACTAGAAAGTCATCCAGATAAAAAACAACAAGGGGATGGGGGGGGGGGGGGGGGGTGGTGAGAAAAAGCATATTTGAGAAGAAGAACTGAAGAGGAATAGAAGGGAAGGACATGGTCTGCGAACCCAATGGTCAGCAGTACTGGAGGTCAGCAGTAGGAGGAAACCAAAACAAATCAGCTGCAGTGCTGTGTTGGGAATTTATACTAGCTAAATGTAAAACCTCATAAAACTTGGAGGAATTATAATAAATAGATAATGTTTATATGTCGTAACTGTAGAGGTTTTGTTTCATTGCATTTGTGGCTTTTTACTTTGTGTTTTTGTGTTTTTGTGTTTTTGTGTTTTTGTGCTATTTCAGTTTTCAAATGTGTTGAATCTTTGAAAGGTAGAATTGTATTCTTTTAAAAAACGCTTTCATGAGTTGATTATCAAGATACTGTTAAATTATTTGTGTTTATTGCTTCTTTTTACCTGGCTTCTACTTTAGGTATCTTAAACACTTTTTTTTGACATCCCTTTTCCTGATTTATACCACAACTCATTAGGAAAATTAAAACCCAGCTATCTCAAATTTTCTCCCAGTGTAATCTCTTATCTCAAGTCGCTTTAATGTAAATCTCTAAAACCTCAAACTTTTTGTTTGGCCTATTGAGCGTTTAAGATAGCAGGACTTGAACTATATTTTTATTTTATTCTTCCATTTCTTAATTTTAGGGAGTTGCTAAATATGACTTGTCATGTCGCAAATGCTTTAAAACGAAGAGGTGTTAAGAAAGGGGATGCTGTTTGTCTGTATATGCCTGTCTCACCTCTTGCAGTTGCTTCTATGTTGGCCTGCTCAAGAATTGGAGCTGTTCATAGGTATGTCATTGACGTCAATGTTTCTTTTACCTAACCTCCATTTTTTTTCACTCGTTCTTGGTTTTGACATTACCTTGGCTCTTTTCTACGCCCTCTTTCTCTATTTAGTCAATCAGTTTCAAGTAATCTGTTTAATCTTTATTTTAAAAATATATATTTTTATTTTATACTATAATTTTATTGACTTGTTTTTAAATATATATAAAAATACTTTTTATTTATAGGGAGAAAAACCAATTGTATTGGAACCCGATTTTATGTTAATAATAATAATAATAATAATATTATAATTTCTGGATTATTGTTACAGTAACATATTTTCCCTCTTTTTCTAGTGTTGTTTTTGCTGGATTTAGTTCTGAAGCTTTGGCTACAAGAATTAAAGATGGTAGGTTTATTATTTTTATGTTATTTAACTTATTTGGTTTTAACATTTCTCATCGCAGTTGAACGAGTTATGTAATTAGCAATTTTTATGTTTGCTTACCTACCATAATCAGAAATCTGAGTCAAAGACATTTTTATACAGTTTAAAAAAGATGAATAATATTTTTTTTGAAATTAATTTCTTTACTATACCTTTATACAAAGAGTTTGAATATCTGCTATTCCTGAATTTTTAACTTGCTGACATGTAGTGAGACATGGGCAGTGAAGCAGGAAGATCTTGACCGTTTAGAAAGGAATGATATGAGAATGGTTAGGTGGATGTGTAACGCCAGTCTGAGAGACAGAAAGAGTTCAGATGAGCTAAGAAGCAGGCTAAGTCTCCGTAGAATTAAAGATGTTATCCAGATAAGAAGATTGAATTGGCTGGGGCACTTGGAAAGAATGGAGGAGGATAATTGGGTAAGAAAGTGTAGAGACTTGATAGTTCCTGGGGCAAAGCCCAGAGGCAGACCGAGAAAGACTTGGCAGGAGGTTATAAGGACAGACTTGATACAGAGGAAGTTGAGTTTAGATCTAACACAGTCTAGATCAGATTGGAAGAGGGTCATTAATATACCCCGTCCAACCCATGCTAGCATGGAAAACGGACGTTAAGCCGAGAATGATGATGATGATGATGAAATATTGCTATAGTCGGGAGTAGCACAATATGTAAATTTCCTTTAGCTATTTCATTGCTTTTTTCACCAAATGGTCAAAAAGATTTTTTCAAAAATTACAATAATGCAAACTTTATCCTTTTTTTTATACCAGTTTGTGGTTATGTTGAACGTGAAAATCTAAATTTTAATACTTTTTAATCTCAATAAAATGGTTAACATAAAAAAAAATCAATTTAGGTATGGATGCACTTCCACAGGCTCATTTTGAAAACCAAGAGTGAAATTAAATTTGTTTAAAAAAAGATATATGTTGACTAAAAACTTTTTCTTGCTATTCTGATGTATTAGCAAAAACATGATGTATTAACTACACTTTCTGAGTTTGATTATTTTTCTTAAAGGTTTTTAAGGCGATAAAATTACCCAACCTTTTTTTCTTTTAATCCCATATCTACCAGCATAATTTTCAGTTAAATATTCCCTAAAAAGCGATCCTTATATTTCTCTGAACTGATCTGAACAGAACTGATCTGAAACCTGACACACATTTTATTTGGACCTTATCACACCTATTTAGTTACAGAATTTGTTTTAATACTGTAGCATGTGTATCCTTATGAAAATATAAAAACTTTGTCTTAAACTGCCTAATTCGGGAAATTTGCAACTAAGATTTAATAGAATTTTAGGTAAATTTAGTCTAAAAACGTATCATACCAGTTTCATATCATTATTTCAACTTTTACAGAAGTTATAGGACTTACAACTTAATACTATAATACACTATACATGATTAATACTGACATACTCATATATGTTAAAAAGATCACAAGATTTGTTTTGTATACATTATATGATTAATGATATCTAACTTTCCTAGTCTAAGGTAGGGTTAAACTAGGTAGCAACCCAAAACAAAAAAAATATTGCTAGTACACTATTTTACTGTCCTGCCAGAGAAATCGTTATTTTCAAATACTGTCCTATCCCAACTGGACAACCAAAATAATATATTTACTTGTAATAAGCCAATTATGTTTTTTGCTTATTTTGTTTTCTGCTTGAAACCCACTAAATTTATAAAGCTTGAAGGATTGCCCGGCCATTAAGTAGAAATTGCCTACAAACTAACGTTAATACAAATGTATTAACGTTAGTTTGTAGGCAATTTCTACTTACCTAAAAACCAACGTTAATACAACTAAATTTCCTTCCACGTTCTTGCTGTAATAACTCAACTTCAAAACCGAATGTCTAAAGTAATTCTTTACTGTTAAAAAGTTGTTGTTATTCGTTACCTTTAGCTGATGTGAAGACAGTTATCACTGCCAATGAAGGTCTTCGTGGTGGAAAGAAAATTGCTTTGAAAAACACAGTTGATAAAGCTTTGGAACAATGTCCTGAAGTAGAAAATGTGTTTGTTTATCACAGAACCGACGCTGATACTCAGATGAAAGAAGGTAGAGATATAAACCTTGAAGAGGTAAATGGCTATGTTCAAATTATGTCCTTAATTATTTTGGTAACTTACTGAAGATGCCTCTGACATGGATTTAACCTGCTTCCCTTCTCTTGAAAGCAGATTTCCAGTAAGTCTATAATTTGACTAAGACTGACAAGGTACAGAATACATCCTCTAATTCAAACATGAAAGTCATTGCAAAATATGTTCGAACAGAACAATGTTCGAATTATGCTGCAGTAATCCAAAGAATTTCATAAGCAAGGGACGAATAAATTTGTTTAATAGGCGATGTACTTTTTGGCGGCATTTGAATTAGCGGATGTGTACAGTAATTTCGTCAACAACTTGTTATTTTAAAAAGCTCCGTACTTACATACCAATAAACCAATTTTTTTTACTTGCAAAAGCATAAAACGTTTTATAATAAAGTATAGCACGAAAATGCGTTGAAGTGTAGCGTTAGAATGTGGTGTTGAAGTGTAGCGTTAAAATGTGGTGTTTAAATGTGGCGTTAAAATCAAATAATGCGTTGAAACATGGAAATGAAAGCGAAATAAGTAGTATTTATGAAAAATAAAAGAGGACAAGTTTAAGTCAATATTGCCATAACGTTTTTGGCTAATTCAGCTGAAGAAAATGTGTAAAATGATTTTTGTGATGATTTCTCAACTACTGTTTTAATTTATTTTCTAGGCCTTAAAAGTAGAAGACACTATCTGTGCACCTGAACCAATGTCTAGTGAAGATCCCTTGTTTATATTGTATACATCAGGAAGTACTGGAACACCTAAAGGAGTGGTACATTCTCATGCTGGTTATCTCCTGTATACCATGCTAACCCATCAGGTATGACTTGTCTAGTCATTGGAAAATATTGTTCTTCCTTCTCACTAAAGCGTAGACTCATTTTTACTGCTTTTTCGTTTCTGTAGAAATTATCGATAATGTAAAACAGCAATTAACTGAGGAACTTTTTGACAATCACATGCTCCAATTTAAAAATATGAAGTTACGATTTGCTGAAGTTCTTGATACTGCCATATTGGAAAATATTTCATTTTGAGGCTCTTCTGCCTTGAAATACTCATGTTAATGTACCAACTTATCGCTGGGAAAATGTTATCGCTGTTAAGACATGTTTTATTAAGAAAAAATGCTTTTTTCCGTAACAGTATTTGCATGCTCAACAAAACATGCAGTTAGAATGAGTACACGTATACAAAAAATAGGCATAAATTTAACATATTCATGTAGCCCAAAAGTAGACAGATGTATCACAAAGGTACATAAACTAAGAAGATTAATAACAATAATAATAAATATACAAACAACTTAATCAGGATGGCTACACCTCCTAAAATCTCCTAAATATCCTAGAATTTGAAACCACAATAGTACTTCCTCCTAAAGTCTCTTACAATTGTTTTTGGTTACATCCATTGAGCATATATTTTATATATTTGCATAGTTACTGCAATTTGAAATGAACAGCCTCTCTGGTATTCATAAAAAAATATGGAATAGTTTTTATAACTTTGTTATTGTTTTCCTAAAATTTGACCCTGAATTTCTACTAAAACCTATTTACAAAGGGTTATATCTGTGGCCGGCCTGTCAAACCCCACAAGTATATACCATAAGGGATGTCAAGGAGTTAGAGCAGAAGGAAAACAACCTTCCTAAAGACAGTAAAGTAGAGTTCATTTACAGTGTATTTCTCAGAGCTCGAACTCAGGCGGGAAGAAAAAACCTAACGTCTATGTGTAAAATTCCAGAGGGTATAATTACCTTTCAGTACCTGGAATTGCGTAAACTAACGGCAAATAAACAGAACTATGATAACAGAGTATCTACTTTGTCGGGAATGTCAGGAGAATGTTAGACATTTTAATATTTCCACTAAGTCCCCTGTAATGCATATGCTTTTTATTTTAATATGTTTTTCAATATCAGTCGGTTTGTATCTCCAGCTTGTATTTGTTTCATCCTTTGTTTTCTTTTTTCTTTATGTATCTTGCATTTTTACTTCTCTCTTGAACAGTCAGGTAGTTCATCAGCCACTACTATAGGGAACAGTGGGGGAGAAAATTCGAAAATGTCAGGATCTTTAGTTAAAAAAATGTCAGGAAAATCGAGACCAACTTTTGAGTGGACACCCTGGATAAAGCGAGACACTTGTGGCAAATGACGTTTCGTCCAATAAGTTCAGATAAGAGGATGTAATAAATGTCAACGTGGCATCATTTATCTTTGCTAAACCTTTCTCGTATGAAGTGGTTATTTAGCCTGTTCTCTTCCAGCTTGTTTTTGATTATCAACCTGGTGATATCCACGCATGCGTGGCAGACATTGGTTGGATCACTGGACATTCGTATGTTGTTTACGGTCCATTAGCAAATGGAGCAACTTCTGTTTTGTTTGAGAGTATACCAACGTATCCTGATCCTGGTCGATATTGGGAAATGGTTGAGCGACTTAAAATAACTCAATTTTATGGCGCACCCACAGCGCTTCGTTTGTTGTTAAAATATGGTGATGAACATGTGACAAAGTATGACCGTTCGTCTTTGAAGGTGCTTGGATCAGGTAAAAAACTGAATACTGTCAGCTATAAATGTTTTTTATTCTTACTTGAGTCTAAAAATAAGTTTCTGCTCACGACTCTTAGAAAAGTACCAAACCGACTTCACTTTCAATGCTAACTTTAGTTGGTGAACCTATTAATGAAGAAGCTTGGCATTGGTATAAAGACGTTGTTGGAGATGGGCGTTGTCCTGTTGTAGACACGTGGTGGCAAACAGGTAGGAGTTATAATGTAAAATATTTGTGTGAACAATATATTTATTATAAAGTTGTATTTACTGCAGACACGAGGAGGTCACCTGTTGAAGTGAAAGAAAACCAGTTAATACGTTGCAAATAAGAGCCTGTATTATTCACAGGTTGTGAAATTAACGTTTTTACGTGTACATACGTTCGTAGTCCTTTATGCGCTAAACTTTTGAAATTTTACGGATAATAACTTATACATTATGGTAGCCTTAGAGCTTTTCCCAATCGAAAAGTTTTTCAAAGATTTATAAAAAGAACCAAACATTCATGGTTTATTTCATTGTTGACTCGTGAATAGTTGTAAGTTGTACAGGTAGTACTTTACGTGATATGGTATGAGGATCCTGTATAAAAAAGTACACATTGCCAATCAAAGTAGATGATTTAAAGTTTTTTCGTGGCTTGCAAAAATCCTTTTTTAAGTTAGCGTTTTTTGCCTTTCACATTTCGAGTTCCAGTCTCTCGTGTCCGTCTTTAGGTCTTTAGGCTATTTTTCGATTTTTTTGTTGAGGCGAAGATTCAATTTTTGTTTTTCTTTTAGAAACGGGTGGCATTATGATTTCACCGCAACCCAAAAACCCAGAAGCATTAAAACCTGCTTGTCCCATGCGCCCGTTTTATGGCGTGGAGCCAATTTTATTAGACGATAAGGTAATTCTGTAGCCATGAATAATTTGTATTGGCAAAAACTGGTTATCGATGAGGGATAGTTTAACAGTAAATTATATAATATGAGCATATAAGTTTTCTCTACAGCCTGCCAGGACTTTACTTCAATGATGCCATCGTTATGATCTGAATTTATAAGCAGATAGAAATGTGACCTAATGCATCTACTAGGTACACCGCACACCTCCCTTTTACATGAACGCAGAAATGCAGAAGAAGTTTATCTATCCCCTTCCTTCAAAAGAGTCTACCACTAGAAGATCAAAATTTTAAATAGGCTTCTGGGTGCATATTTTATTTTTTAAAGAAAATTTTTAAATACAATTTGTCGTTGCTTTGGATTTATTTATTTGTTCTTTCCGGATGTGAAAATGTTAAAACCAAGGGAGATGATACGTTGAAAGAGTCAATATTTTATCGTTCGAAAGTTTTGTAAATAGAATATTTTTTTTCTCTAGTATATAATAGTTTCGAAGTATTTTAAATTTGTTTGTTTTAACAAAAGGGAAACGAGCTGCATGGTAATGACGTTAGCGGTATTTTGTGTTTAAAAGGATCAATGCCAGGAATGACACGGACACTTCATGGAAATAAAGAAAGATACTTAGATGTATACTACAGACCTTATCCAGGTATCTGTTGTTGATGTTCTTCTCTAACCTTAACACAACTTATCTTAAATGTGTTTTGAGAAAAACGAACTTTCATGTTTACTTGATACAACATCGTGTATATCTATACGCATCCACGAACATAACATTGTAAAAATGACAAGTAAAATAAGTAGGGTAACGTAGTAGGGCATTTGCATGGAATTGGGAATTCCATCTCTGGTTCTCCTTCCCAGTATCAGCCTGATGTGTCTTCTTTTAAGTTATGTGAGTTGTCGTTGTTAGGGTATTATTTCACTGGTGATGGAGCAAGGAGAGATGCTGACGGACATTTGCATATCACGGGCCGTGTAGATGACGTCATTAATGTGAAGGGGGTTCGACTGGGTACAGCTGAGGTGGAAGACATAATGGTAGGTAGTGCATGCATGCGATTTCGTGATATACTTCTAATGTACTCGAAATGTCGCTGTTTGATTTCAGTTGCATTTTTGTGTTAAAAAGCTTCATAACACAAAAACATTTTCGACGGACAAAATATTCGTCACCTAAAGAACACAGTCCCTTTTTTTTACATTTTTGTAAATTATCGTTACGTCTTTTTCCGTGACTTTTCTATGTAGACGATAGAAGCAATTTTTTTTCAGACAAAATTTTTGTCACTCAAGAAAAAATTTGTCAATGTCTGACCCTTTGTCCGACTAATACGTGTTATTACGCCTTCGACCTGTCGATGAACCTCCCCTCTAAAATGGGTCGTTTCAATGGATAATTTAAACCAATCCATTGCATTTAACGATAACGATTCAAGATAATTTAAACCATTCCATTGCTTTTAACGATTCTTGAGCTGAAAACTCAAGAATGAAATGTTTTGAGTGTTTACGACGCAATCAATCCGACTTGTGACGTTATGTCAATCGCCTTTTTAGTGCTGAGATTTTAGATTTTTTTAGTGCGGAGTGATGTAGTGCTTTTAGATAAATTTTAGTGCTGAGGCCTGACTTTATACAAACTACGAGTATCTGTTATAGTTACTATTTTGTAGGACAACCATCCATTAGTTGCTGAAACTGCAGTTGTAGGGTTTCCGCATGAGATCAAAGGAGAAGGTGAGATCACTTACTCTGAATAATCAACTCTGAATAAGGGAAATATGTCTTACAAGATTCGATCCCTCAATGACTTTTTTTTAGTGATCAAATGTTTTTATTTCACACAATTTTAACGTTTCATTACTATTTGTAGTATTTATCTAAAATTCCAAATCCTTTTTCTGTTTCTAAACTTTAATCATTTGGTACTGTTATTTTATGTTATGCGCTTGCCTGTTTAAGGTGTATACGCTTACGTCACTTTAAAAGAGACACTGGATGAAGATGTTGATCAGATAAAAGATGAACTCAGAGCGATGGTTAAACAAGCAATTGGATCATTTGCTGTTCCCGAATTGATACAGGTATAAATTTTAAACTGCGAATTAACACCCTTTGTTGCAGCACATTTTTAACTTTACGAAACATGGACCTATTTAAAATTTTCTTGGGAGGGGTTTGCTACTCAACCTAAATTAACCTTCCATACTACCCGAAAAGTGAAAAAGGAGTGTCAGCATGCGCGAACATTATCGTTGATTTTGTAAAATGGCTTCCAGGTGCTCATATTAAAATCTACTCCATAGCTTATTTAGAGTTTAGAAAATAAAAAAAAAATATTTTCTCGAATAATCGAATACGATAATCAAGTTATTTCAAAATTTTTATTCAAAGATTAAACAATAAAGTTGTTTTAATACATTGCTTCTCCCCATGATGAAGGGTTAAAGTTGTGTCAATGCATAGCTAGTTCCGAAGATGAAGGGTTAAAGTTGTGTCAATGCATAGCTTGTTCCGAAGATGAAGGGTTAAAGTTGTGTCAATGCATAGCTTGTTCCGAAGATGAAGGGTTAAAGTTGTGTCAATGCATAGCTAGTTCCGAAGATGAAGGGTTAAAGTTGTTTTAATACATTGCTTCTCCCCATGATGAAGGGTTAAAGTTGTGTCAATGCATAGCTAGTTCCGAAGATGAAGGGTTAAAGTTGTGTCAATGCATAGCTAGTTCCGAAGATGAAGGGTTAAAGTTGTGTCAATGCATAGCATGTTCCGAAGATGAAGGGTTAAAAGTTGTTTTAATACATTGTTTGTTCCGAAGATGAAGGGTTAAAAGTTGTTTCAATGCATAGTTTGTTCCGAAGATGAAGGGTTAAAGTTGTGTCAATGCATAGCTTGTTCCGAAGATGAAGGGTTCAAGTTGTTTTAATACATTGCTTCTCCCCATGATGAAGGGTTAAAGTTGTGTCAATGCATAGCTTGTTCCGAAGATGAAGGGTTCAAGTTGTTTTAATACATTGCTTCTCCCCATGATGAAGGGTTAAAGTTGTGACAATGCATAGCTAGTTCCGAAGATGAAGGGTTAAAAGTTGTTTCAATGCATAGTTTGTTCCGAAGATGAAGGGTTAAAGTTGTGTCAATGCATAGCTTGTTCCGAAGATGAAGGGTTCAAGTTGTTTTAATACATTGCTTCTCCCCATGATAAGGGTTAAAGTTGTGTCAATGCATAGCTAGTTCCGAAGATGAAGGGTTAAAGTTGTTTTAATACATTGTTTGTTCCGAAGATGAAGGGTTAAAAGTTGTTTCAATGCATAGTTTGTTCCGAAGATGAAGGGTTAAAGTTGTGTCAATGCATAGCTTGTTCCGAAGATGAAGGGGTAAAGTTGTGTCAATGCATAGCTTGTTCCGACGATGAAGGGTTTAAGTTGTTTCAATACATTGTTTGTTCCGAAGATGAAGGGTTACAGTTGTTCTAATACAGTGCTAGTTCCGAAGATGAAGGGTTAAAGTTGTTCTAATACAGTGCTAGTTCCGCAGATGAAGGGTTAAAGGTTGTTTTAATACATTGATAGTTCCGAAGATGAAGGGTTCAAGTTGTTTTAATACATTGCTAGTTCCGAAGATGAAGGGTTCAAGTTGTTTTAATACATTGCTAGTCCCGAAGATGAAGGGTTAAAGTTGTTTTAATACATTGCTAGTTCAAAAGATGAAGGGTTAAAGGTGTTCGATAGCATTCTTACAGATCTAGATCTATAAAACTAGATCTGTAATTTCGATTATAGGTAAATTAGGTCAGAACATGTCGTGGACAATTTTTGTCATAGAGGAATTTAAAAAATGTTCGCGCGTGCGTACCCAGACTTTAAATGCTGACTTAAATCGTGTCAGTGGAGTTCCACAATCATTTTGTTCTCGGCTAGCGCATTTTTCATGAAGAAGGCCTTCTTGTTTCACACACCAGCAGCGTGAAACCACCAACATCTTTTTACTTGTTTAGATCTCACCCGCTCTTCCGAAGACCCGATCGGGAAAGATCATGCGCCGTATTCTTAGAACAGTGGCAGCGAACAAGATCGATGAGGTTGGAGATGTTAGCACGTTGGCCGAGCCTGCTGTCGTGGAGCAAATTATCGCTGAACATAAAAAAATCACCAGTTGAGAGCTGGTTGTTTTCATAAACATACACCCTTTTTATATAGACTTTAATATTTAGACTTAGATTTTGGATTTTGAATTAGTTTATACCCAAAGGCTAAACTTAGTAGTAGAATTAGACTAAGTAGTAGAATTTGATTTTACCTAAAGTCCTTTTGTGAATGCTGTGGTAGAGTTTCTCAGTCTAAGTTATAGAATTTAAAAGGTGGAGTAAAAACAGTAAGGTTTACAGAAAACTAACTTTACTATTTTACTCTTGTGAGTAGCTCACCTATTGCTTGCTCTATCTCTGTGTTGTTGTTTTTAATCACAACTTTATAATAAAACGAAGACAATATGTTTAGATGAAATGTCTTCGGTGAATAAGAAAGCAAAGGAAATTGTGCGTTCTTCATATAAACACGTAATTTTTTAAGGTGTTCACATATGCCAGTTGTACCGTTTTATCACTTAGACATGACCTAACATGAGATATATTCTCTAATGCCTGTTTTTAGAACCTGTTTTTTCCTCAACGTCAAAATATGTAATTAGATTAAGCAGATCTGTCTGTCTGCTTGTATAGTATGTAACATGATTTGTATATAATTTTAAGTTTTTGTTCAATTTACTTCAATATATAATATAAATTGACCAAGAAAACACGTAATCGTAATTAAACTGTTGATCCATCTGGGAACATTTTCTGACAAGTGTGGTTTTGCAGGAGTTATAATCTTTGTCTGAGTAATAAAGGAAGAGCCTTGATTTAATTCAAGGGAGTCTTTGTCAAAATGCAGAGATAATTTCAGAATTACTTGTCCTGTCCTTTTTAAATAACATTTGTTTATGATCTCAGACAGTTTCTGTCAAAACAATTTGCAATGTTTATATGTTTTTGTAAATATCCAGAAATAAGCAGTATATATCCTCCATCTTACAGTATTGAACCTCCCAACATCCCAAGAAAAACCCAAATTTTCCTGCCTTAACTTTCAGAATTCCAAGTTTTGATGGAGTTAGACGTGTTTTTCAAAAACAGGCAGTACTTCTCTCCATTTGCTGTAAAGGTTAACTACAAAGCAGAAATACTGTAATTACAGTGAAACCTCATAGCGAACATCGTTTATATGAGGAAAATAGGAAACCTCTCTACGACGAACACTTTTTCTTAGGAACGGATAAACTCTCCATCGCGGACACTTTTTGGTCCTGTTAGTGGCTTTTTATAAAGAAATTTACACTGCCATTCTTATTTCAAAACTCTTCAAATGTGGCAAAAATTCATTTTCAAATTTCCAATTGCGAATACCGTACCACGTGCTATACGGCTTAATGGTAACCGATTGCTATTTTAGACAAAGATTGAACAAAAAATCAAGAACATGAAAGTTCTGTTGCAATATTTAAAAAGGTCTATCTACATTAACATATATACACAAGTACGTCTGTTCGTTTATTGTCTTGCTGGGAAACTGGGGAGGTATGCGTCATAATATCAACAAACTAACAAAACAAATGAAAGTCCATTTGGTCAGCTTCGTCATTATTGTTTGTACTATTTTCATAGTATGACACTGAAGGAAGGAACTTGTTAAATGTGCCTTAACTCATAGAAAAGAGACGTTTCTTTTATCTGATGGTTTTTTATCAAGGAAGTATTCAATTTCCACAGGACATGACTGGAAAAATATTCTTATTAGCGTGATCTTATCACCGTTCGTATGAGTTGATGCAACTTGTTTACTATTTTTTTGCAATCTAACGGTGATGATGTATTTGCGTGTGCAAGTAATCCTGCACGCTTCTGATACTAAGTTACTAAAAAATCCTTTAAAATTGATAAAATAAATACTTAAATCAAATTGCTGTCACAAATTGCTTGGATTCATCCAAATATGTATGATTTGAAATCACTTTCTACCTATGACCCAATTAAATAATTATTTGATTGAAACAACTGTTCCGAAAAGGAGTTATATGAGATTTCTCATCGCAGCTTCTTTGTGTATTTTACGTTTAAAACACAACAGTAAGCCCATTAACGTTACTCGTCGCAAAAACGCATCCACTAAAAACTGTTTTGCATTAAGAAACGTAACAAAAGCTACATAATGTTCTGTTAGATACTATGCCACAAGTTCATATCTATTATATGATCTCTAAGGGCGGTTGCTTTAGCCGATATCTGGCTATATATTTCTTAAATGTCAAATCAATCTTTATAGTTGTATAAAGAGCGAAGGTTAGAGTCAGTCTCGTCCCCAGGGCTCTTTTTTACTTTTTGATATTGTTATGGCGTTCAAGAAGGAAATATTGAACGCCATACTAATATCAAAAAGGGGAAAAAGAGCCCTGGGGACGAGGTTGGGTTAGAGTAGGAGAAAATTTCTCGTTGTTAAAAGTAAGGGTCGCAGTCTCGTCCCAAGAAAATCTGGGAACGAGACTAAGGGTTAGGAAAATTTACTAACAGTGAGAATATCCCGAAAGAAATTAGCGCGAGTTTTGCTTTTTTGCGTTTAATACTCTGTTTATATTAAGAAGTATAACGTAGCGTATGGATGGGTTTAACTTCTTTATACCGTGACAACATTGTAATAGAAATTTGTGGATTCCTGTCGTGCAGAAAGAACTTTAATGTGATAGAGAGTCGGAATTCCGAGTAAAGAATCCTTGTGAAAGGGGACATGCGATTCTACAACACTTCTTTTTTCCAAAGAACTGAGAATGACTTATATACAGCATTATTCCTGCATCTTTAGTAAACCTGCCTTATTGGTATTGGTTGAAAAAATAATCTGGTCTCTCTAATAATTCCACTCGCAGGATTGCTGTATATTTCTATCAAGTTTGTATCGCACCTACGGTCTTCAATATTTCCGCCGCATAGTAATGGTAGTGTAGGTTTGAATGCATCTTAGAATCTCAAAAGTTATAAAAACTGCGTTTTTTATTGCACGAACAGGTTAGCGATAAACTATTTGCATTTTATGCTTTCCTTACGCCCCATAATTCTTTTTTTTTAAAACCTTGAAATAATACAAATAATGCTTTGAAAAAGTAATCTCATCCATTTGGTATTCCCACCTTCCTAGAAAACCTTTCATTATTTCTAAGATTGAAAATACTAGTAAAGTAAATACTCATTCTCGTCCCCAGAGCTCTTTGAGATAGTTGATCTCAAAGAGCTCTGGGAACCAAAGTTCTATTGTTTTGTTATTTTTGAATTTCCATTAAAAACCACAGGACGTGTTGATGTGCCTAAAGACATTAAAAGTTGAGATCTATTTTTCCCGATTATCCTTAATCAAATGGTTGGAGGAAATACTAAAACTATTACAGGAATATCAAATCGAAAACAAAAATCTTCACAACTTGACCTTGCCAATTCAAAAATAACTTTTTTGATTTATTGAAATTAGATGTTCCGTAATTTATCCTTTAGAGTCAATAATTACCATAATGGCCTCCCACTTTGTTTCGAAGAGTTTTTTTGGCGGAAAAAATGCTCTATATATAGTACGCTAACAAGCAGCTGAAATGAATCATTAATGTGGTAAACCGAATCAATTTTAAGTGTTAAATATGAAACACGTGTTTTAAAGATAAGGAACTTGAGCCACCCAAAATTAAATATTTTTGTACACGTTTTTTTTTCAACATTAGTTTCATTCGCCATGTTATTTATTTGCTATATAGATAGAACAGGTTTTATGCAAGTTTATTTTCTGTTCACACGCAATACTAAGTCTACGGTTACCCAATGTTTGTAAAAATTTTTCAGCAAAACAAAGTTAAATACAGCAAAAAACCTTTTTGGGGACATTCCACTCTTTTGGGGGTATTTCTGAAGTGAAAGGTGTGAAATTGACGACAGAAGAGAGAAAAACGTTTATACATTTAACCCTAATCAATACAGTTACTATGCACGCTATTCAAGGAAAAGTCCCGTTTTTTATTAAAACACTAGCTACTTAAAGTAAAAAACTTTTTCGTTGAAAATTCCAACTGTCTTGGAAAAGGTCAGCATTGTCATGGTATATGATAGGTCATTATATTACATGGATTGGTCCTTCAATGAAGGTCCTGTATAAACCTCTATTGATATTTTTATTGACATGTCCACGGATGACTCAATCGTGGATACAAAGTCAAGGAAATGAGTTGGTATTATTTGATGATGGATACAATAAAGCTCGGCGAGGAACAATTTAGTATGATTGTGATCGGATACTTGTAGGAAATAGTCATAATTTCAGGAAGCATTTCTATTAAGTTTGATTACCTCTTCTTTATCCAAGTAAAGACAATTATTTAAATAACGTTTCAAGAAACTCTATATCTGTCAAATTTAAATGAAGCATGGCAAAAAAACATCTGATATCTCGACCTTTTTATCCATTGAAGAAATTGGAAAAAAAAATATGCACAATTTCACCTACCAATGAACAAGCACCGCTATCATAAAAGAATAATTGCGGGTGCCAAAATGCAGAATGACCCACGAATATAAAAAAGGCCATTAAAATTTATTCGCATCCACAGAATTATGACTAGAATTATGGAGACTAAATACAACTAGCTAATGACTAGAGGTTACCCTTTAACCATTTCAAGCATTCACAACATGTTTCTCCTTTGAAGCATAGATCATCACATCTAAATGTCATTACAATGTTTACCAACATCTTATGTTGACTATTAATGTAGAAATGCAGTTTTATATTGCATCGTTTTCAGTGAATAAAAAAACGGAAAGAAACTAACCCTTACGCGTACAATAGTGGTCTGAAAATTCCGAAGAATAATTTTACAATGTCGTCTATGTTTCTTGCGTTCCAAATACACGAAGTTTTGTATAAAATAGTATTCCTGGTCGTTCTCGGAGAAATAAGTTGGTAAAGGTTTATAAGCGAGGTGGTCGTTGTTTGTACGAGGTGGTCGTTGTAGTGAGATGTGTTAGAGATTCCACTGTAACGGAATGCTTAAAAAAAAACGAAAGTTTATTCACAGTATAGTTAGATTGAAACTAACAGTGTTAATGTTAATCCTACATGTTAAGATAGTTGAATCCATTGAAGTTAGTCACTAAAGTCACCACTCAAGAACAAAACAGGTCGCAATGGAGAAAGAATAATACTGCGTCGAATAATGCGTCGCTTTGCATTTGGGTAGGGCTGTCCCGAGACCGTGTGATCTAGTCCACTTTCAGAAAAACGGATCGACAGTGTCCGAAAGTCACTATATTTGGACATAAAGCTTTTCACAAATGATAGACCACCCGTCCTGTGGTTCTGACTGAAAGGGTTAACTTGATTTACTGTTTTAATTAAAAAATTTCCGTTTTTGTCCGCGAAAAAGGTTTATCGACCAATCAAATTCCAGAAATCACAAATTTCCGACTAAAAGAAGGGCGTTTCAAAGCAATAACACATGGCAATAAAACATTATCTTGTCTTGTATAGATATGATTAAAAATACGTAATGAAAATTCTGTCGGCGAAATTCGGCTTTGACAAAAAATAATCGTGATAGATTAAAGCAACCATTCCTAATGGATTTCTATGAAGCACGTCTGTCTAATCAGGCACGTATTTGAAGTCCTGGATAAAAACTGTCAATGATAGCTTTTGTTGTTTTGTGTTATTACAACCTCGTTCTCAGCGCTTGTTGTCTCGAGGTTGGTGTTATTGTATACAATTGTTTAGATTAACAGTCGTATATGAAAATTTTTTGCAAAAATTCTATGACGAAGTTGTCAAACATTTTTATTTTGGTTGTAAAAGTTTGTTAAACTTTGGGTGGTCTAGTACAAAGTTTCTTATAAAATAGTTTATTAGTAAAAAAACCTCCAATTAAGAACCTAAAATTTGAGAAGGGGCGTTGTTTACCCAAGGACTTATAACATCCCTAAATATTTCCATCTATCTAAATTGAAAAAATCAGGCTCTTTTTGATTATTTTTTTAAAGGAGGAATAGAAAGAACGCCAGAGGCGAGGTTGAACATTTTTTTTTTAATTAACACGAATGTACATTTCTAGAGTCATAATTCATCGAGCGGTATGCAGCTTTCAACTCAAACTAACCACAGGAAACTTTTAAATTATCAAGTTCCCTAATAACATTGAATTAGGTTTTTTTCTCCACGATTGGCAATAATTACACTCTATCACTTTTAAAAAAGAAAAGCATTTAAAGGGGAATCTAAACCGTCCACAACAGAAACATATAACAACACAATCATTCTGTCACAACCTGGTCCAATTCATCTTAATTGTAAAATATGACAAAAATTAACTTTTTTGTTACTTGAAGGCACATCTTATTTCCGTTTCTCATACATTGAAGGCTTTGAAACAACAACAAAAAATGCCAAAGGAGCCTGACATTAAGTTTTTAATTAACTGTGCGGCACTTTGACTGACACCTAATATTCCATTTTTATCTCTGACGGCATGATTTTATTTAGCCGACGTGCCGATCACCAAACTAATTTTTCTGACGCGTTGGCACATGGTTAAAAGTTTTGCAGAGGAGCTAAAATAATCTTAGCCACATTCGAGCAAAGCAAAAGCACTGCTTTATCGATCCGTGCTCCAGACTAGACTAACATCAGTTTTCCACACCAATACTTTTTTGTCGGCCAAAAGTCACGTGTCAACCGTAATTATTTGTCGGCCCTAAATTAGGATGAAGATAATTTCCATTGTTTTTTGCCGACAATTTTTCGTCTTTGAACCCGATATCTAACCGCCTGCTACCTCGATGTTGGTGAACCTGAACACTGCTGGATGTGAAATTTAATTTCACACATTCGTAGAAATGTGTGATTTGGTATGGGCTGCGTTCTGTCATGGTGGTAACGAAAAGTTGAAAGGGGCGTGAATAGTATCAAAATCAAAGCCACCACAAATAGCGTGCTATATTGACCAAAATTTTGTTTATGTATTTTTTTTTTGCGTATAGCAGCGATTTTTTGTTGTTTTCTTATTATCGTGTAGCTTTATATAGTATACACAAAATAATGAAACCAGTAGATATATATTCTATTCGAATTTCGAGAAATCTCGCATCAAATGAGGGTGTTCATTGTCCTGAAATGATTGTTTTGATTTACGGTATGTTGACAATGTTATAATGTTCGAAATTGACTCGAGTTGTGTGCTCTCCAGCCATATCTCAGTTATCGAAAAATAGTCACAACTTTTAATATGATTCAATTTATCATCATCAAGTTTGGGCCTTAATACTTTTATACCAAATTTTATCATTGTATATTTTATATTTTAATAAATACATTTTAATTATTTATCATTATAGTGTTGTGTGAGTGTTCAAACCGCTTCAGTTCTTGTTGTTTTTACATGAGACATTAGAAATTCGATTGACAATATTTTATGTTAAAACTTGGACATCCATGTGTATGTGTACATATTAAAACGACGTTTCGGGTGTCATACACCCATTTTCAAGTAAAATAAAAATTATACAACAGGTCTATATAAACAAGAACGTTGCCATAGATACAAGATATATAAACATAATCAATACAATATTTAAGTATAAAGTATGTGTACAATACGAATGTGTGATCAAACCGGACGGTTTTCTTGTTCACTTTCGTATGAGTACCTATCTCGAATTCTCAAATGTGAGTGTGATCACTCAAGTTATGGCTAATAGAACAAATGTCAGTATTTTGGTCGTGCTGGGACGCCAATTGGCGTACTTCGAAGTCTAAGGATTATTTAGAACATGTTATGACCTATTTTTCTTTTAATTTGATACGTTAAAATACGTTGAATACCAAGTTTCTTTCATTGAACAAATTAGATGTCTTCTTAAGTGGATTATATTTCCCATGGATTAAATTTCGTGGTGTTTGGAAGATTAGCGAAATTACGTCCACACGAAATATTTAAAGTCTGCCCGCGAAATTAAATCAATGCGTAAGATAATCTACTGAACGATCGTGACGCTGGTGACTCTTCAGAATCAGAATATGAACCAGATATTACAGCAACGTTGTTAAAAACGTTTTGCTTATGCTACTTCAGTTTGTTAAGTAACTTTAATTTTATTTTTCACCACGTTGCATCCGCGAAAATTAAAAAAGCGGTTATCCGCGAAAGTTAGCCCACGCGAAATATACCGTAGACGTGTCTTCCGCGAAATTAACTCATTAACGGTGAATGCTGCGTCCGCGAAAATTAGGTTCAGAATCTAGAAAAAAGTTAAAGCTATAGTCAACACACTTTCAACACTATTACCAAAATATGTAGAAGGCTTGCGCACTCACGTTCTTCCCGTTTCTCGTATTCTCATGTCACAACTATTTTTTTCCAAGGGTTACAATTTAGATTATGCGCATAGAACATCCCAGTTACGGAAGCTGTGGAAGTTATGGACTCAAATTGGTTTGGTTTGGTACTTTTATGAGTGGGAGAGAAACCTTTGGGAAATCAAAAAAAAAACTTTGAATTGTTATAGGAGAATTTAAATTCCTTTTCATATAAGTACAGCGAAAGCGGATAGCGGATATAGCGGATAGTATTGGGACTGTCAATTGTGGAGAGATGTCCGCTGCGCAAAGATTCTTTCTAAGCTGGCTTATATTATTCGGAATCCTGCTTTCTAGAATGATGAAATCAACCACAAAATCAAGGGGATGTTTTGAAAGAAGAATAGTGAAACAGATTTAATAAATCTCTTTGAGTTTTCATTCTTATGCGCTAAACTAAAAAACGAAATAATAAAAAAAGAAGAAAAATGAAACGAAATGTTAACTGGAAATTTGTTATGTGATTTTTGCTACCAGCGTTGCGTGACGGTGTTACTTGACCATACCCTCCTCTCATAACACCCCTTACTAAAATATACTAGCGCCTGTACGTAACGGTTGAATTTTTCCAAGAAATTTTGTTATAAAAGTTTAAGCGTGAAATCATCTGTTCCTGACAAACGTGTCCGTTTGTACAGAGAGGTGTTCGCTAAGAATCATGTCCGCTATAGGGACGTTTTATTCTTTACTGGGAGTTTAAAATGACAACTTATATATTGCAGAAACAAGTCGGCAAAAAGTTACATTGTTTTAAATTTAGTTCGTAAAAGCTGATTAAACTTTGCTCTAGTGACTAATATTTTGTATCCCCTGACACTTCAAGCACCAATTAGTAGAGGGATTTCTAATTAGTCCGAGGTTTGTAGCTACCGTAAGAAAATTTCAGATCAAACCTGTGCCAATTGATCCAAAGAGGAGTAGATATTAAATTTTTCGTCCAACAAGTGCCCACTTTATGGAAGGGATTGACTTTTTATAATTATCTCTTGATTTAGAGTTTACTTAATAACTTAGGTAATATCCATATTTCTTTGGCGTTTATTTCGTGTTTTACTGAAAAATATCGACCTTCGCCAAAGCATTTCCTCCTAAAGTCGGATGAAAATATTGACCCCCGCACTTTTAAACTGACAAACAAAATATGGGTATTATTAATAGAGAAATGAGTTATGCGTATTTTACTGCCGCTATACCAAGCAATTACAACTCAACATGTTGGAAAAACAAACCCAACTTCAAAACTCAGAATTTCACCACCTTATTTTTACGTATGAGTGTCCTGTCAAAAGTTTACCCAATTTTGCAGCCAGGCAACGCAAGTACGTCGTAAATACTTTGATGTTTGCCGCTTTATACGGCAGTTATCTCCCCTAATAATAGCTGTGTTTGTCTATCTGCTTGTGCGAGGTACAAACCAAATCGCAAATGCGATACATATTTATTGACTTTGTTGCGGCATGCGAATTTCCGCGTAACAAAAATGGTAGCTGCGAGTAGTGACAGCCGAATTTCTGTGAGTTTTCTTAACGAACGAATTTCCACAGATTTATTCACGGAATAACGATTAGTCTCTAAATTAATAATACTCATCGCCTGTGTTTTTGAAATGGTTGCCGAATCGCGTGCTAAGGATTCACGAAAAAGCGATACCCTTGATATGTACGACGAATTGACCGACTGGTAGCCTTGTGGTAGAGCGTTCGCTTCCACTGGGGGAGGTCTTGGGTCAAACCCCAGCCAAGTCATGCCAGAGACTATAAAAGTGTGAATCTGTCCTTTCTGCTTAGCGTTCATGAGAATAGGATTGATATCTTAGGCGGTTGTCTAGTTGAGCGATTGCTGTGCTTGCACGACTTTCGTGGCTCAAATGGGAGCCTTAAATGCGTTAGGACCCCCTTCGCAGGACCCTCTTGGAAAGCAGCACCAATATGAACTGAAGAGGCTATCCTGGGTAAATAATTTCAATAATAATAATAATAATAATAATAAAATAATGATAATCTGCGAACCAGTGTATGGTGTCGTACCATTGCGTGAACCCGCCTATTTTTCCGCGGAATAAGAACTAGTCTTTTATAACAATGCGCCATCATGTTTCTTTCAAGATGGTTGCGCCGCAACTTTATTTTGGCGAACAACGATGCACGAAATACTTATGCGAGATACGTTATCTGTTCTTAAATACTACAAACTTATTGTGGGTGAAGCGCTTATAAAGGCAATCAATTCATGCTATAACTCTGAAAACTTTATGGCAATGCCCACTCTTCTCGTATGACACCACTAAATAGGGAAACTGTGTTTTGCTTTTTCCTGAAATCTATACTGACATCTGGGTGTGATATATCGGAAATAATTTTCTTGTTTTGATGAGGGAAGCAGCTTTAATATCTTAAGGCTTTCCGTTTACTCTGGACTTAATAGCCATGTTGTTTTTGTTACTTTTTCTTAGATAATGATGTATCCTAAGGGAAGAAATTTTCGCGGGAAGAAAATTACCCCCTTCTATATACTGTCATTCACACTTGATTATAATGAAAAATTCCTAAAATTAATTTACTCAAAATTTTGATTTCTCCGAGATTCTCGCGAAAAATTTAATTTTTGGCATTCGCGAAATTAAATTCACGCAAAAAATTTAAATTTTCTAAATTCGCGAAAATAAATTCTCGTGAAAAAACTTTTTTTTTCGATTTGCGAAATTGAATTACCGCGAAAATTTCTTCCAATATGGTAACAAAATCTCAATTTTCGTTCAGAGTTCAAAAGGTCGAGATTAAGGTTTATTTATCAAACCAGAAAAAGTACAATGATAAATTAGATAAATTAGATAAATAAAGTATTAATACAGTGGACTCTCTCTATCTCGAACTTCTCTCTATCTCGGTCCCCTAGACATTTGTGTACGCTCTAAGCTATTTTCCTCTCTTTATCTCGAACTTCTGTATCTCGAATTTCTCTCTATATCCAACAAAAACCCTGGACCCTTTTTCTCTTTCTATCTTGAACTTTTTTGTGTATAGGTTCATCTACACAGCAAATAGAACATTAAAAATGAAAATTTAAATGCACTTAAAACATCACATATTTTTTTTCTGAATATTTGAACGTGAATTCTAATGCACCTTCAATAAACATTTGACGGGGGAATCCCTTTTGCCTTGGTAACAAAGATTTTTATTTTTATGCGACTTTTCTCTATCTCTTTTCAAGGATAAAAAACATAAAAAATTCCATGAAATCATGAATTTGATATCACTTTGCTTGAAATCCAATCACAAGTATTGTAAATTTCTTAAGTAGTTATCTGGCTAGTAAAAATACGCGCTAAATTTTGAAATCGGAATGTCCCTTATTATCTGCACATGCAGGTTTGCAAGAAGGAAAGGAATATTTTTTAAAATTAAGGTCACATAGGTCTGAAAGATAACATAGGTCTGAATGGTCACACAGGTCTGAAAAACTGGAAGAAACAACAATACTAGCATCGTTACAGGTTTTGGATCTAATCTTATGAGCATTTCCGTTTCGTTTTAAACCTTGACAGGTTAACAAGTAAACTCAAAGTGAGCATGCAAAAACAGTATATAATTGATTGTGCGATCAATCTGTCCCATTTTTCTAATATATTTATATGGTTATAACTACAATACAACACACAGTGCGCGCAAGACCACATCCATATCTACAAAATGCATATATGCCCGTACACTACATTTGCAACGTTGTGTGTAAGGATAAACAATAATGCAGTCTCAACATAAAAACGCACACACACAAAACTCGCTTACTGTTTACCTGTTTGACTTGAAAAGACTTGCGAGTCTGTCAATAGTCAACTCGAGAACTTACTGGTCGAATGATTACCTTTTTAGTGACTTCCAAGTTCGTTGCATGATTTTAAAACAACTTGTCAGTCCCAGATTCAAAACTCAAAATTAGGCTTCAAATTAATGTTATAGCCCTTCTGTTATTAATAAGAAAAGCAAAAGAGCTCCTTTGTTTAATCAAAAATGTAAACAAAACATTATATAACGTCATTATAAACAGAATATGTTAATCGTGATATGTTCTGGGACATTCATGGCTAAATGCCTTAAGATTATCCTGCTGCTGCAAGGTTACTAATTTAGGCTAGTGGCAGTCTGTTGGTTGTGGTGATAGTGAAGAGGTAGCAACAATAATAACAACAGTTGTAAACCCTTTCTTCTTCGTTCACAACTTCAAAATAAGAAGGTGCACGATGTTGTTGCTTAGACCAAAATGTCTTCTGCATCTACGACTGGACTTTTTGCAGGCCCTTTATTAGTATGAGATGAGTAGAACTGATAAGATTATCCAAAAGCAGCGTTGAAAATACAGCAACAATTAAGTAAAGAATAAAGAATATCTTAATCGGTAAAATCTTTGAGAACACCAACATTTACAATTTTGAATTTAGTTTTTCTACCGGATAAGACTTGCCATAGCGGTAAAACAAAGAGCCCTGGGCTTGAGGAAGTTAAATGGTTTTCTTGTTTGTTTTATTGTCGGAATAAATATAACTTTACAATGTCGTAGACATCTTGGGACAAAATCACTAAGGAAGAAAAGAAAAAAAATAGGGTAGAAAATAAAAGCATTTATGGCCCAAAAAAGGCTATAATCGCTAAGAGTTAGATAAAAAGTTGTTTAGAAAATCATTCTTTCACTATTTGACGATTATCATTAAATAAAAACGTTTTATTCAGCCTATTAGCCGTCAGCAAAAATTAACCGCATGTGCGTAGAGCGTAGAAAGTATATTACATTAATCAGGGGTGTGTACACACCAAATGAATTTAGATTCTAATTTATAAACTATTTCTGAACAACGGGAAAAAATTCAAACAAGCATTGCAGCATTTACTTAAAACACCTTGCTGACGTCAACTTAAAATTCGTTAATCAGCTACTTTACAGGAAACGATAAAGTAGAAATAATTCTCATACTTAAAATACTTTCATCTTTGATATCCGAAACTAGAAAGAAACTGGCTTAAAGCATGCTAACATAGCTTGGATTGTTTTTCTTTCAGAGCCAAATGATGCATTGAATAGCATGGACATTAAAACAGTTTTGTGGTTTTAATGTGAATGTATTTATAACAAGATGCTAACTGCGTCGACATAATTAAGGGTGTTCAACTTCCATACGTCATCCGTTGACGACGTGAATAATAAACATGTGTCGTACACGAGTGACGACAATAATATCGTCAAACTTTTAATAAGTGCAAATAATTTACGGCATCAACCTAAGTAATTTACAATACGTGTTTTGTCATCACATCCTTAGCATCCGTCAATTTTCGATTTATTTTATCCGACATCAACGTCGGATACTCGGCTTTGTATTTAACTTCAAACATCTTTCATTAAATGTTTCATCTTGATACCTTTTTTGAGAAAAAATTACAAACAAAAGGGCTAACGTGACCTCTAAACTTTCTAAAGCCACCAAAGCCTACAAATTGTATTGTTGAAAATGACTAAAGCTTTACCAGGGTTTAGATTTTATCTTTTCTTCATATAAAAGTTGTAACGTTACAAGAGTAAACGGTTTCGCAGCTTTAAAATTAATACTTTTTTGGAAATTTTGCGCATTTTTCCCCCTAGTTTTGAATGTTAGTACAAATTTACCGACAAACTTAAACTTTACGGAGAAGTGACGTATTTTTAGAAAATGTCGGTGGTAGGAAAGACTCAGCAATTTCGTCATCATGAAATGTAACATATCATTGTTTTTGTTACTTGAAAGATTATCTAAACAAAAGTTTAACAAAAAATTGATCACTTTGCTTCATAATAAAACGGAAGAATACAAAAGATAAGAAAGGTGAAGTGACGAAGCCATAACCTAAGCGATCGTATCTTTTGTTATCATAACACCATATTCTTTTCTTCACGATATTTTCTGATGTAATATTTTTGCCGTACAGAAAGAAATTTAACATCCTCTCTTTGAGTAATGAAAAAACTTTTTTAAAGAATTAATTCTGAAGAAATTTTGTTAGGAGTTTTGTCATAATATGAAAGAAAAAAGTTTACAATCATCATTTATATTGTTACCTTTCCCTAATTGTGATTTTTTAATTATGTTTTTAATTAAAGTTTTTAACTGTTTCAATTTGTTCTTGCAAAACATTTTTTTAGTTTAAGCAATGTAAGTGTCCGGACGAAATACACAACGCAATAACCAGTGAAATTTCTGGAAATAAAAACAAAAAGAAATTGAAATTGAATAACTTATAATCTTGTTTAACATTTTATATACATAATTACAAAAAATTCGTTTGAAAAAATTCTTCTATTTCCAACACAGCTGGAAATTGTAAATATAAATTTTAAACTAAAATAAAATTCATCAAATTAAAAATCTTATATGATACGTCTACTTAGTAAAGCAATTTTGAACGAAATCGCACTCTATATACTTTGGCGGGAATTTGTCTATGAAAGTTCAGAAATGGCGGAAATAAGAATGGATTCGGTAAAAAATAATGCAACCGAAAATTACAAAAACTATCAAATATATATAGCAGTCAAAATTATAAAAAAATGTCACTTTTATTGGAAAAAAATATTTATAGTTGAGAATCAACTGCTCCTTTTTGTCCCAAGCATAGAAATATTATCAAAATATTCATGTCTTGGTATAATTCGCGTTAAACTTTAAAAGATTGTTCCAGCAATTGTTTCAACACAGTGACTTCGTTTTGTAAATCTTGTTGATTCTTCATCAGCATATTCACTGTTTGTTTCAAAGCCATATTTTCTTGTTGTAAATTTTTCATATGCTGAAAAGTTTGTAATTCTTTATTTCTTCTTTCCTCTCTTGATCTTCTAGCTGCGACGTTATTTCTCTTTCTTCGTTCCCAATATTCGTTTGTTTTCTTTTCGTCAGGAACCAAATTTCGTCGTTTTTTTCGTCCAAGAGGTCTTGGCTCATACTTATATGAACTATCCGAACTTTGTCCCCCGAGACTGTACGTAGGGCTCTGACCACCATTGTTGTAGGTTGGACTCTGACTTCCAGCGCTATAAGTAGGACTTTGACTTCCGACGCTGTAATTTCCAGGACTTGATGGGTTACCGGCAAACAATGCGCTTTCTGGTGTAAGATAATTCTGACTGTATGGAGGTGGTTGCTGTTCAACCATCATTGAAGGGCTTCCAGGTGCAGATATACCACCACAAGAACTGGCTGGAGAAGAAACTCCGCTGTGACTAAAAGGTGACATCTCATCTATTAGACAATCTCTTTCAGCTTGTTGATTGTAGTCATTTTCATCTTCATATTTGATCTTTACTTGTGGTACGTTTGGTTGTTTTGGTTCATCCATTAACATGCTAAACAGATCATCGATATCCTGCTCTGAATCGACTTGTCGTCTTAAAGGATCGTTTTGAATATACATGTTTCGTTTTTGATCAGCCTCCCCAACTAAAATATAATTTATTAACTCAATGATTGTATATGTGTGTTGACACTCTAGCTGTTTCCCTCGTTATGCTGAGCAGTGAACATTACCAAGCCTTTTATAACCGAGTTGCTATGTTAATTACTCGAGCCAACCCCACGCATGTACTTAAGACAATTACAATTAAAAACATTCTTAACGACCTTCAAAATGTTAATCTTTTGACGACCATATCTTATCATGTCGTTAACATGGCATCTTCGACTCTTCTTTTAATTGAAAAGAGATACATTGTTAATATCTTAAATGCAATTGGTCACAATTAAAAAAATGTGTTTTTCTTTGTTGTTGAAAATTGTTTTTGAATTAATGGTGATGTTCTCTGACTATAGTGTGTTCTAAATTTATCCCTATGATCTCAGTGTATAATTGTGTTGTTATATTGCTGCGAAGAAAAACAATAAACAACAAATTTTCAACTTCAAATCCTTTTGTATCTATGCAATTTTGTTGCTTTCCTTTAGATTATTCATTGAACTTTTGTAATACAAAAGCAGTTAGAGATTTTCAGAAAGGTGTCTTAAGAATTAAGGCGCTGTCTCAATCGTTTGTGTGTGTGACTATGGTGTTAATCGGGCTTGCCTTTGAGCACGACGCCAATCTCAATAAACAACTTTAGATTTAACATAAATAAACAAGTAAATAAAGCCTAAATGAGTTACTAATGTTCTACATGAATTTTTTGTGTGTGTGTTTTTATCCTGTGTTTACAAATTTTTTTATACCACCCAAAAATATATTTGACACCATTTTCATGATTTATCGAAATAAATTTTAAATTTGTCATAGTAGGATACAAAATTAAGGCAATAAGTTCTTCCATTTTTTTGAATATGTTTTGTATACATAGACACGATGGCTTCCTTGACGGAAATATTAATTGACTCTAACTGTCACATCAAAGAAATCAACCGTCCCTAAAAATTAAGTGCCAACTGGTCATTAGAGAACATGGAATAAGTCTATTCTAAACGACATTTTAATTTTCCAAATCCACGTTGGAACATTTTAAGGTTCGTTTATGAATTAGTGCGAAAGGTGTGTGATTTAATCCTCACCTGGTGAACCTTTGTTAGATAAAGCTAATATACAGAAAGGTCGTGTGCTTCTGCCCGCGTTAATGACTTCTATCGCGCATGCTTAGAAAGGTCATAACGACAGAGGTGTATTAGAAGAAAACGCACGGTCTGTAGGGTATATGTTGAATAAGCATTATTCTTTACCCTCAATAAATTCTCAGCATTTTATGTGAGCAATTAAATATTCCTTGACTCATTTTATCCCGCGATAATATCTCACCAAACTGTTAAGTTGTTTTTGCTATTTTTAACTCTATGTAAGTAAAAGCTTGCCAACGAATGAAAATAGGCATAATTTTTATATTTGTTTACAAAGTTTTTTAATTGTCATATTCTTAAAGAACTAATGTGGCAATTGTTGTAGAATTGTTCAGAATAAATTAATAACAACACACTATGGCTATAACCAATTAACAGAAAAAAAAGAAAAGAAAAAAAAGAAAAAATTAAAAATTATTTTTAAACTGTTTAAATTAAGTACACTAAATTCTCTTGCAGTTTATAAAGCCAAAATTTACGTGTAACAGTAATCATAACAATTGAAGTTCCTGCCTTATTTGTCACCTTTTGACTCAACAAAATGTTGACTGTATTTACATACGCTGCTGATTTTTCCTGTTTACTTGCTAGGGAATCCATTTTTTTTTTTCAATCTTAGCAAAACAAAACAAGTGTACGATAGAAAAGATTCTTAACATGTTAAATAAAATATAATTCAATTGACATTAATCGATTCCATCATAAAATGCAAAAAGGAGCTAAAACAAATCCTCGAATTAGCAAAATGACAAATAAAAATGTTTACACGTCAAACAGATAGTTTTATGGGCTAATAAGATTATTCGCGTAATCGTGTCAACGAGAATAGAGAATGTCTGTCTACCTACCGTTGTTTTTTCTTGACGACATCTTGTATCTAAGCTTTTCATATACAATCTATTTTTCTTAAAATCTAATCAGGCTTTTTTGTTTGTGCTGATTATTTCGGATATCTGGTCATTTTTGTCAACTGCTTTTCACACAATGACTTTGTTGCTGTTCAGGAAGAATTAGAAGGCTAATGGTACCGTTTTGTATTGTCAACAGATTTACGATGTTTAAAATTGTAGTTAATTAAGGAAGATAGGGAGAAGTCAAAATACATGAGAAAACGTAATTAATTGGAAAACAGGTTTACCAAACGGGATTTTACCCAACAAGTGACTATGAATTGCTTCAAACGTTTAATTTTCAATAAAATTGTTATTTTTATTAGTTAAAATATTTTTTTTCAATAGACCTATTTAAATGCGTATTGCACCAAAATCACTTGATCGAACTAGAAAATTAAGATCCTATTCGTGGCATTGAAATTAATTTTATTTCGTAGTACGTGTATCGAATATTTAAGTAATAGAATAGCTAAATTGTCAGAATCCAGTCTAATACTCACGTGGACCTATTTTCGCCAATTATACTAACTAAAAATGACAGAATTGTGTAAAACATTATTATACTACTGAGGACAGGGGTTTCAAAATTTCGCGAAATTTGCGAATTAAACTCGTAAATATTTTATCTCCGAAGGGAGACAATCTTGATACAATCTCTTTTTTTATAATTACCAGATTAAGGAACAAAGAAAAAAGCCTCCCTCCCTCCCCTCTCCCTCGCAAAAAAAGGGAGACACATCAGTGTGCAGTGTGTTACTTTTCCATTTTCTTAAGAAATATTACGTACATAAACGTTTCATAGGCTTTATAAATAAAACACAGTCCTTATGACATAAAAAATTAAAACGAATTTATGTCCGGTTAGTCTGACTTAATGACGACGTCATCAACATATTGGCCTTTTATTTCCGTCAGGTGCAATCCAATCCATCATCATGCTGTAGCCGATACCGCTGTCAGGTTGGGCTGCCTATCAGCACGTAGAGGGGGGAAGTTGAATAGAATACAATATTTCTTGTTCAGCTGGATATTTATAATGATGAATACAATTATTGTCATTAAAAAGCCCCTCCCAATGGCGTCAAAACGATTGTTCAAATGGACAACAAGCTACAACCCACGCTGAAAATGATCCTCAAAAAAGATAAGTTTATCCATTATATTAGTCTCCTTCCGAGAACGTTCATATCAAGATAAACTAAATTTTATTAAGACTTTTTCTTTTTTTTATTGTGTGTATAAAATTAAGCAGAGGAAGTTTTAGATTTGGTTTGTCACAAGGTTCAGAAGTTAGCTATCTTAGATAGGACTAGGTGGATGAATAAACAGTTATGAGAAGACATTCAAATCATCGCGAATGCAACAACATATTTAGCTTACTCGTCGTTAATGGCTAGCAACGGAAATGTTGTTTAATTTCGTCAATTATAAACATTCTGAAATAATACTTTGTTGTTTTGTTTTTCTTAACCCACAAATTAGCTGGTTGGCGATACTATAAACAAGAATTGCACCACAAAAAATACCACAGCGGTGAGGTGTGCAACTTTCCCTACGCTTTAAGATATATGAGGGATTTCTAAAAACACATTTAGTGATTGAGGGATTAATAATAACTTATCATCAATTTAAAATTAATATATGTATATAAATAGAAGTTTTGGCGTCACTGAGATCAAGACGGTAAACGCCTGTGAAAAACATAGCCCTTGAATATTGGAAAAAACTTTCCGAAAGTTTAGTGACCATTTCAAAACCTCTTTTTGCAAACAGAACAAAAAGAAAGATCTTTATCAATTTTGATTAATCATAATTAGAGAAATTCTCCTTCAGCAAAACTGTTAAAAATGAGTCACTACAGATACTGTTTGTTTTACATACATATCCACGTGGAGGCTTACAAATATGTGCATTTTCTGAAATACTGTTGTGCATAAGATTTTTGATTTATCTACGCCTCGAATATTGTGAAGAACTTTTTTTGTTCTCTAAATACCATCTTAATCTCTTTATACTTTTAATTCTCCCTTTGATTTAAGCCTTCTAATTCCTTTAAATTTTGCTCGTAAAAGGGTTATAAAAAGTGGGACTCGAAACAACTCTGTTTTAAAAATTTGTCAGTTGGCACACACACGCGCGTATCAGCTCTGTCACAAGCTTTAATAATTGCCAAAACGACGGGTTAATGTTAATTACTCGAAACTGTTCACAATTTTCGAAACGACGACTTTAGAAATAGAAAGCGGAGGATTGAAAGGAAGATCAAAGTTTACATTTATACGTAAAATGATGACTGAAGCAATTTTCTACATCGACTATTAACACAAATTGGCAACGTTAGTTTAGTTTCAATACTTCCATATAAGGAAACGTAAACAATCCGTTTCAACTTTCAAAATGGCGTGGGTGAGGCGGTTAAAAAAGTGCTCAATCTAACGGATAAAAAGACACAGGTATTTCAAAACTTTGGATTGCATTTCAGTTTCTGTAAATATCACAACAGCACACTTTGAATGTCCCATTTATATTTTCTAATGTCCTCTGCTTTCTTTGTTTATTTCTAATACAATAATAGTTACATACAAAAGCTATTGTTTAATTTTAATTGGAATTTAGTAGAATGTTCATTAGCTTTAAACACGAGTGAAAAATTCGGAGGGGTTATAGCATGGTGGAGGCAAAGGTGAATGCCAGTGGGTACTTACTTCTAGTAAATCGCTTGCAAAAACAAATCGCTGAAAAAGTGGCATTCCTGAAGTGGCATTTTAACCTTTTCACAGATTTCAAAAAGCTGAAAAGTGATTTTACAATTCTAATGATAACTTTATGGTAATTAATTACCCACACGTTAACATCCAATTCTGCCCCTGAGACCCACATGTTGGAAAAACAAACCTTAAACTGCAAAACGAGGTCTAATTATCTTAATGTAATAAAGCGTAACACAATTGCTCATTCGTGTGCTGCGGCTGTTTTGATTTTTCTGTTGTCTTTGTGAAGTAATGAAACTAAGGCTAATTGTAACTAGGTTAATAAACGCTTTCCTCCAAACCCATATGAAATAAACCGGCTGTTCGCGTTAAGTGATGAGTGCGCAATCAGAAAACCTTCGGTTCCCTTGATCATAAAGGACTGTCTCGTAAAGATCGTGTCCGGCCTAAATTGTTGCAAGATCCACTTCAGTAACATGTGCTGTGCGTTTTGGTATAACCATATTGTTTTTCGAGCTCTGCTTCACTATAGTTACAATGTGGATACTAATACTGCTTCCTCTGATTGTTATGATTTACAAATATAGTTAGTACTGGTCACAAATCTTAAGGCGAAAGTCCACTTCGTTCGCATAGCACGACGTACTCGACGCACGGCGCTCATGGCGTGTGTGCGCGCTTCAGTGTACAAAGTCCACTAAGTATTAAATGTGCGCGGAAAAAGACTAAAGACAATACTTTGAAAGCACTTTCACTGTTTTGTTATCGTTATACTTAAAGATTTGTGTTTCAGCGTTTACTTGCTAAATTCTACCATGTGCATAATGTAGCACAGCTCAATACAGATGAGTTATTGAACCTTCGCTTTCAATACTAAGATATTTTACATGTCTTAGGACACACTTATTCAATTATAGTTCACGAAATCAGTCCCTTGGAATTTCTGATTGTGATCCGGACTTTCGAATTATGAAAGGTCGGCAAAGGATACAGATAATCAAACGAATAAACGAATAGAAAAGGAACTAAATCTTTAAATTCAAAAGTTGAGCAAACTAATACAATTGCATGCAGCCATTTTGAATTACTTCAAGCATTGTATTAATTGTATAAATGTCAGATTAAATAATGTTAAGTCATCCACGTTGTACTTCTCTACCAGGAATTTAATCAATGCGTTTTGATAAAACTACATGTAATAGCATTCTTAAAGTACATGGAATATTTCAAGCTGCATGCTAGCTGAACTTTTGCAAGTAAAAAGGTTACAAACAAAGGTTACAAGCGTGCTATACCTTTACAATATAGTTAAAATCAGTTGAAAACGAGGATATGTTTTTTTTCGTTGCAGATTGATTACTCTTCATTATAATTCGATTAGTGTACTAATGAATTATTGACACGCTGACCTGTCACTCCCTAATTTTGCACATGGTGACAAACTTTATGAAGGGTTGAAGCAATTTAATTTTTGATAAAAATACTGTCTAATAACATTTAATTGAAATAGCGGTGTGCTTTAATCTTCTATCTTCTCTGTCTGATGCAAAAAACTTTTTTCTTTAGAGTTTTGTTATGGAGATAGAGTAAAGGATGATTTTGTCTTGTCGTAGATAGAGAGACGCATTCCAGGTATTATTGAAATGACAACAAAATTAGCCTTGAGTCCGTGATAAGGAAACTATGCTGTATGACAAGACAGTTGTCAATTGTATTGCGTTTTCTCTACTAAATCCTACCTCCTTATTATTATACCTGTCTACTCTTCTTTCCTGCAGTGACTGTCGCCTTAATTATATATCTGCACACATGATTTTATAAGAGTCAGTGAAGTTAGTTTTTGAGGTCCAGTATTGGTTCCTTTTTTACTGAAAATTTAGGAAAGGTTGGTGGTATATTATCACTCGCCACCTCGATCATTTACGTTTTCCGCTTTATATTTTGAAACATCTACTAGTTGTAGTGATCATTTAATTCACTTTGTTGTAAACAAAGGACTTGCTTGCATCTCAAGGTATAAAATAACATTAATGTTTGCTAAAAACTAGCCTCCTAGTCAAGATTGAAGAAATCTTTTAGAACTTGTGTTCTATTGAAGCTGGAGTTTGCGATGCTTATAAGAAAACTTCATATACAAAGATAATTGTTTTTTCTTTGCCTAATGATTCATCTATACACTTAGATAGGACTAGGATAGGGCAATTTTTTCTTTGTGTTAAATTATTTTTTAAAAGGTGTTAATTCAACTAATTGTGTTAGTATATGCTAACTTTTATTTTCTTGTGCGTTTGATAAAGTTGTCCTTGGAAACATTTATGTTTGATTACTGAAATCCTAAATTTAATACAGAATTTATATATTAAAATTCACTTTCGACATTACTTAGTTAGTTTTATAATAAAAAGTTTTGTGACGAAATTGCATTTCTTAGATCACGTAATACCTGAATTTGTTTTTGTTTCTTTGGCGCGCCTTTATCACGTGTCCTAGTCTTTTTACGGGTGTATCGTCTTACGACTGATCACAAGTCGATAGAATTGACCCTCCTACCCACCCACCCTTAGATTAGAATGATATTTGTAGGACATATATTGAGGAAAGAAATATATACGGTATATTTTGTATTAGATATTGTATGACACTCGCTGTACCTTTCTAGACTGACTCTACTATAAGTGATAAAGAAGTAAAGATAAAGTTATTTTCGTTTGAGGTACGAATTAGAAAATAATTTTTATACATTTTTATACAAGCTGCTGACGTAAACAAACGTTCTGCGCCTTATCGTAAACTTTTGTTGTAATCTTTACATCTACGCGTGCGTGAATATATATGAACATATAATACTCTTTAAAGCAAGATAACTTCACCATGCAAAACGTGTAGTAGATCACCACAATGCAATTATGAGCCAATATGTGGTTTATTGGAAACCGTTACATGAAGATTAGCTCAGCTTATTTCTTTCGTTGCCTCCGCATTCAGCCTTCAAGGAATGATATTCTCCTTCATAAATTTTATTACGGAAATACCCTTCATGCGATTTCAAAGATTAAGGCAAGCTAAATAACGTAATATTCCTAAATAAACTAGGGGAAATTGGTTCACTGGGCAAAGTCACGTAGAATAATTTGTCCCTTTTAGGTTACAACCCCAGGTTGGTGGGTAGTAAAATATTTCCTCTATAGTTTGTCAATCTGTCACTTCGTATTTGTGAATTGACAGATCAGGAAATACATGAGACAAGACACTTATTTTTGTGGCACTAGCTTAAACTTGAAAGTTTTCTTTAGCACAAATGTTGCTCTTAATTTCTTTATTTCCAGGTTTAATTTCGTCTATTTTTAGTATTTAATTAGTGTATTAATTACATCGATATTAATGTGCTGATCTGGTGTTTTTTCAAAAAAATAAAATTTTAAATAATGGAAGCCTATATTTCATAGGACAAAGCGTTTTATGAATTTACATGTAGCTACGGACAAATTAACTCTTTCATTAACCCTAATTAAAATGGCAGTTATTTTTGACAACATTAATTAGTGCTTTCTCCATCGCAGATGAAAAAAAGAAAAAACAAGCGAAACTAGGTACTGATACAAAAAATGTCATCATTGGCGAAGTGCTAATCTAAATTTAACTGTTTCTTTGCGAAATGTCTTTTGTTTTGACGGCTGCATGACGATTCTGGTGACGACATGACTCATGTTAAGGGCTCAACTTCCTTTAGCGTCAGATGTGAATATTTTGAGCGATGTATGATGCATATTGCGGCAGTTAATGTGAAACTCCTAATGTTAAGATTAAATTCTTGTGTCTTCTTAATGCGTCGAATCACGCAGGCTTAAAAAAGTTAATCCTATTTAACACGTCGAGTTAATTATTTCTTTATTTTAGCCGGGGATCAACGCATGTAATGTAGTTACAAGTTTCCAATAAAAAATAAGACGTATGCAAAAAAACAATTTGTCTTTTTAATGCCAGCCTTTGCCATATCTGATGACGTGACCATGGTCAATTGATATTGGAACATTTTCTTATTGACAAAAGAAAGTAACAATAAAGAATTGTATTTTCTGTTTCGTCATGAAGTGTTTCATTTATATGCTTCTCTTTTTTAAGATATGTGTACCTTGGCATGCTTCTTAAAACCATACCAAAGTGACGATACCTTGCTGCTTTTTACCAGACACCACTCATGCACTACTGAATATGTAAAGTATTGAACTTTAGTTTGCAATAACAAATACATGTTTGGTACGTTTTAAGTTCACCTAATCTAACAACTCAGTTGCCGTCCTATTTTTAATATAAAACCGTCTACCTGATAGCGATCAAATAATCAAGAATCATACCAATAAAGTAAGAAACTTATTCCGAACAAATTCATTTGTATTCGATATTCAAAACATTTGTCTAACAAGTAACTTGCCTGGGCATACTTTGTTAGACGAAATGTAGATTCTTATAACTTTTAACTTTATCTCTCTACTATTGAATATAGGTGAACTTAAAACGTACAAACATGTACTTGTTATTGCAAACTAAAGTTCAATACTTTACACATTCAGTAGTGTTTATGAAAAACTATTTAAGTATTAATATATTTTACCAACGTGTGTGCGTGTTAACATAAAGAGACAGAAATGGCGGTTGAGCGTATTAAATATTTTGTGTGAACAAATTGTATCGGTGAAAAAGTCAATAAAAGTGACAAGTTTGGCTCAGTGACTAATGTTTTTCGCAGACTAAATTTTTTTACTGATCCTTTTTTAATGCTCAACAATTTTTTCCGACTTTGCTTTTTGCTGACTAAGTTTTTTATTTAGAGCCAAAACACCTTAAAAATAAGAGAATTCAAAAGGATATTTTTAGTTCAGATTTTGAGTTGAAATAAATAAAAGGAAAATTTGTTAAATTTATCTGCATATATTTAATATTTTCAAACTCTATAAGTATTTTTAAGAAATAATGCGCAAAAAGTGATTATGTTGGTAAAATTTAGTCAGTAAAGGTGACGTGATTCATATTCTGCTGACTAAATTTTTGTAGCAACCTTTTTGTGGACTATTATTTTGCATAAATACGCCTTTACAAAATGCAAATTTGAACTTGATTTGAACCTAATTTCGATTTATTTTTTACATTACATTACTATACTTTCTTTACATCTTTAGCGAGTTAAAAGCGTAGATTGATGCCACAGTAAAAACTTTCTAAATTGTCCTGAGTTTTGGACGCTAAATCGCTAGCGGGCACAGTTGTCACGGTATTTAAACAAGTGCACTAGACTTCAAAAACGTCTTTCTTGCAGTTGAAACAAAAACAAAAGCAAATTTCATATTTTTTAAGGCAAATTTTTTGCATTGGTATTCTAAAAAAACATAAAATTTATTTTGGATATGTCGTAGATTTTGTCGGGTTTTTTTCTTAACACAAAATACAATCTAAAAATAACGCCAAAGTAATTTGAAACTAATTTATATTGAAAAAGGAAATGTTAAACTATAATGAGATATGACAGTGGATGGGAATGGGCAGACCTAATTATTGAAATAATGAGACGTCATGAAGGAATTTTAATCACCTTAGTACTGTCACTTAATCACATTGTCAATGTTTTCAACAAAGTCCATTCAAGAAAAAAATTTGCTTCTTTTTTGTGTTAGTCTAATTAACAGGGAAATACCGTTAATTAAGTATATTTCAACAATTTAAGCGTAATTGCAAGCTAGCAATACCCTTGGGAATTCTTTTTTGTTAAAATGTAAACCGTCCTAATGAGAGGTTAATTTGTTGCACCCGTACCGGAAATAAATTTATTCGAAATGTCTTAAAAAACATTTTGTAACCAAGCGATGGGTGCTTTGCTAATTAACATTTCAAATGGAAGCAAAAAAAGCAGTTAGACGTAACCCAACCCTTTTTTCGATAACGTTTTACTTATCCGAAATTTGTAATGAGAGAGTATTAACACATATAATAATAATAATCATGTATTTTTTTTTTGGTTCCATTATTTACAAATGGTTCTTCTCCATAAAAAAAAAAAAAGAGAAAAGGTTAAAAGTTATTTGCAAATAAGTTATGATAAATTTATACATATAATACAATTAATAAAATACTATAAAATCCTACACTTAAGATAAGTCAAGACACATGGTAATTGGAACAGAACGCTGAGAAAAGGCTGAAAACAGGGAGACAAAAGAAAATTGGAAAGTGGAAAAAGTAGAAGACAAAAGTGCATAAGTTCGCCAATTAAATTGTAGCTTAAATAAATTGAATAAAATAGACATAAGTAGGCACAAGTTGCTAAGTAAATTGGGGTAGTAGACACCAGGACGCTAAACCACAAAAGATATATGTAAAATATGATGAAAATTATTCACTTGCTAAAAGTTAATTTGTTGAAATCGATTGAAGAGTTGAAGTACCATTCAACTGATCTCAGCAAGTCGTTAAAGATGAAAATAAAAATAGTTATACGTAAGAAAAGTATCACAATGACAGAAGCCTCGCTAGACCTTTGTCTTTGAAATACTCTTTCGCATCTGTTTTAAACCTGTAAAAATTTTCACAAACTCTTATTTTACGTGGTAGGTCATTATATATGTTAGCTTGTTCAGAAAACGTTTTTGCTTCACCATGTTGTAATGTCATTTCATTACCCAAACGTGGATTAAATGTGTTCATATGTAATGGAAGATAGTCTGGCCATGTATCAGTGTGTAAAGCTTTATGTACCAGTTTAACAGTCGCGAAATCAATGTTTTCTCTAACTGGCAACCACCCAAGATCGATAACGTCTGTTGTTTTCACATATCTTCCAAGAACATAAGATGCTGCTGTGTTCTGCACTCTCTGAAGTCTATTTAATAGGTACTTTGGTAATTGGCCAAATACTACATTACTATAATTAAGTTTGGATAGAATGAGTGTTTCAGCGAGGTTCTTTCTCACATGATAAGGAGTAAATCGTTTCCATTGTTTAAGTGCTCGAATTACTGCATAGGAAGATTGTGTAACTTTGGTAATATGATTTTTCCAATTCAGATTTTCGTCAAAATGTATTCCCAGTATTTTTGAGATTGAGTTACGTTCGATTGAGCAACCATTGTGAATAATGTTACAGTCGTTGGTTGTTTCAAGATGATGATAGGAACTCATTTTGTTTGTTGAGAATAACATTTGTTTCGTTTTGCCATCATTAAATAGAAGGTTCTGATTGGTTGACCAACCAGATAAACTATTCAGATCGTCCTCAAGTGTTTTTGCACATGTTTTCAAATTTTTCATTTTGCAGTGTTGGTATAATACAGTGTCATCAGCATACTGTGTTGTGTTAGATGATACATTCTGAGACAGATCCATGACATACAAGTTAAATAATACTGGGCCCAGAATGCTTCCTTGAGGTATATAATACAGGAATTTCTTATCTTTCTTGTAAAAGGTTACTTATAAATCATTTTTAACGTTTCTTAATTCGCCTTGTCTAGCACCTGATTGGAAGACATTTTCTGCTGCATGATTTTTTAAATTTGAAACTTCTTCCATAAAGAATTATTTTTGTAGAATTTTCCTCGTTTATTCATGCTAAATTCGATTAAGGAAACACCTTTTTGCTCTGATGCTTGTCATGACCAGTATAAAATATTCTGAACATATTATATTCTTTTATTTCGACAATATTTGCCGAAATATTGAAGTATCCTTAGCATACTTCTAATGGTGGTCGATGCTTCCCCTTTTTTTAATGCTATCGTCAAAGAGGCTAACCCCAACCTCCGGTTAGTCAATAATTTTTAAATTATCGGTACATTCCGAACTGGTGATGATTATTATATCTTGTTTTAAACGTGGTATGGTATGCACCTCTTAAAAAATGTTGACCATGTTATGGTTATTAAAAAATACTATAAAGGGATGCTTATACAGCTAGGTAGAAACGGAAATGCTGCCGGGGCAAAAAGAAATGGTTTGTCCCTCCTTCATTGCTCAGGAGGAGGAGGCGAAATCTGATTTCACTTAAGCAGGAACTCGTCTGGACTTTCATATAAAGAGCTCCTATAGTTAAAATTAGAGTATAGTGGAACCTCTTTGTAGAAGTATTCACGTTAAAGAGGCTTGATCTATAACTTCGCAAATTTAATATATTTTTATGTTTTACATGAAGGAGAAGTCACGCAGATAAAAAAGTTATTCTTGTTGAAATTGTTTCCCCAGGATAGCTTATTCTGCTACTGTTGGTGCTGCAAGGACCCTGTAAGGGTGTCCTAATGCATTTAAAGCTTCTATTGAGCTACGATAGTCGTGCAAGCACAGCAATCTCTTAACTAGATAACCGCCTAAGATATCAACCCTATTCTCATGCTGAACGATGAGCAGAAAGGATTGATTCAAACTTTCATAGTCTCTGCATATCTCGTCTGGGGTTTCTACCCAAGGCCTTTTGCACTATAAGGAAACGATTTACCACAATGCTACCAGTCGGTCTCCTGTATCTTCTGTAATTATTGCTTGTTTGCCACAACCTCGTTCCCAACACCTACTGTCTCTTTTTATATATCGGCACGGCAAAAAGATACAAGATGTCCCGGGGACGAGGTTGTGACCGCCAACAAAAAATTCATGCCCAAGACCATAGATTAGATGGAAAACAAACTAACTATCCATTCTTTACAGTTAGCTCGCGGTAACTCGAACACAGGATAACTCGAACTTTCATAATCTCGAACCATTTCCAGTTTACAAGGGACTTGCTTGCCTTATTCATCGCCCAGACTGCACCTTTACTCTTGAAAAATATAGTTTATCTCAAACTGTAATCTCATTTCATAATCAATCTCATAATCTCAACTAAGAAAAATTATGGTGTCCATCTTATAAAGGTGTCTGTTCAAGGAGAAAGTTTATTCACCCATTTTCGTAATTCTTTTTAATTTGCATAGCGAATACACGATGGTATCATAATTGTGGAAGATTCTCTACACAGAGGGACTTTTTCATCGTATATGGGCGGACGCGTGGTTTTTCTTCAGCACACGGAGGGGAAAAAATAATGAGGGAACAGTACATTGTGCATGTTGAAGTTATTTCCAATATGCAGATAAAATTTTGTAAAGATATAAATCTCGCATAAATATGTGTAAAGAACGACTTCATTAACGGTTTACTTTAAGTCATTTTAACCCCGATTATCACTGGTCCTTCGCTCGACGGCCCTGATTGTCAATTTCTAGTTGATCTTAACACTTCAATGGCTTAAATAATACCAGAAGTATCGAATTTGCTGGATCTTGTTCTGTGTAATCAACAAAAATGTATTAAGTTATTTTTTTCTATTTTTGCTTCTTTACAGGCGCCGATGTAACCAATTTTTATTAACCTGCGCTTATCTGATAAAAGAATTGTACCGCAAAAAAATAGGCTCCAGAAATTTATTAAATTTGTGGTGAAAAAGTCACAAATAACAGCAACACGCAAATTACTTAAAAATTTATTAAAAACGCGTTTAAAATTGTTGTAGATGTTATCTTTATAACTGCAAAACACACAACAAATAAAAATTACTAAAACAAGGACACAGGAGAGGAGTCACATTAACCAAAATAGTTTTAATTGCATGGAATACAAAAATATCTTCAATCAGATAACGAAAACCAAGAAAGGAAAAAAAGATGTTACGATAATAGTTGTAAAAATACTTGTTTTAGATCTGATAACTTTGTTTTTATTTTGAATGAACACAATTTTTTGCACGCCAAAGTTATCACATGCTTTTTTAATAAAAGCAACAATTTTATAAGCAGGCTAAAATTCTTGACATTTTAAGCAGCTATTAAGCAACATTATCAACTTTGAAGATATGAAATCTGGAAATCCTTTAAATGCTTACGTGTGTTACGTCGACAATTTTTCCTCGTGAACAACATTTATTTTCTCGTCATAATTCCATTTGCAGCTGTAAATCATCCACCTCCCCTTGCTGTTGAATACCCTAAGGGGACTAATTTTTTGACCTTTTATATCCTCTTGTAAGTACCCTCTCCTCTTGCGCACACGACTTCCATATTTTAGCCAAATTTAAGAAACGAGGAGTTTACATCGGAAAAAAATGAAAACAGTCTCGTCTGCGGACTCCATAGGTTTGTTTTATGGGATCATCAGCTTTAGGAGAATTGGAAAACAGTTTAGTTGTCCAGTTGCAACAATGTTTACTGATTATTTCTTAAACAAAAAATGTCACAAATTTTGTTGTAGAAGTGTTTCTTTAAATTTGTTAATCCAAGAACAACAAGAAAATATTTTTGGAAGGTATTAGAGTATAACTTTAGAACTAAAGTATCAGTGAAAAAGTGATATACTTAGAATTTAAAGTATACGAATAATTTATAAAAAATTCAAGTGATTTTTCAACCCATCCAGCCCAAGTGATTAAAATAGCAAGTCGGAAAAGATTAAGCTAGATTCTTTCAAAATAGCTACCATTTAGTAAAGGTTGTATGGATGTTTTTAATTGAAAAACGCCCCTTTAGTATAGAGAAGAAAATACTGAAGGAAGACAATAATACCAATTTTTCTTTTCTTACATACTGTAGATTTCTTACTTTTTTACGCGGGGGCATTAGTGTTGATGACTTAGTACATGCTTTGTTAATTTGAAGGATATTTGTAATATCTAAATTATACGAGTTCATATGCCATTGTTGTGTTATTAACCTCATCCTGTGTCTTTCCCTACGTATAACGTGACTTAAATTGAAAGAATCCTAGAGATTGTGTCCTCTTTGCAGTGCGTGACGTGACAGCTTGGTTTTTGATCTTCCTTGGTTCCAGTCCTCGTAACATTGACATGCGTTTTGTAGGGTGTATTTTTTTAAATAATTTTCTATATTAATACATGCCGTATCCTGCCTGTGCGCAAGAAAAATATCGTGCTATGGAAACACGAAATGCAATAATGGATGGGCATACAAGTGGTTTTATCCACGGGCTATTGATTAGTTTTACTTACATTGCAGAGGTGTTCAGTAGAAATTCTTTCAATATGTTCTTCCTAATGGAGAGAAAACATTTTCACCTAGGAAAACATAATTTTACTCTGTTTATTTAGAAATGTTGCATTCTGGCACCAAGACATAAACCTACTTTCTAGCAATTTTTGCAGGCTTTGATTCCTAAAACACGTGTTTGTGTTGAAAGTCTAATTTGCTCACCTCGATAATAAACTTCGAGATGCCACCTCGTCCCTAGCGCTTGTTAAATTTTTATATCTAGATGAAACCTGTTCAGGGGCCGGCTAAATATAAAAACCTTACAACCTATATTGTGACAACTTCTGATTTTTTCAGATGCTGTCCCAACTCCGAACATCCTGACATAAGCCATATTTTTTTGCAATTTCCTGAGTTGGGAAAGAGCGCAGTTTAGTGGGAAGTGAAAATTTAGTCATGAAAAAAAATTGTTTACAAGAAATGTTTTTCTTCCGCGAAACATTTTCGCTAAGTGGAAAAAGAGTGTCTAAACTTAATGCCAATTAAATGCACTAATTTTTAATAGGTCGCATGACATCATTGAAGAATTTAACGGCGCCAGGATTTAACTTTTGTTGCGTTGAAAATTTGTTATGTTTATCGCAAGATTTTGCTTTGTTTTAAAATGACCAATAAAATCAAACTGAGACTTCCTGTTCTTATTTTCCAGACCTTTTTCAGCCTAATTTGTTCTTATTTTGTCCTTGAGAGTAAGAACACAATCTCATTTAGTTCTCATTCGTTTATTTCTGGAATTTCCACAAAAATAATGTGTTTATCTCAAGAAATTGGGTGTTCTCGTTGCTAATGGAGCTTTATAATTACGTTAATGATCAATCGAGTCAAAATGATTTTTTTACGTGGTCATTGTAGGTGAGAAAAGAGGCGACGACAGGCATACAGAAATTATCAATAGTTTGAAAGAAAATTGCAAGAGAATTTACATTCAGGATTGTTCTTATTTTATGGCAAATTTCCGGCTCGATTGATCTTATTTTTAAAAACAATGATTTTCTTTTCGTTACTTTACAATCTACGATTTAAAAAGTCTGTTTTTTTGGTATACCCATGCTCTGCTGTAGGTCCTATTTTATCACGAAAGAAAGCTCACGGAAAAAGTCGAACTTCTTACGTGTGTCAAAATTAGGAATATATTTAAGGTGCCGGAAAAAAAAGTATTATTAAATTTACCAGTTTTTAAAAATTTTATCTTTGCAAAATGTCCAATAACATCAACCTGTATTCTAGAGCTTTTTTTCTCTTTTCAAAATCGGGGATATCCCGTTATAAAAAAAATAAAGACCGGGGGGTCGAGGTTGTAATAACATTTTCTTTCCTTCACTTTGAAGCTTCATAAATTAACGTGGTTTACTACTCATTTCCTCATAAACCATTTCATATACTAAAACATTTTTAATTTTGTCAGCAAAATTTCTGCTGATTAAGGCTACACAAGCTGGAAAAATGACAAAAGTTTTTTTTAGATTCAATACATTTACTTTCGATGTCAGGAAGAAACGTTACTACTTGCGTGAACGGCCAATTTACATCCTTCATATCTCCTAATCTCTGTTTATTTTAGAAATATTTCAAATACTTTTGAAGTGTGTAACTAATTTTTCTTTTGAATTTAAAAGTGTGCGATCGAAACAGAAAAACAAGGATGTTAGTACGGTGCTCAATTGAATGCGTGTTGCAGCTCGTTTATCTCCAAGAGTACCGAACCTGGTGACGTGATCAACCCATTAAACGCATCTAAAATAAACATTGACGGTGCGTATTAAATAGCTTATCATGTTCTGTTTTTGGCATTAAATCAGGAACAAAAGTTTGCATCTTTCACGCGTAAATTGCAAATACTGATTTTTTTTGTAAACAAAGTTTTTTTCGAGGGCCATCTTTGAACGTTTTTTATAGGCAGCGTTCGTGAAGACATTTAAACTTAAGCAGTAATATACCAGTCTCGTTTTATACATTTGTTCGTTTCAAATATGGAATATGGCCTATTAAATTAGCTCTTTCATATGCAAATTTTTCTTCCCAAGCTTTTAGCTATTTCGTCTCTAAAAAAGGACAATAAAAAGTATTTGTTCGGTATGAGCCCATGTGTTGTGAGTGTGAAAACGAGATTAGAAGACACAACTCTGCTTCCTTCTCGAAAGGCTATTTGCAAGAGAAAAAATATACATGAGGTAGCGTTAATATACAGAATATAAACACGTGACCAAATATAACCAATCACAATACTATATACAAAAAAATAGAAACATGCGCAATCCTAACTTCTATAGTGAGCCCATGTGTTGTGAGTCCATGTGTTGTGAGTCCATGTGTTGTGAGCCCATGTGTTGTGAGCCCATGTGTTGTGAGCCCATGTGTTGTGAGCCCATGTGTTGTGAGCCCATGTGTTGTGAGCCCATGTGTTGTGAGCCCATGTGTTGTGAGCCCATGTGTTGTGAACCATGTTTTACTATGCCTGCCAAACATTGCTCTGTCTCTAGAAGGCATAGAGAAGTCAGTTTATTTAAAGTTTCATTAACGAAAGATAAGTAAATAAGAATTGGGTAGAGTAACATTTCTTTTAATTTGTGAGAAATTTGCAAATTTCGGCTATTTTGAGAATGCATGAGACTTTTGTGTTTTACCCTGATACTCCCCTAGCAAAGGGAGCCAGTTACCAGCTAGGTACTGTTTCTACCCCTCCTCTTGCCAAGGGTTTGTTGCCTATGTCAATGCCGCTAGCGCTTATTTAATCAAAAAGGTAAAAGCCCCTGGGGCGAGGTTGGCTTCTACCTCTCCATTTCTCAGTGTTGCATTCAACGAGTCCCTGAATATATGTTTTGAACCTGACTAAAGCTGTAATACGTTGTTGGGAATCAGAGTTTTAGGTGCTTCAATATGTCAAAACATTGACTGAGGATACGATGAAAGGTTTGGCAATTGATCCTGGTAATAGTGTTTCAGAGAATCTGAAACTGAATAATATCCAGTTGATAAGGTTATCATTTATAGCAGCAAAAGTATTGCTGCTAAACAGTTGGTCACTGTTAAAAAGCTTTTTAAGCTCCACCCTCGAACGGTTGTTAAATGAAACAGTCAGGTATAATATTTCATATTTTATCTTTTATGATTTTGTCTTAGCTTCTACATTCAAACCTAAATTTCTTAAAGCCAGCTTAATATGCGATTGGATACTTTTATCTTGAAGTTGTTTTCTGTTTTGATCGTAAAAATTCTTACCAACAACGCTTGGCCGCATTATGTTTACAAAAGCGTGCTAGAACTCAGATTTTCATAAGATATTTTTGTTGTTGGAAAGTTCTTTGTGTGTGTGCGTCAATCATTTGCAAACATCTTAATAAAGATCTGGTAAACTGATCATATAAAATTATTCTAAATTAATAAATGGTCGCAACATTAAGCCACCCAAGCATCCAATCCAATAATAGTTGGATATTTTATTGGACTACCGTTACAATCCGACCCTGATATTTTTATAAAACATATCTTTATAGAAGAACAAGCTTGTACTTGAACATCTAGAAATATACTCTACAATGTAGCTACTTTTTTAACATAAAAACATAGTTAACGTTAAAATGTCCCACAAAAGACATTACTTCAAAAGACACTTTCATATCAACTTTTAAATTTTTGTTGTTTGAAAAAAACTTTAAATTTTTGTTGATGAATAAAGTTGTTATAATTCGACCTTAATTGATTAGGTGGTTATTTGATGGCGCGCTGTTACCGTTAAAAAAACCCACATGTTGTTACCAAATAAAATATGAAAATATTACAGATAGCCAAGTCATTGTGGTAAATTTAGAAATGGAAATTTGCAGATAAGCAGGTCAAATACGACGCTGTAGTAATTGAGAATAATGTGGAAGAAATTATTCGGTTTCCGTAGAAACAAAAAATTAAACAAGCAAACAAACAAACAAGTACTCAGAGATGAGAAACAAAGAAAAAAAATAATTATAAGGTGACACCCGTCTGTTAATTTTTTTGTCCCTCCTTTTGAATAAAAAGAATGCAACTAATTATTAATTTTATCGTCATCATTATGTGAGAGATCATAAACAAGGGAGGGACCATAAAAGTGATTATCAGCTGTAGCTATGGTTAACAGTGTTCGCCCATCTCAAAGACGCGGGTGGACATAATTATCTTACTTTTATCACATTTTTTGCTATGCGAAAAAACCCCGTTCCGAACCTCCATTTATAATATATCTAGTGTAATAAAAATTGGTTAATGTGTAGCTCTTAAATATTTTATGTGTGTTTTTTTAAAGAAATAGTATATTTTCTTTTCACACATGGCACTAACTTCTATGAAATAAGAATCATAAAGTTTATGATTAGCCCTTTTACGCTTACCAAGCGTGGAGACTATAGATTGATTAAATTCTCAATCTTTTTTCGTTTATTTCCTCGCCCTAAAGGGCCTACGAAACGACTCAATAAGCCCAATCCCCGCAATTTCCGAAGAATAGCGTGTAATAAACGGACCACTCGAAAGGTCAAGCTGCAAGAAATTACACACACTTTAGAACCACATAGACGTCTAGACAACCTGTTTATGAATAATTACTTTTTTATTTATTTTTGCCTAAAATAAGAAAATTTTTCTTTCAGTATTCTTTTTAGCGGTAAAATAAGCTACGGTCTGAAAAATATATTAAATATAAGTAAATTGAAAGTTTGTTTTGACGAGACAACACGAGGAGCTGTATTTGTTAAAAAAATGCTGTGTTACCAGCTTTAAGAAGGTAATTAATACCTCTAAAAAGATTTTAAACTTGGACTGGCTTTATGTGCAATAAACTTGTATGTTTCTATGCAAAATTTCGAAGGATATAGCTAGCTAGCTTGTTGAAAAAGTTTGAAGTTTATTTTGTTGGAAAACTTGAGTTAACAGCGAGGTAGGTGCTGATATCGAATAAATCATGGATATCATCCAATATATGTAGGGAACTTTTCTGTCATTTTCAATTATATTTGGATACCCAATATTATATTTATGCTGATTTAAGACGTTATTTTTGTCCTCAGTGATCATAAACTTTTTCACCGCCATTAGCTCAACAACCCCGTAGGTTATGACTGAGGTATCCTGAATTTTCCATTCGTGCATGTTTTTACTCCGCGACAACCATTGACTGCAACGTTTATTCAAGTTATGTTCGCCTTAGTTCAACTTCGTCCCCAGGTCTCTTCTAGGCCTATTATATTCTGACGGGACATCATAGGCGTAGAAGAGCCCTGGGGACGAAAATATTTTACTTCAGCAATCCACTCAAAAATTTATTGTACAACGAGTTCTTGCTACAAAATCCTATCACCTTTGGAGGAGACTATTCACTGAAGGATTTAAAAATAGAACAAATAAGTTCAATTTCTTGTAGGGCCATTAAATGTGCGATTCTTGACCTTTTTCTATCTTTATACACTGCGTACTACCTCTTCCCATCCCTCTTTTCAAACACCCGCCATTATTATAATCATTCGTCTCAATTTCCCAAGTTGTAACAGTTATTTTTTTTAAAAATAAGTTGCAGAGTACTGTAACAGTTAAGTGGTGCTGAGTGAAGAGTAGCTACACTTACTTCTATGTGCTAGTCTATAAGTCCCGTGGAGAAATTCACTTAAACAGACAATTCGAAAGATACTTGATTTAAAGTATTCTGAAGGCGTCATTAATGTCCCGTTATTGAACGAAACAGTTTCTTTTTATAAATTTTTTTAATGGTTGCCTTTATTGTGTAGAGTTTGAAACGCTAGTGATGAAAATAATATATAGGGTCAAGTGCTTCAGACAACAAAGAGATATTGATGTTTAAAGCTTCATTGATGATGTCAGTAAACCCTTTTTACTCCCGGGTAGGTTGACCCAGGGTTTTAGGGAATTCAATTAATTTTATTCTCAGACAGTCCCCACCCCCCTAAGGGAATAAAGTCACTTTTTTCGAGTCGTTTCGAAGTTATTTGGCATCGAAATAGTGCAATGCAATGTCTACAGTACCTTTAATAACATCGTTAACCTAAAATATTGCTTTTTTTCTGCACGACCACGCTTTTTTAAGAACTAACTATCGAACGTACAAAAGGAAACCCTTTATTATTATTCCTGGCCTCCGTGCTTACATGCACACAAGGGGGATTTTATATGGAGGTACATGTTAAATGCAACGTGGATGTAACCACAAGTCGGTACATTCTAATACACGAGTGTGGACAACTATTCTTTTTTGAGATGATGAAAAATATACATCTATTCAGTGGTCATACCATATCCGTTGCCGAGAGTATTAACCAGTCTTAATTATCACCAAGATGTCGTTAATTTGTCTCTTCTTTAATCAATTACCGCCCCCTGAGTCATTCTTAAGTTGTACTTGTGTTTTTTATTGTTTCGCTGTTTTTCTTAAGTCATAATCTTTTCTTTTTCCTTCAAGATTGATGTGGTCTGGTTACCATGTAGTGGCTGATAACATGTCAAATATCCGACAAGTTTGGATCATAAAGAAGATTTTATAGTCATGTCATTGTCCTTAATCTTCGAGGCTATAGAAAATAACTGGACCCAAATTTAGCATTTAACTCCTGTTGGGTCGCTTCTCGATTCTTCGTATGTAACCTCTGTGTTCTTTAAATCATGGTTCAACGAAATGTCATGGGCGTTTTATTCTCTCTTCTTCTGTGAAAACATGTAACAAAACATTCATTCGCGCTTGCCCTTCTATTAACTAACTACCAATTTAATAAATCTAGTGTATTCAAATTAAAAAAAAAAATTTTTTGCTAGGACATAACTTAGGTTAACAAAATATTCCGTTGCTTTCAGCGCTTTTTTACGCTTTTCTTTTGACGATTATAAGTTCTTTGTTACTCCAAGGTTAAAGGTTGAAATGAAAGTGCAAAGAAACAGCATTCACGATTAAAAAAGACACTCTAGTTATTTTCTTAACTAAAATCTGTTTAGATAAACTTTTAGTTTTAGTTGCAATAGGTCAAGGTGCAAGAAATTATACATACTTTAGAACCACGTAGACCTTTTTATGCAACCTCGTCCCCAGGGCATCTTGTATCGCCGTCCCAGGGTCAGAAAAGATACAAGATGCCCTGGGGACAAGGTTGCTTTTTATGTATAATTAATTTCTGATGATGAATTTGCTATTTTTTTCTTTTTTTTTCCTAAAAAAAGAAAAATTTTCTTCAGTATTCTTTTTGGCAGTAAAATAAGCTACGGTCTGTAAAATATATTGAATATCAATAAATCGAAAGTTTGTTTTGACGAGGGAGCAGAGACAACACGAGGAGCTGTATTTGTTAAAAAATGCTATGTTACTAGCTTTAAGAAGGTAATTAATACCTCTAAAAAGATTTTAAAGTCATTGTTGTTGCTTAGACTGGCTTTATGTACAATAAACTTATATTTTTCTATGAAAAATTCGAAGGATAGCAAGCTAGCTAGTTCAAAAAGTTTGAAGTTTATTTTATTAGAACGTTTGAGTTAAAAGCAAGGTAAGTACTTTTATCGAATAAATCATGGATATCCAATATATGTAGGGACTTTTCTGTCATTTTCAGTTTTACATATTATTATCAGTTATATTTGGATGCCCAATATAATATATGATAATTTAAGTTGTTGTTTTTGTCCTTAGTGATCATAAACTTTTCTACTGCCATTAGCTCGACTTTCGTGAAGTCACTAAAGTCGAAAACCAACATCCGTTTCGCTTTCTTTGAAATTTGTTGGCTAAAATAACTTTCTGAACCTAACCTCACTTTTAAACGTAAATTTCACCTCCCAAGTAGAGAATTCTAAAAGTGTTGGATTATTTCGAAAGCAACATTTTATAACCAACACAAGGTTCGAATCTTTTAAAAAACTGAACAACTTGTAAGCATCAGTACAGCCTGAGATGTGTAAAGAAAACAAAAAGAACAAAGACAGGGTGTTCCATATGAAAAACGCGATTAAAAACAAAGTTTGATTTCGCACCAACCTAACTAAACACGCGGATTTGAACTTCTCAAGGAGGTTTAAATAGAGAAACCTTGATCTTCCCAGATAAATAACAAGAACGATTAAGCAACTTTTGAGTTTGTTAACATTGATTGAGCCTAAGCCAAAGTTTTGTGTTGTTGTTTATAAACTGCGTATATAACTTATATTAAGGGGGATTTTCACGAAGCGAATTTTGAATGCCAAATTCGGCGGCGAATTAGCTGCGAAATATCTTTTCGATTTACACGGGAAACAAAACACATGTGGCGTATTTAAAATACTGAATGTAAGCACTCTTTTCGGTATTAAAAACAAGAAAGTTATTTTGAATTAACAGTTTACAGCGAAATATTTTGCCGCTAAAAAGTAAACTGTTTCTACTTTACGGCGCAGCGAATTTTTTGAAGCAAAATCAAAACAAACAAAACTGCTCATGCTCAGATACATTTGGCCGGCGAATTCGCTCAATTCGCTTCGTGACGAATAATATGCTCTCGATTTTTTTTAGTTTCATAGTAAGTTTCCGGGGTGTAAGAAAAAGGTAGGGTCAAGGGTGAACTTTTTATGACTAAGCGTGTAACAGTGGATAATAGAAAACAAGACACCCACGTTGGGCGTTGTAGGTGACGTGGTTGCAGACTGACTATCTTGCTATTATTATGATTAAGGGGGCTAGACATAATATGTTAAAATAATTATAGCAATTGTCAAACGTCACTTATTATGATTGGTTGTTGATTGTTAGTAGCAACAGTTGCAAAGATGGTACCACAACAAAACAAAACACAAATCATGACTCTTCGTCTACATTATTGTGATTACGTTTCAGTATTAGAGTTACGATTTTTGTAAAAACATCGGTAAATCTGCAGTAGAGTTAATTTAAAATCACGCCCGAAGGGAAGTGGTTTATTACAACAGTCTCCTGTGGTCATGATAAGATCATTGTTTTGTTCTGTTTCCATGCTTTGATCTATATGCCTCGTTTACACAAGTGTCGTTTTCTTGTAACTTGTATACCTTGGATAGTTTCGGTTTCAAGTCTTGATGTTGACATTAAAATTTTAATTTTTTGCCACCTAGTTTTATTCTAAGCCTAAACTGGTCAAAAACAAGAACACCTTTAAGAAAAACTGGCACAAAGGAAAGGACTAGCTAGTACAAAAATGCTGATCCCAAGCAAAAATTGGTCCAAAATTTAAACTTATCTATCTTTAGGCTTTAATTCTTAAAGCTAAAATTAATTTAGGGTTTCCTTGACAATTTCCACGCTTTATCTCATTGTTGCCAAAATGGCAATTATTCATGAATAACTACCAGCTACGACAATCACAACATCAACGACAACAACAACAACAACAACAACAACGATAATAACAACAGAAACAACAACAACAACAACAGCAACAACAATGACAACAACAACAACAACGACGACGACAGCAACAACAATGACAACAACAACAACAACAACGACAACAACAACAACAGAAACAATAATAACAACGATAACAGCAACAACAACAGTGACGGCGGCGACAACGACAACAACAAAAAAACGGACGACACCGGCAATAAGATTTGGGGAAACATTTGCCTAATTTTCCCTGATCGGGAACAATTTTCATTAATTTTTTTGTTTTTGAAAGATTTAAATAAAAATTTATGAATTGCGAGAATCATCGTGAGAATAAAAAAGACACTTGATACACCGGATCATAAATGATCATAAACTCCAATATTCGTGAAAAAAAACAGAATATGAATTAACTAAACACCCTATTCTTTTATCTGATAACAATTCTGGTGCTCTGGTACACGACTGATAATCAAAAAAATTGTTTTCTTAATCCCCTTAGGAATTATGGAATTACGTAAGCACCAGCGATTTAAAAGCCAAATTGTAGAAATCAACAAGCTAAACACCAGTACCCAAGCACTTTCGACATAAATGTATCGTCACTTTCACCCTCTTCATTTAAAAGTTGCTTACTTAAAATTTCTGATTAAAAAATAAGTATTAAGTTGTTAAGGTAACTAACTTTTCCGAATCTACGATCTACGTCCTAATTTTCTCCGATTTCCAAATTATTCCTCTACGGGATCTTGGCAAAATCTTTCTGACAGAATTTTTGAAAATCCTTGTTGTGTAAGTATTATCTGGAGGCTCGCATAAGTTATGTGACCTCTTGCATTGGAGTGTAATTACCTGGTCGATTTTCAATGTTAGTTTTCCATTGATAGATATTTCCAGAAAGTGTTGTTGGTCCAAGTTTCCTCATTTTCCTTTTTTATATGGATTTAAGAAGGGCTTTCTTTTTCTGTGGTACTCTTTGTACGAACGGACATTAGGATAATCAAAAAAAGCATCAAACATTTTGAAAAATTTGGCTGTCTTGGAAGCATCTGTTGGACCATATGCATTAAGTATTTTAGACTAAGCAGAGCTCATTGAGATGAAAACCTGGAAAGCAAAGTAACTACTTTCGAGGTATATCTCATAGAGCTCTGGGGTCGAGAATGGTCACTAAGTACTTGTACTGCAAATTTTTCTGTCTTTTTTTACTGTGATTTACTTTTACTGTGAATAGTTGATATCTGGATCACTTAGGTAAAAAAAAAACAATCAAATTTTTCTGTGTGATTATCAAATGCTAAGTTTGAATTAATTCTTATTTTATTAAACATATATCAATATATCTTTGGATACCAATAAAACTATGGCCAGTGTTCTTAATCCTGTTTATGGTTTTATGAAATTTTTATAATAGTTCTAGTGCCAGGTAATGTCAGTGTTTTGGTATTCCTATTTCTTCATAGGTTGATGGCGATTTAGACCAAAGTGATAGACAAAAACGAATCATCATTGGATGGTAACGTACCCCTGATGCACTAACTAAAGCCATTTTCTTCAGTTCTTGCCAAAAATAGATTCATGAAAGGTGTAATTTTGCGATTAGTGTTGGACATATTATTCACAAAGTCGTTATGGAGCTCTGTATTCACTATGCTGTTTGTTTTAAACTCTAGCCTCATTTTCTCTAACTTTGACTGTAGTTGAGCACATTTTAGGCGTTTCATTTTCAGGCTAATAACAACTCGTTGTGGTGCAGTTTTTGAAGGGGTTCTTAGTTTAGCCGGGATGGCCAATTTACTTTTGTAATTTTGGCATAATTTTTCTGTTCCTTAGCAAGTTCACTACAGGAATTACAAATCGTTTCATCCTGACTTTCCATCAGTAACAGGCCGTTTTTAGTTCGGTTGAGTTTTAGTAGTAATAATAACATAATTGAATAGGTTAGGTCTAGATATATACTTTTGGCCTAACGAACGCAAATTAGGGAAATATACGTCGAAACGATGAAAAAATTCGCAAAAAATATTGGAGAAAGTATTGGCGTCGAGATTGATTTTTTTGATGTCAAATCACTCCTTTTATTTAAGTTAGATTCTGCAATCTGTAATAGATCTCATAATCACAGCTTTTGTCCTTCCCTTATTTTTTCTTAAATTATTTCTCATCACACTAAAAACAAGACCCAAAATACCCCTATCACTTGGAATTTTGGGACTCGTTTTTAACGAGTCCCAAAATTCCCCATCTCCAAAATGGGGTCAAGTGTTTTTGTCCTATCACCCAATAAAATTTCAATTTTATTTCTAGTTATAGCTTTATTTTCAAAGAAATTTACATTAAAGTCACACCAAATTAAAAGAATTTTCGTCTCCAAATAATTTTGCCTATCGCTGAATTAAATTCGCGTCTGGTACTGGTAGTGACGTCAGCATGGTTCTTAAAAAGAGCAACACTATAAAAATGAAAATAAAGGAACCACCCATAATAAACTAGAACGCGACATGTATATTCACGAATTACTTTTTTATTGCCAAGTTGTAACTCAGAAAAGAGTGAGAGATAAACGCACGTGAGAATAGCAATACATCCAGTGGATTTGTATATACGATATTGTAAAAAACCATTTAAAATGTCTTCCAAACGGGACATCATAGTTAACATTGACACATGTTGTTGTAGACAATATTCATTGACTTCTACTCAATAGTAAGCTTGATTTTTACAGATATAACCCTTCGGGAGTTCCTTCTTGTTTTCGGTATAAAACATTCTCCTTAGCTTTCTTGAAATCTTCATTCTTCACTTTCATGCGTCGTTCACGTAAGGCCAACAAACCAGCTTCCGTGCATATTGCCTACAAAGAAACAGCTGAATTAGTTCTAAATAACAATCAACGCGTAACAACCTACTTCTTTTTAATAACTATTATCTCAAACACTGGAATGACACAATCACGTAAAACGGGCACGAAAGACATCTGGAAGCAAAAAAACACGGTAACCGAAAAACCAGATTATCTCACCGTAAGCACTCTATTTTCTCGAAACATTCAAACAACACCATGTAATTCTGACATCAGCATGTGTCAGCATCAAAGATTCTTACCTTAATGTCGGCACCCGACAGATCGTCTTTGGCGAGAATATATTCGTCTAAGTCGACGTCATCAGCTAACGTCATGCGGTCGGTATGAATGTTAAATATACGTCGTTTAGTTTTCTGATCAGGTAGAGGAAATTCGATTTTACGATCAATACGACCTGGCAGAAGTAAAAAATAAAAAAAATAAAAAATAGCAAACAATAAACTGCCTTGTTAATTTCAGACCGTCGGTTATTTTTGACAATTGTAACCCTCTTGAATTTTGTTGCTCAACTTCGCAGTAAAAAGTAATACAAATTCGCGCTTACCAGGCCGAATTAACGCAGGGTCGAGAGAGTCAATTCTATTTGTTGCCATTATAACCTAAAACAATAGTTATAACATTGAAAAATAACAAAAAAAGGATCTCACTTTTTTTTCTCACATAGGAAGCACAGAAATAAAACAACACACAACTTATATCAACATGAAGAACAACTGTCATTGCAAGAAGCAATACTAACTTTTACATCTCCTCTCGAATCGAAACCATCCAGTTGATTTAAAAGTTCTAACATGGTTCGTTGAATTTCACGCTCTCCTCCGGAGTTTGATTCGTATCTGAAATAATGATAAAAAGGTGACGATGAAGTTGGACGAAATGCATGATTTCAATCAAAAAAAAAGTTAAAACGAAAACTGAGGATACAACGACAGGCCTAAATCGAGCTTAACTTTGCAAAGCCAGCTTTTTATGAAATAAAAACTTTCTCCCAACAAAGGGCACAGTATCCTCTTTGTAATTATTTTTCGGCAAACAAGTGACGAAATTTTGAGGCGACACGAATTAGGACCGACAAAAAATTAGGGCCAACGAAAACTTTGGGCGACTAAGTTTGGGTCGAGAAGGTATGTTTTTGATAATAAATATTTGAGCCAAATAATTAAGTTCTAAAAGGTCTTCTCTGACAAGACCAGGTACTTTCCTAATGATAAAACTAAGCACTTTTCAGCGAGAAAACAACAAACGTACCTTTTAGTTCCAACTGCGTCGATTTCATCGATAAACACTATAGACGGTGCTTGTTCTTCTGCTACACGAAATAATTCACGGACCAACTTTGGACCATCACCCTACATTAAGAAAAATGTTGTTTTCACATAAGTCACTTTGAACGTCGCTCCATTGTTTAACATAAGTAAAAGTCACAAGAATAATCTCAAAAACGGAGGCCATGATATTCTTCACACAATTACATAAGAAAAAGACCTTCTTTAGCAATAAAAACAAGAAAATTTTAAAAAACCTTCCAAGTCAAGATTAGAAGTTACGCTTTGGTTTTAATATAAAGAATACAAACGTACTAAATATTTTTGTATAAGTTCTGAACCAACAACACGTAGAAATGTAGCCGACGTTTGGTTTGCTACAGCTTTTGCAAGCAGAGTCTTCCCTAAAAATCAATATACATAAGAACGCCTACTATTAACACGAAAACAGCAGGAACGATGTCAAAAAAAGAACATCCTTCAAAAATATGGCAAAGCAACCATATGGACTCGTATCACAATAAATTAAAACTCAATTCTAATTTTTACTAACTGTAAACAAAATCTTGACTTCAGTACAAGCGCTAACCACTTACCAGTTCCAGGCGCTCCGTATAAAATTACCCCTTTCGGAGGTTTGATGCCCATTTCTTCGTATAATTCTGGATGTGTTAACGGTAGTTCCACAGATTCCTGGAAATAACATAATGTAGTAAAAATCTTTCTTAGCAAGGCTGAAATATTCACACAGTAATAGTTGCATTGACTTAAAGTTTTACGTTGGATTGCATTTTTATTAGTTTATTAATCACGATTATTTACTCAGGATAACGTCTTCGGTTTCTACAAATATTATTATCAAAAGGGTACTGCTAAAGGGATTTTTAGTGCATGCAAGACTATCAGAAGTTACAAAAATCGTGCAAGCACAGCAACCGCTTAACTAGACAACCGCCTAAAACATCAATCATATTCTTACTGAACGCTAAACAGAATAAACAGAATCAAGATTAAGTTTCTGGCATGATTCAGAAGGAGTTGAAACTACAACCTTCTGTAACTAAAGCGAACAATCCACCACAGCTGTTTGAGTAATCATTCAATGTGAATTTAAAAGCTACTTTTAATTGCAATAAAATCTTCTTACTTTTATTTCCTGTATTTGTTTGTCCAAGCCACCTATATCAGCGTACGATTCTTGTGGTGCTTTATCTAGTTTCATTACACTGACCATTGGATCTGTGTCGTCGCCCAAAACTCCAACAACTGCGTGCACCTAGTAAATGAAAACACAAGGTACATTTAAGGTGAAAATTAGAAGAATATGAGAGTATATTTTCCAATGTATACAGTGTGTGAGTATGATTCTTACCTTGTGATTGAGAAGCACTGAACAACCAGGCTCCAACAAGTCTTTGTCTACAAACGATAAAATACTGACGTAATGTTCGGAGCCGACAGACGTTGAAACGATGGCATGGTTGTCGTCTATTATCTCTTCCAGCGAACCAACAGACATAGGTGTGCCTCGAAGATCGTCAACTTTGCTTCTTTCTTCCTAAAAAAAAAAGCAAAAAACGTAACAAAAATAAGTTTTTGCCTCTCACTTGCAAACGATTTCGTATTATTCGCCAAAATAACTTGTTTCAATTCCTTTGTATAAATAAAGTCGATTACTAAAAGATACTACAGAAATTCGATAAGATGATTCAAAGAAGATTTGCTTAAAGCTTTTAAAGGTTGAGAGGATTGAAGGCTTTATTAAGTTGTGTGATTGAAGTTCCATAGCATCAACTCCTCGTGGCACGTAGACAACGGCAACGACAACAACAGCAACAACAACAACAAAAACAACGATACTTACCTCGTGTTTTTCTTCCTGTGGTTTTAATCGTTCTTGATTTTGTATAAATTCTTCTTCCATTAGTAAGTAATCTTTGATCCTCTCCATTTTCAACAACTTTAAGCGACAGTTTCTGTGTGGTGTTACTGAAATTGAACAAAGTTGCAATTTCAATTTGCTATACATAGCATTAGCAATAATAAGCAGATGAATGTTACATAACACATAAGAATAAATCTATCAAATAAGTCAGATAGAGTTAAAATAATGCATGTTTAAACATCCTTAAACAATTTATATCATATTTTCTCAAACATTAATATACATTAAAAAACAACAACAACAACAACAGCAACAACAACAACAAAATCTAACCTTGTGGAAGTTTATTGGAAGCATCTGGCCCTCTATGTTTTTTCGCCTTTTTTCCAACTCTTGTAGGGATAGGAGGTTCATACTTCTTCTTCTTATCCTAAAAAACAAAAATGAACATACTGTTGCAAAGTTGTAAAAGGTAAGTTTTATTAAAAGTTTTAAAAATGTATCAAAATCTTTACCTTGTCGTCTTTCTTCTTGTCCCTATTGCCTGGTCCTGATTGATTTTGTCCCTAAAATATCAAAAATTGTAATTCTGAAAAGAAAAGAAATCATACATTAAATCCATATTTTAAAAACTAGTCTATCTTGAAAATAATTAAAAACCTTTAGATGTGTTGGGACCTAAAAGTTTGTTCCCAAACAGAGCTATTGTTTTAAAAGCAGAAAGATCTTGACCCTGTAGGAATGATAACAATAGTTATGTCGATGTTTAACACCAATTTGAAAAACAGAAAGATTATAGGTGAGCTTTAAAGAAGCAGGCTAAGTATTCATAGCATTACCCAGAATGATGATTATGATTTATGCCACAGTAAAAAAAATTGAGCACTATATACCAACAAGAAAGTCGGAAATATATTTGCCATTTTCTAAAAATTAAGCTTGAAGAAAACCTAGTTTGTTGGGAAAAGTAAAGCTAAATATAAAAGGTCATGACAATAATCTCAATAAATGATGCTTATAGCTTATCCATTCCGAATCAAGAAAAACTATTTTTTTCTATCAAAAAATGTTATTTACTAGTTAGCATCTTGAATTTATTTAATACTTGCTCAACCAAACATACAAATATATCAATATGATAGTAATGGTTATGGAAAAAGCGTAGCACACAAATATAATTATTAAAGAGAAATATTAATAACAACAAGATCAGCGATCTTTATAGTATTATACTGCGCAAGTTTTAACATTTGATAGCATTTTCCTTTTTCTTAAAGTTTTTAGACCTGTTTGGAAAATAATGCAGATGGTACGGTGTGTGGAAATATTTTAACTTTGACTATTTTTCTTTCAAAGCATGTATGTAGCGCAAACATTAACACTGCGTGTTTCTTTGTAAGAATATTTAGATACAAAAATGGGAGGTAACCAGTTTTAAACTTAGAGTATGCCAACCTCATCACCGGGCATTTTAATTCTCTACTGCGCTACACTTCCATGATAAGAGCTTTCAAAAGCATGCATGGAATATTATTAAAAACTGCAAATGTCCGCAAATAACACTGTGGCAGTTTCGTAACTCACATTTGGCAGACTTTTGGTTGAAGTAATTTTTGAACTTAATAAAACATGTCAGCAAACTCACTACTTTCTCTGTGCGTTCTCACTTTACATAACGCCTTATTCTTACTGTAGTCTTTTAATTTAGCGTAGTGTTTCCTTTTGTGCATGGAATGCAAGTTTTCATGTTTTAGCTACCCCTAAATTAAAGACATTTTTTTACTGCAGAAAAGTATTATATTTATAATAAATAAAAAATTTAAAATAATTCGCAATAAAAAAACATTATCATTTCTTTTTAAATGCCTAAATAAATGTTAAAGTTCAACGCAGAAAAAACGGCATTTAATTAAATAAATTTTAGCATTTTCTGCAATGATTTAATTTAACCACAATTGGTGACAAACTTCTGCAAACATACAAAACTTCAAAACATGTGAAAAGGAAATGTTATTGGTCCGTGTTTTCTGATATGAAGGGAATTTCCAACTGGATGATGTTATTAATAATGTATAGTAAGTTGAAGCAGGACTGCAGTAACATGTGTCGTGACTTAACCGATTAGGTAATTTTACCAGATTAGGGTAAAGTGTCATACTGCTCACAAGGAAAATAAAAATCAAGGAATCATTGGTGGAGAGGATATGGAGCAGCGGTCCATGGAAATTTGCACCACTTATTCAAACATTATATTGTATTATAGATTGATCTATAGAAATCTATAAATCATTAAAAGGGAGTTTAAAAGCCTCACAAGTAAAAATAATTTACTTCTGGGGCAATGTCAAGATTTCCGACTTTGGGATTGGAAATGCTAGCTAGCTGGCTGGTGGCGAAATTGTATCATATGGTGAAATTGTACCACTGTATGTGACTTCCCAATCAGAAAATCATTTTTAGGGTAACGGTTACCTATAAAAAAACCTTAGTTATCCCCTGAGCTGTTAATTGGTGCCTGACTGCCATTCTATTCCCGAGAGGTGGTCGTCCACGAGTGCTTTGCACTACCTAGTTTTTATCCTACTTCAGGTGGTGCATCCCCATTATTTTTAATTTAAAATAAAATAAAATTTTTTGTTGTTTCTGAAGCGAAATTTACCGTAGAAAACGATGCCTTGTTCTTTAATGACATTTCCTTTATTAAATAGGAGAAATATTCATTTTCACTAGGTAAAAAAATATCCCTAGCAACGTCTTAGCAACGGATATAACGATCCCTAAAATCACATTCCCTATGGAGATTTAGAAGTAATTGGGCCCATTTTCCAAAAGAAGTCGGCTACTGTATATTTTGTCACATTTTGAAAACAATGATGTAATTCATCTCAGTAAATATTGCCTCTTTTAAGCTAGCAAAAGAAAGCAACAAAGATCTGTCAGTGGAGGCTAGCTAGCTTAGATTGTAATTTGGCTTCAGAAAAATGCCAAGAAGTAATAAAAAACGTAAAAGACCAAAGTTTAAAGGTAACAGATACACTGTGGAAAATGTATCTATACTCATGTAATTGAAGAAAACTTTAATACAGTCCCTGTTGTTGAAGCTGGAAGTGCTGTTGTTGATGATGAAGTTTGTAGCACTAGTGCAAACAAATTGAACATTTTAACTGACACCAAAATGATGAAGATGTAGATACTGCAAAGTTTTATGAGCATGACTACAATGTTATTGCAAACTTTTCTGTCTTGCAGTCTATCTTTGGTAATTATTAGTTATTGTCCAGAGTGTGAGAACAAGTTACACTTGAGCAATGACCTGAAAAAGAGAAGGGGATTGTGTTTTCTTTTTGAATTAAATTGCTCATGTTGTGGATGGACAGAAAGATTTGAAACCTCACAGGATAGGGAAATTGTGACTGGCCCAGGCAAGAGACTCTCTAGCATTAATATGAGAACAGTATTTGCTTTTCGTGAACTTGGGAAGGGGCATGCCGTCATGAAATCTTTTGCTCGTAGTATGAATATGCCACCACCCAACAAGGACATATACTAATATAAACAATCATCATCATCATCATCATTCTCGGCTTAACGTCCGTTTTCCATGCTAGCATGGGTTGGACGGGGTATATTAATGACCCACTTCCAATCTGATCTAGACTGTGTTAGATCTAAACTAAACTTTCTCTGTATCAAGTCTGTCCTTATAACCTCATGCCAAGTCTTTCTCGGTCTGCCTCTGGGCTTTGCCCCAGGAACTATCAAGTCTCTACACTTTCTTACCCAATTATCCCCCTCCATTCTTTCCAAGTGCCCCAGCCAATTCAATCTTCTTATCTGGATAACATCTTTAATTCTACGGATACTTAGCCTGCTTCTTAGCTCATCTGAACTCTTTCTGTCTCTCAGACTGGCGTTACACATCCACCTAACCATTCTCATATCATTCCTTTCTAAACGGTCAAGATCTTCCTGCTTCACTGCCCATGTCTCACTACCGTACAACATAACACTTCTTACACAGGCCTCATACAACCTACCTTTTACCTCAATTGACAAGACTCTGCTAGTCAACAAAGGAAGCGCTTGCATACAAACTGAATGTCAGCTCTTAACCTTCCACCAATACTACTGCACTTCTTATGTACCCAATGCTTGCAAGTCTGACAAAAAATTGAGTTACTACCAACCCCTTTCCTGCAAACTCCACAAGGCCACTTTCCAACTACAAGGTCACACTTGGCTGCAATGCTAATAATCATGACTTTAGACTTTGCTGTGTTCACCCTTAGCCCTTTCTCTTCTAGTCCTTTCTTCCACTTCTCAAACTTTTCAACTAATTCTTCCATCGACTCTGCTATGAGAACCAAATCATCTGCATACAATAACTCCCATGGACAACCTGTTCTGAACTCCATCGACAGCGCTTCTAAGACTAGAACAAACAACAAAGGACTAAGTACAGAACCCTGATGTACACCAACATTTACACTAAATTCATCACTAAGTGAATCGTTAACCCTGACACGTACTGCATAATACATATGAAGATACTGCTAATGAAAGTACTTTCCTTGCAGCTAAAGAAACAAAGGAAAAAATATCTCCAGGTGCACCTGACGACTCTGTGGTAGATTGCCAGGTTTCACTGAATGGGACATGGCAAAAAGAGGACATCAATAAACGGGGTTGTAACCCTGATGTCAAGTGAAAATTGAAAATGTATTGACACGTATACATTATCTAAAAAAGTCAAGCTTGTCACTATTGGGAGGGTAAAACTAACAAACCTGGCTATTTTGATTGGAAGAACAATCATGTTTGCAATGCAAATCACAGTAATTCTTCAGGCGCTATTGAAGTGGCCCCCAGTGGAAACAATCCACTAACTATGGGTTTTTGTGATTTTCTGGGCTAGCCACTTTAAATATTTATTATTATTATTATTATTATTATTATTATTATTATTATTATTATTATTATTATTATTATTAAGATATACATCGTACATTGGGGATGGTGATAGTTCCTCTTTCAATGAAGTAGTTGCCTCACAACCATATGGTGTAGATATTCTTATTGACAAAAAGGACATGTCTAGGACATGTACAAAAAAGAATGGGGAATAGATTACAGACTTTACGACAAAATAAAAAAGGTGCAGTGTTATCAGATGGAGGAAAAATTATGGGAAAAGGAAGACTAACTGATAAAGCAGGCCATTTCGTAAGATTTCAGGTAGGCGTGCATGCCTCAATAATTCTGCGCGTACGTGTGATCTTAAAAAATTAAATTTTCAAGAAGCAAAAGTAAGAACAAAATTCCTTTACCCCTTACACCGCCCAGGGGCTATGTTTTGGCGTGGGGAACATGCGAAGAGCAAGTTCCAACAAAGTTTATGAAGAAAGCTTTGTGGGCAGTGCTATACCACAATTCAAAGAGAGATGATCTAAAGGAGTGACATAAATTTTGTTCCAGAACACCCAACAGCTGGTGTCCGGGGCGATCAGACCAGCCAACTGGTGAATCCAAGTACAAAGTAAAGTTAAGTTTACCTTTGGCTATTAATGAATTGTTAATTCCAATCTTCAGGAATTTAAGTTCTGAAGATTTACTGTCACAATGTTTACACGGACAAACGCAAAATAACAACGAATCAATCAACAATCTTATTTGGAATAAATGCCCCAAAAACACATAGTCAGTCAAAAAATTATTGAAATGGCAGTTGATTCTGTGGTTATTGAGTTCAATAATGGTGCTACAGGGTTATATCGTGTTTTAAAGAGATGCAGAATAAAGTGTGGAAGGGTTATACATTTGGCAACAAAACGAAAAGACAGTCTTCGTTTGCGTAACATGAATTTGAAATCATCAAAGTGCTGAATTGGGCGTAGAAAAAAATTACGAGCAGTTAGAAAAAGATTTAGAGATGTACAAAACCATTAGAAGGTGAGACACATATGCACCAGGGGCATTTTAATGTTGCATTTGAAGGCAAAAATTTATTTTTTCATGCAAAACCAAGATTTTTAGTTTTGTTTCCTTTAATTTGTAATTTTTAAGTGCGATTTTCTCTATTATGCGATTTTACTTATATCAAATCTCATATCTCTAGAGTTCTGAACAAGATTTTTCCTTGAAATTTTGTAAGAAGTTTCATTAACATACATGCTAGGACATGAACTAGAATCAAGAAAAACAGCCACTATTAAGATAAGTGTCATACTATTGGACAAAATTCCATCAAATATTCAAAATAGCATATCAAAAAAAATATTTCATAAAATTTCATTATTTTAGTATATACATACATGTCCTACAAAAGCATATAAAAAATGACCCCTGGAAGTTTGATCAACTGAAGGAAAAGAATTCTTTTCGAACATAGTGAAAAAATTCTTGTATATAATTCTATTTTGAAAGTTTTGAAATTTGCTATTGATGGAGTGGTTGTGTTTGTTGTGAAATTAACTAGACATAAACAAAAAAATGTAGCTATAGCTAGAGACATCACATTGAACAGTTGATGATAATTCGGGAGTGGTGTTAGGTGGATTTATTTTATCCTTGTTTGAAGAAATCAAGGTGTGAGACATTCGAAAAAGGTGAGTTTTTTGAGCTGCTTTGTCTCTTTTGATTGAGGGAGTCTATATTTTTATGACCAATGTGTTGCTTAACAAAACTTCTTGAAGGTATTACTAGCATACTTCGTTTTCAGAGCCTGTTGATCCAAAATTAATTGATCTATTTCATCGTACTCCCAAAACAAAAGCTTAAATCAATTATTTTAAAACATTTTATTTGGATATTTTACAGCGCTCAAATTTCACGAAAGTTTGTTTACTTTTTTTGTTTAGATTTTAGCCGGTCGCTACCAGGAAAATAGCGCCCGCTCACGTGATCGATATAAGCCAATAAAGACGTCAGATATAAAGAAGACATTACACTGCCAGGTACTAATGCTAGCTATGTAGTACCTAATTAATTATGCAAAAAAAAAATATTAAACCTATTTTTGACTTATTTTTATCACAAATATTGTTTGCCACCCATATTTTACCTCATTAAACCTATATTTTAAGAATTGTTTCTAAAGGGGTTGCACCACCTTAAAGTAAAAACATGGAAAGGAGGAATAATTACCATATTTCAAACCAATCCAGATGCTTTTCCTTGAACAAAAACGAACGGCTAGACTTGCCACTTCTTAGTCTTTCATTATTAAACAGCCTCGTTCTGGTGGCGTCAGCATGACAGTTGTAGCGGACTCGGACCCCGTCCCAAACCCGAGCCCCGCCCCAAACATAATAAAGCAAGTGTAAAACGGTCCGTTTTCGCTCGTATCTTTTTTGTTCTGGTAGCTACTTTCACGACATTTAATTTTGACCAACTGGTTTGTCCAAGACTGTACTTTAAATATGTTCAAGCAAACACTCGCGGGGGAGCTCGCAGGCTAATGCTATTATGATTTATGAAATTTGTGAAAAACTTGTTAATTTGATGTAACAACTTGTAAAATTATTGTATCAACTCTTGAATTTCAACTCGCAACTCGTGGTTAAGGAACTAAAATGTAACTCGTGACTCATAGATTTAAGGGAGGAACTCGTATCTCGTAACAGGCAACTTGTAACTCGTGACTCAGCCAGTCTCAAAAGATCGTAGTACTTACGAAATCAAAACTTTAAATTCCACACTTTCTACAGCGGGAAGTTAAAGGTTGATATGACTTCGTAAAGATCTCTCCTTTTGTAACATTTGCCTGAGTGAATAAATATTTTTTCTCAGAAAGAACCTGAAAGTGCATCAGCGTTAAATACTTCAAAATAAGGACTTTCTTGCTGTAGCCAGGAAAACACAGCGTTTATCCTTGTCACCTCCAATACAAAAACAAGAAATCGATCTGTATAGCCAGAATATGCCATTTTTGCGTTACTCTATTGCAGCGAGTACGCATCGGTTTTGAACATATTGCCTTCAGATCAGATTTTTTCTACAAAAGAATACCTCCCAAATATCCTCCATCATTTACTGGTCGCGGTAACTGTCTCAACGAACCAGGTAATTGATCGTCTGAATGTTGCAACTTCGTGGAATACTACCTTATCTTGAGAAATAAATTAGGAAGAGCAAGTCCCCTCTTGCTATCAATTTTCGGTGGAAAACCACAGCCATCTAAGAAACTCGAGGGCCAGAAAAGTCTGCAACTTAGCAATTTAAGGTCTGGTCCAAAAATGTTTATGGTTTAACACATACACTGCAAAAGACGTTTTTAGTTAACATGCTGCTACTTAGTTATAATAGCAATCACTCTCGTCATTTTTCGTCGTCTTTTCTCATAACAAAAAGACAAAAACCCTGATGACGAGGGTAAATAGCAATAACATTAAAAAGCCCCACTGTAATAAGATCTTTTGTGTTAAGTTGAAAGTTGTAAAACTTGGTATAATTGATATCCCAGGGCCTGCTATCTCTTTTTGTATATCTCACGGCGTCAGTAAGCACAGCGCCTGTGAAAGACAAAATGCCTTGGAGACGAGGTTGATGCCTGACACACAAAAATTGAAAATCTTGCCTCAAATGTTAGCATTAAGTTTTGTTGACGTTGTCATTCTTTTATTAAAATTCTTGTTTGCGAAGATATATTATCTGACATATATTTTTGACGAGATTCGCTTGAGAATATTCAAATTAATTATTATTTTGATATTTTAAATGATATTTCAACTATTAAAAAATTAATCAACAGTTATTGAGGCGCCAATTAGGGAGAAAAAAAAATAACTCTAGCTATGATAATTCGCTGAGTTTAATATTTATTTATTGAACGCCTGTCAAATTTTAGGTCTCATATCTCCCAGAGCGTTAAATATTGGCTATTACTCAAAACTACCACTTAAATTTCTATGAAATCTTTATAATCCTTACAATATAATAACTTCCCTACGTTTAGAAACTTACAATATAACTTTTTCCCATCAAGAAGATTCATTCTAGAACGTTTTGCCACGTGTTAACTAAGCCAACTTGAGACCAACATCTCTTTAGTAAAATAAAAAAAATGTAAAATGGAGAACGGAAAATGTTGAATGTTGAAGGCGCTTTTTTTTATATTTCACTTTATGAGTGCTTTTATGCCAAAAATTTCGTTTGACTTAAAATTTCGATCGTCTTTTTATCATGCGGTGTTTTGTGATGTAAATTAACAGGTTTTACGACTATTCAAAATGCTACAAATTGCACCCTTTTTATAGTAACATATTCAGTATGATCTCAGTTAAAAACGATTGCTCAAATTTTAAAACCCTATAAACTTAAATCACAGTTCAACTCCTTCTCATTCTGCTTGAAGAATTAGTACTTTTGAGACAATTTGACCAAGAGTTTACTAGTTTCTTCTCAATCATCTCCATCACCTAAGTCACTGGTTGCCACAACCTCGTTCCCAGGGCATTCCGCCTTGTTGATGAAGCAATAACGGCTCAGGGGCCACAAGACCCTGGGGACGAAGTTGTGGTTGCCATAGTAACAAGTTTTGACGACGAAAATTTGTCGAAAAGTATTTGGGGCTGAAAAATGGGTATTTGAGAATTCTTTCTGATTTATATTAAAAGAGAGTAGGATTCTGCTGTAGTACTTCGACATGAAAACAATGATTTCTGATAACAACTGCAGCTAGTATGTACGAAATACTTTAATGCCAGAAATTTTCGCGATCAAAAATGTTTATATGAAACATTAATTAATTTTAAATACTAATTATCTTTTTTTGCAGATCACCAATACAATGGAGTATCGATGATGCAATTTAAAACTAACTTTTTGAGAACAAGAGTTACTTGCTTGAAAAAAAATTCGATTTCGATCGCTGATGACTTAAGTGTAACTAAATTATTTCCATAACAATGTTGATATTTAAAAATTTAGTTTTTCGCACAACCTACAAAGTTTCGCGTATATTAAAGGTGAAATAAATTTCAAGTTTTTAATTTCACGAATCGTCGTAGCGTCAATGCTTCACTCAAATACGAATTGGAAAAATACAATGAATTGCTTTTTCAGAAGTTTGGCGGGTCTTGGTTGATTTTGCTATTAACGGTTTTTAGAAAATCGCGAAATTCTAAATTCACGTTGACTCTCCTTTTTGATTTCTAGGATAAGAAAGTTTTAAGGTGAAAGATATATCTTCGAATTTATTTTGTTGAGCTAATGTGTCGCTGCTTTTGCCACCGTTAATTTGATGGACCAGATTAGAAAAAAAAAATGACTCTGATTAAAATTCATATTTATATTTCATACTAAAATCTTTCTAATCACTCTTCATCTCTTTAAGATGAAGAGTAAAAAGCAAGAAATCTGTGTCCTTCACCATATATATCCATCTCTATAAATTGCAAGCATATAATACATTGTAGTGAAGTGGAATTTTCAAAAATTTAAATTAAATATTGATTTGATTGAGTATGCGAAGATCAATGTAGAATTATTACTTATCACGGCTCAAATGTTTTGAAATTTTAGAAAGGAGTCTTACAGTATGCAAACATAGGGAATAAGGAGTATATGAAACCCGAGATATTATTTTATAGCGGTCTATTCTTCGTCATGGAAGGATTCGTTTTCCAAATCTTTTTCCAGTTCATCGTCAAGATCGACTTTGCTTGAACTGGTGTCTTCCATTTGTCTTTTTCGCTCATCCTTGATACGTTGTTGAAGCTCTGTATCAAACTCATCCAGATCTTCTTCAGGTGCATCAGCGGCCGGCTCATCGTGAGTTGTCTTCCTGAGGGCTTGACAACATTGTGCCGTTGCAAATACCTAAAGAATCAGAGTTTCGTTAAAATAAAGTAACACAATATTTACGTGTTATCCTGTTAACCTGTTTCAACAACAATTTCAATTTTGCTAAGCAAGACCACTAAGTTTCATTAGATTTTCCAATGGATTTTCGACTTTATAAAAAAAATTGTTAACTACCTTTGGTGCATAGTAGCTAGGTTGTCCTGCTGGTGGTTTTGGTGCAGGGCATTTGCATGTGCAGGTCTTGCCATCATTTGAAAGCTCGTATTTACTACATGTCGTGCAACTGCAACCAAGTACTTTTCCACTTGCGCATGTTACAGTATTACCGGCTAATTTTTTCAGTGTGCATGCGAGAGAAAAGAATGCAGGTTGACCTTTTGGACCTTTGTCACCTTTGGCACCTGTAAAAATTAATATAAGGCTGATTATAATGCGAATCAACATTCCCAGGAAAATAAAAAGTTTTTTCTACTGTATTAATAAAATAAATACATCGTAAATATAGGACCTATTAGAAGTTCTTACCAGCTGGACCAGCAAGTCCTACATCTCCTTTAGGTCCTTGGTTACCACCGTCACCTTTATCTCCTTTACCACCTTGTGCGCCAGTATTTCCAATATCCCCGGTGTCTCCTTTGTCACCTTTATCACCTTTTCCTCCCTTGCTTCCATTTGATCCATCGGCACCAGCGATACCTTGTTGTCCTTGATCACCAGTATCACCTTTGTCTCCTTTATCACCTTTAGCGCCCTTGCTTCCATTAGAACCTGCATCTCCAGTTGCTCCTTTAGATCCCCTGTCTCCAGTGTCACCTTGATCTCCTTTGTCACCCTTTTCTCCTTTAAGACCTGGTCCTCCGGATGGTCCAACATCGCCCTGGTCTCCTTTCTCACCTTTTTCTCCGTCAATTCCTAGTATAGAAATTGAATCAAGTTTAAGTATTTTCTGGAAGATTAAAAAATGGCTTAAACGTGATCACTAATACATCGGGAAAATGTTTACCTTTTACGCCATCAAGACCTTTAACTCCAGTATCACCAGTTTCACCTTTGTTGCCAGTTGTTCCGGTATTACCAGTTTGTCCTGTAGCACCTTTGGAACCAGTTTCACCTTGGTCACCTCTAGCTCCTTTTGCACCAGTGGCACCGGTGTCTCCTAAAAAATTAATATATGCATCAGACTAAGATAATAAGGAACTTCCGGAAAATACTCTGTAATGTACTCCTTTCCTATTATTACCTCTGTCTCCTTTTTCTCCTTTAATGCCAGTTTCACCAATGGGTCCGACATCTCCTGTTGCACCTTTATTTCCGGTTTGTCCCTTTTGTCCTTGTTGTCCATTTGCTCCCCTGTTGAAAGAAAATCATGCTTTATCATATTTAGTATTACAATAATATCACAAGATTGATATGTTAAAAGTAATAATATCTTACTGGTCTCCTGTGTCTCCTTGATCTCCTTTTTCTCCTTGTTCTCCATCGGATCCTTGTGCTCCGTCGTATCCAGTCTCGCCTTGGTGTCCAACAGGTCCTTGATCTCCAATTTCACCCTTACTTCCTGTTGCTCCCTGTGCTCCTTCATCTCCAGTATCACCTTTAGCTCCTTTTGCACCTTGTGCTCCGGTTGCTCCACGGTCTCCAACATCTCCTTTAAGACCTTTCCCTCCTTTTAAACCTGTATTTCCATTTGCTCCCTTATCGCCTCGTACGCCTGTAATAAAAATTAATAGAACATATTAAATAGTTTGGAGAGTAATGATTATGTGGGAAAATATAAGTAAAAAGAGAAATTATTTACCTCTTCCTCCTTTTAATCCAGTAGCCCCTGTTGTTCCTCTGCTACCTTTAGCACCAGTCCTTCCTTTAAATCCTATGATAAAAAGAAGGTAAAAGAAAAGAAAACATGTATGTCACCATTTGGTGGTAGATATAAAAAGACTTTGACATACTGACCTTTTGGTCCAATCACGCCCCTATTTCCTTGTGGTCCTGTATTTCCTCGTGGTCCTGTTTGGCCAGCAGGTCCTTGCATTCCTTGTCTTCCCTAAAAATAGTTTCACCTCGTTCTTAGTTTCAATTCGTTCTTAGCAAATAATTTAAGTTTAGGAATAATATAATTCTTTACCTTTTCACCCTGGTTTCCCATCAAACCTTTCTCACCAACATCTCCTTTAGGTCCCTTTTCACCTACCATTCCTTTCGGTCCTTTTCCTCCATTGGCGCCATCATTACCGTTTAAACCATTTGCACCATTTGGTCCTTTTGATCCAGTGTCACCAGTTTCTCCTTTATCTCCTTTGTCTCCGGTGAGACCTTTGCTTCCATCAGTGCCAGCAACACCATCATCACCCTGACTTCCTGCATCACCTCTATCTCCTTTCACTCCTGTCAGTCCTTTGATTCCCGTCATACCTTTTTCCCCTTTTCTGCCATTACGCCCTGCATCACCTGTTTCGCCTTTCATGCCAACTGAACCCGCAATGCCTACGTCACCAGTAATACCTTTGAGTCCTTCATCTCCAGTGACTCCTTTACGTCCATTGGGTCCCTGATCACCTTGGTCACCTTTTATACCCTTTAGGGCAGGAGAATTTGCTGGACCTTGATCACCACTGTCACCCTTGTCACCTATATCTCCTTTATCTCCTTTTGCGCCTTGGTAGCCTTCTGGTCCTGTTGTTCCTTTAAAACCTTTGTCTCCTTTCTCTCCCTGTTGTCCTTTGAGTCCTTGATCACCTATTTGTCCTTTAGGTCCAATAGGACCTTGTGGTCCTTGCGGTCCTAAATTTAGAAAAATCATTATAAAAAACTTGTTATTTGTTAGTGCACGATTCTTAACACGTGGTGACATTCGCTACTTACCGCTCACAAGAGTGATACAAAGACTACACAAATAGTTGTTTCCCCATCCGTAGTTTGTTGTTGATGTGATTTGTGTTGCCAAGCAGTCAGAGCATGGACTTTGGATTAATCCAGAGTTAGAGAAAGCAAAATGGTAGGGAGAATCTGTTGGTACACACAAGTACGAGTTTCGCATTCTTGGATTTCCTGAAGCATCTTGATCATCAGGTTCGGTGATATGGGTACATCTTTTGTTTGCGATTGGACCTAAATTAGAGTGTATTTACAAAACAATGTTCTAAAACAAATGTAAAAATAAAAAATTCTTGCATAATAGCCGATTCGTGGTTATTCAGAATAGCTGTAAGATATTAAATCGGGAATTTTTAGTAGTCTTTTTTCAAGCATTTATATTAAAAATATCTTAATTGAATCTGTTGCAAACAAGTCTAAGAAATTAAAATTTGATAAATCAAAGTAAAACAGGACGGAGTGATAAACAAATTTTTACCGGTAGTTGACCATTGAATGTCAGCATCTAAGAGTGTAGGTCCTACTCTCCAGCAAAAATAACCTTTCCATGAATAAGCATTCGACATAGCTGTGTTGTCCCATGTTATACATTTATAGCTATATCCATAAGGTGTATAAGGATCAGTGGTGGGTTGGGTAAATGGTTCAAAACGAAAATCGTGTGGAAATCGTGGATACTTCTTTACACCTAAATATACAAAGTGTTATATAAGTCAAAATATTGTTAGAATATTAAGTTAAAATGAAGTATGAAGTGCCGAAATTTGATTATTGGTAATATGTATAATAGATTTAATAAACAGCCAGACTTTATATTCTAGCTTGAGTACGTATTCGCTTTGCAATGTATGTTATTTTTATCTTTGTTAAACAGTTGCTATAAACATCAACAAGAAAAGAAAAAGAAAGCATACCTGCAACCAGCGAAGGTGCAAAAAGTGCAACCACCGTTATCAATATAACACTCTTCATTTTATCAAGTGACACGCCCTTCTTGTAGTGATATTCTAGAGAACAGTTTTATTGTGTCCAACGTTGCGGACCAGGTCGCTTGTTAAACTAAATTGTAATCATGGAATTGACAAGTTTAAATAATCAATCCTGCGCCTATTACTTAATTAAGGAAATTAAGGATTTCTAATTAAGAATCGACCTCGTGCTCGTTAATCAACGAAATGAGTGGGGGTAACTCAACACCAGCCTCGTTTCTATGGGAAAGGTTATGACTGAACCAAAATATACATGACTTATGTGACAGTTTTAGAAATACCCTATTTTGCTACGATACCTGTGAAATTGCATGACAGCATATGCTATAAAGAGACAAAAAAGCGATAAATAAGAGAAGAAAAATAAAACACAGGAATGATAATTTTTTCTGTAAAAACATGTAATGCTTTATGCTGAGAATGACAAAAGTTTTTAACATGATCATTATTTAAAAGTTTTAGTTTCTCTTACCCCAAACTCATTAAAAATAATTTTACACTTTCAGCAAGTTTGAAAGTGATTTTTAAAATTTAGCGTCATCATTTAAATTTTGTGTGCGTGATGTTTCTTCAGTTTTCCATAACTTAAGATGCTTATCAGCTAGTGATAAAAATCTAATTTCCTGCGTACTCTATCTTATCTCTATCTAACATCTGCGTGACGCAGTGACTGCATCAATAGATATATATATATATATTTCGCCGTTATATAAATGTTACAGGTTTTAATTTCTTTAAATATTTACAAAAATGGCTGGAGCAATTATTACCAAGCCCCGTTTTTAAGCAAAAAGAAAGAGAGTTAAAATAATATTAAAATAGATATCAAATATAGTACAGAAATATGTTAACTATATCGACTAAAAAACTGGTATAATCTACAAAAGTCTATATACGAGTGTGTATCTAAAAATATTTATAAATGTCTATCAGTTCTGTCGTTAATAATTTTGTTTTTGTATATTTCTTAAAAATTTTAAGAGTTTTGTTTGTTTTAATTGCATCAGATAAAAAAGTATTCCAAAGGTATGGTCCCCTATGTCTAATTGAAAATGTGAAAATATTAATAAAATTTTTGGTACCTCATAATTATTTTTTGAAAATCTGGCATTATATTTATGTTGTATTGAACTAAATTGGGTAGTAAACAATTTTGATATTACGTTTTGTTTCATCTTATACATATAAAGTTAAACTTGATGTATATTTAATTGATAGACGTTTAAAGCCCCAATTTGAAGAAATAGGTGTTGCGTTGGTGCATGTCTGTCTAAACCAAAAATTATGCGAAAAGCATGCTTTTTTTTATTATATAATTTTTTTAATTTATTTACATTATTGCTTGCCCAAAATATGTTACAATATAATAAGTAACTGTGTATGAAAGAAAAATAAAGGTTTTTTAAGCAATGGAGATTTAAGTATCGTTTGGCCTTATATAATATTCCTAAGTTTTTAGAGATTTTATTCTCAAGAGTATGTATGTGTTTATTCCATGTTAATGATTCATCCAAAATTACGCCAAGAAATTTTATTGTTTCTTCTCTCTTTATGCTTACATTATTTATTTTAAGCAAAGGTAGTTTGAGTGGGATATCATCAGTTTTGTAACGGTTGTAGAATAATACATATTTATTTTTATTTTTGAGTGAGAGCTTATTTGCTATAAACCATTCGTTTATGTGCGCAAGTTCTTGGTTAGCTGTTTTAAAAAAATCTTTAATGTGAGTATGAGAGTAAAAAAGATTAGTATCGTCAGCAAATAGAATAAATTTCAGCATTTTGAAAGAATTGTGTAAGTCGTTTGTGTAAATCAAAAATAGTAAGGGTCCAAGAATGGATCCTTGTGGAACACCACATTTTATTAGCTGAAAGGGCGTCGTTTTATCGTCCTATGCTATGCATTGTTTTCGGTTAGTCAAGTAATTTGTAAACCATGTTAAATTGTTGCCCCGAATACCGTAGGATTCTAGTTTAGATAAAAGAATGTTATGATTTACAGTATCAAAAACCTTTGAGAGATCAATGAATATCCCAATTCTAATAAGAAGAACAGATGAAGAGGTTTACTGTTTTCAGAATATTCTTAACATCTAAGAATATTAGTTTTACTCTATATACTTCCTTGTTTTCTAAAATCCTCGTTGTTGTTGTTGATGTTTTTAATCTGAAACATAAAAATGACGCAGCATTTTTTTAACCCGTATTTATTTTCGTTTTTTTGTGGTTTTAGGCGATGCCAACTTTAATTAAGATATAGTCATTATTTTTTTGTTCCTTTGGCAGCTTACGCGTGTGGCATGCAGGGTATCATTTACGCTGACGTTATAAAATAAAACAATTTTTTGTAAAATAATTATCCTAATGGAACTTAACTGTTAAACATTCTCAACAGCAGAAAATACCAGCTAGATATCCGAAATGCTTCCTTGTTTTCTAATCTCTTTATCGTTATTTTTTTAATCCGAAATGCAAAAACGACTCGACCCGTATCTATTTTGGTTCATTTGTGGTGTATAGCGATGCCAACGGTGTTTGTGTGTTTGATGTTTTTGTGGTGGCAGCCTGAACCGAAAGGAGAAGAAACCTATTAAGGATATAGCAGCTTTAGTAATCAAAACAATAATTGATTTAAATGTTAATTAATTTTAAGATCAATTAATAAAACATTAAATTTGTGTTTGTCATCGTCAATCACCACGTGCTTCAATTTAAGTGCTACAGCTGTTAACACCTTTTTCAGGATGTGTTGACATTTTGAAGTTTAGATTAAGGCCTTTTCTGTTGCATCACAACTTTCTCCAAATAAACGATAAATGTAACAGAAATGTTGATTTTGCAATCAAAGGAAAAAAAAAGGGTGAAATATATGTACATATAGTTGTTTCTTTGCCCCTTCCCATGAGCTGATTTTTGCTTTCTTTACATCAGGTGGCAAAATTAGAAAAAAATATACAGGGATGAAGTTGCTGAAGGGTTGCCACAGACTTTTCTCAATTAAATTTTGCAGACATACCATAAAAATTGGTATTACTTTTCCTGACTCTTGGAGTGAAATTGATATTAATTTTCTAGACATTTAACAAGATAGTAACACATGTTCTTATAAATACAATTGCTTTCTGCAGCAAAGCCAAGATGTATGTAGAAATACTACAGATATACTATACAATAGAGTATATAGATTCATGCAAGAATAATTAAAAAATAAATTGTTAAGCCCCATCCAAAAAAGTATTGTAATTTCTAACTATTTTAAACTGTTTTCCAGACATTTTTCAGACTGGTGAGCCAAATCTAGACTATTTCCAGACTTTACTTTAATTCCAGACATTCTTGGCAGACGTGGTAACCCTGTGCTTTCCCTGTTGAAAATTGAGACTCGTGTTTTTTTGTCGAACATGACAAAATATTTGTGTTTTTTCAAATTAAGCAAGTGTTATTTGCGTGAGAGGAAACATCCCGCCTGAATGTTATTCATCAGAACAATTATTTAGTTATTCTAGCGTGTGCGAGATTGATAATTACAGATTTCGGCGTGTACTAATTTTTGCAAATAACATCTGTGGGATATTTTTAAAACCTCACAATGTAAACGAGTGAAACAAACATTGACTCTTATCCAACCTCATTCCTTTCCTGTATTTTTTTGCAAATCTGGACCTCGTGTGCTAGGTAAAACTGTATCAACGCAATGGATAAAGAAGACAAAAAACTGTGACGAGATAACAATTATTATTATTGATAGCGAAATTATATTGGTGTTTCATAACAAAATTCATTCTTACTCGCATCTGTCATCTACCATGAAGTAGCTATTGTTTATCCAGTATCTTGTGTATGATACAATGGCTACTTCTATTATAATTCAATTTTGCTCGGAAGAAAAAAATAGTGTTTTCTTTATTTCAATCCTAAATCCTAAGTCTTTTGTTGTTAAAATATAATTGGCAAGATATGAAGGACCTTCTTTACTTGTTAAGACTTATCCATCAATTTACACTCTGACTGCAAATTTGTTTAATAATTTTACCTAAGAAAAAGGCAGCTCCGGCAGTTCTACATGGATTATCATCCGATGTATATGGAATATTTTTCCAGAAAGTTTTATAGTTTTTGTTTTCCCAAAATATTGCCACAATAATTCTTTGTTAGCACTGGCATCAGTCGTTAAACATTTTTTTAAAAAAAAGTGAAAAGCCTTCGTGGTAGCAAGTTTTCATTTCATTTTGGCAAAAGAAAGTTATCTGGTTACAATGGAAACAGTTTTGCAGTATGAACGAAACCTAGGGTGAATCTCAGTTGGAGCGAAATATACACACGTTAAGCTCTTGTTTACGATACATACTGTTTCTTTCTTTCTGTTGTGGTTAAACAATCTCCTTTGTAGAATGCGGAGGGGTGAAAATAAACCAGAAGATTTTTATCACGTCAGAGTACTGAAAAAGTAGTTTGTGAGCACGAAAATATCATTTAAGAATTATTAGCATTTTACGATCATCATTAAGAATGATTCACGGAATAAATTGGGTTAACAAGTGATGTTATAACTGGGTTGATAACTTCCTGTTAGTTATTAATGACAGTGATAATGACATCTTAACAAAGTATGCCGAATTTACCCGAGCAAGAAAATGCTGTGGTGATCATATTCTAAAATGGGAGCAGGAAAAAGAATTGTTTGAAAGTACCGATAACATTGAGGAAGCTTTTTTTTTCGTGATTTTAACTTAAAGCAAACTCAAACTCGAGTACCTTATTCAGGAAATTACCGATCACGAAATCAACACGAAGGAAATTAACGCGAATACCTAATAACGCAATCAGCAAATATGCTTATCTTTATTTTGAGAATGGGTTCATTACAACCAGTTTCTCTTGTTTTTTCCAAACATCTTTAATATCAGCTTCTCTGCATCTTGCCTTAATCACATTACTGTAAATGGCGAATCAAGCGCACTGTGACCAATAAGCGCCCATGTCGAATAAGCGCCCCCGGGATTAGGGAGAAATTTTCAAAGAAGCGCTACTGGCGTTTAATCCGTCATTTACGGTAGTTGAGTGAACCCTATCAGAGCGATACTACTTTTTTTCGTCGATCAAAGAAGGGGCACGAATTATGTGTGTTAGGAGAGAGAGCTCTGCCTTGCGATTGCTAATAAATATATATTTTTAAACTTTAATTACTTGTTTTATAATAAGGGCCTTTTAATTAACGCGAATTTTGTTTCTCGTTAGTTGCTTGGAATAAGGTAAGCAAATTAAATAAAATTATTTGGCTCCTAAGGAAAACCAAGGATGATTGCGTCCATTATAGTTTCAAATGCACGTGGCTAACAAATTAGTAAATTATTTCTTCGTGATGTTACAATTTAAACAACAGCAACACAATAATAACTTTTTCATTTTGTTATTTTACCACAAAATTGAAAAGGAGCTTTTTCTTTAGAATAAAAAGTGGAGATTCTTTTAAATAGTTAAAGCATAGTTGTGGCAGTAACAGTGAAGCATGGTATTTTGTTTTTCTCAATACAAGCACTAGAAGTGAATGGACCATTTTTCGTAAATTAGAACATTTTACCGCCTTAACTTTCAACGCCAGCTTAACCTCTTTTCTAATTTAGCGTAATGACCCAATGTTTCTTATTATAGTGCAAACTAATTTAGGCTGGTAAACAAATTAAAAGATTTCTAACCTTGTCAAATATATTTCATAAAATACACTGAGTCAAAGAAGAAGGGTCGTTGGCAAGTGTTAAATTATGTGCTTAGATATGACATAAAATTGGTAATGTTTCCTTTAGTTGGTAAGTGTTGAATTGTTTGCTATTTTCTTTCCGATTGATGAGAAACCACGTGTTGCGCCTATTCCCAATTAATTTAATTAACGACTAATTAATTACCATTTAGTTGTATAAAAGACACAGTTGAAATAAATCGAACATCAAACAGCTTTTGCTCAGCTTCCAGTAACTTGCTATCTGGTATACGCATTGTGCTGGTTAAATCAATATGAATATGTTATTGTTATTGGCAATTTTGCCAGTTGTTTTAGTAGCAGGTAAAGTCTTTGATATTACCTCATCTTTTTCTTCTTTCTTTATACTTTCAAACTAGCTTTTGTGAAGGATTTTTACATTGTTTTGTGCCTAGAGATTCGATATATTTTTTTGTTGATGTTCGGTATACTTATCAATTTTAACCCGTTTAAATTTGTATTTTAGGCAACAACTATGGACCTCAAATTTATCCAAAATCGCACGAGTTCAAGTTTTTCCCAATGGGACCAGCATCATATTACCGATACAATTTCAAATGTTTGAAAATTAACGAAGCAAGTGACAGCCGATTTTCAATGGCAGAACTATGTTGGCCGGTCAACAGAATCGACCCTGGATTTGTCTTCAGCTCGAACGGTTAGTACAAAATATTAATCATAGTTTTTATTTATTAAATTCTTTGGTTTGGTCCTCACAAAGGCGCTTCAAAGATTGCTTGATCGTTGTGAAGATTATCCAACAAAGCAGCTCACTATAGATATCTCTTTGATTCTATATATTTTTTATTTATTTACTTATACATATTTATATACTTCAGGACAACTTTCAACACACCGATGCACAAAAGTGAGTGAAAGTCGAGGAGTCTCACCTTCAAGGGGATGGAACAACAATTACATATGTGTGCCAAATGACTCCCCATATGTTTTGGCTTGGTCACAAAGCGGTCCAATCACCTCATCTTGTCACCACTGCATTTCATTTGCCACAACCAAGACACCACAAGTTTCAGGAGAATGGAGTAACAACTTTCTTTGCATCAGATGCAAAGCCTGCAGAACTGGTACGTATTTTTGTTATGTATTCATTCTATAAATTTTATACATTTATTCCACATAACATATTTAGTATAATATTATCATTCATACACGATTTTGTTCTATAGGACCACGGGGTATGCAAGGACCACAAGGACCAAAAGGAGATCAAGGTCAACAAGGCATTCAAGGTGACAAGGGAGATCAAGGCGATAAAGGAGATCAAGGGGATCGTGGTTCTACTGGAGCACAGGGAGCAAAAGGAGACAAAGGTGAAAAAGGTGAAAAAGGAGATAATGGTCCAATTGGTCCTCAATGCGCACCTGGAATGAAAGGAGACAAGGGAGATACTGGTGCAGAAGGTCAACAAGGGATGAAAGGAGATACTGGGCCACAAGGAGCTAAAGGAGATCAGGGACCACAAGGACAGCAAGGACGAAAGGGTGTTAAAGGGGATACTGGAAGTGCCGGACAAAATGGTGCTAAAGGAGATCAAGGAGACCAAGGAGTTCAAGGCGACAAAGGAGATAAAGGAGATCGTGGTCAACAAGGTACCCAAGGAAACCCTGGAGTCAATGGCCAAAATGGTGCTAAAGGAGATAAAGGAGAAAGAGGTATGAAAGGAGATACTGGCAGTCAAGGTCCAGCTGGAAATCCAGGAACTAATGGAAAAGACGGTGCTAATGGTGCCACCGGTCCACAAGGAGACAAAGGAGATCAAGGAGAAAAGGGAGACAAAGGAGACCGAGGCATGAAAGGTTCGAAAGGAATTCAAGGTATGACTGGCGAAAAGGGAATTCAAGGACCACAAGGTGAAAAGGGAGCCGACGGACCACAAGGACTACAAGGACTTAGAGGACCACGAGGGGGAAAAGGTGACAAAGGAGATCAAGGTCAACAAGGTGCTGCAGGTATGACTGGTGCTACTGGTGCTAAAGGAGAGAAAGGACTAAGAGGGATGAAGGGAGCAACTGGAGCAACAGGAGCACAAGGCGAAAAAGGAAATAAAGGAGACACTGGTGCAACTGGTGCACAAGGAGCTGCTGGAGAAAAAGGTGACAAGGGTGACACTGGCGCAACAGGAGCACAAGGAAACCAAGGTCCAAAAGGAGATACTGGTAAAAGAGGTCTTACTGGTCTAAGAGGAACTGATGGACAGACTGGAGCAGCAGGTGCTAAAGGTGATAAAGGAGATAAAGGAGACAAAGGACAAACTGGAGCCACAGGTGCTCAAGGAGCTCAAGGAGAAAAAGGAGACACTGGTGCAAAAGGTGATCAGGGACAACAAGGACAACAAGGTGCACAAGGAGTCAAAGGAGATAAAGGAGACACTGGAAGCCAGGGAGCACAAGGAGAAAAAGGAGATACCGGAGCAAGAGGAGCTACTGGTGCACAAGGAGATAAAGGAGCTACTGGAGCACAAGGAAGTACTGGACCTAAAGGTGACACTGGATCACAGGGAGAACAAGGCCAGCAAGGTAATATTTTCCGATATTTTTTAAAAGTAACAGCAAAATAACTTTTTTTCTCAGCAATTTCTTTCTTTATTCATTAGTTGTAACATAATTTTTAATGCTTTTTTAGGACCCCAAGGAAATGAAGGTGCCAAAGGTGACAAAGGAGAACCAGGACCCAGCGGCAGCCCTGGACTTGGAGGCCAAAAAGGAGACAAAGGTAAGACGAAGACTTCAAGATATAGTTTGATTATTATCTCTCTATATCATGTAAAGATTTTTTGTGTCTAAGAAAATATTTAAGAATTGCCTTTTATTTTATTTTAGGAGACAAAGGAGATAAGGGAAATACAGGACTACAAGGTGAAAAAGGAGATCAAGGTGCCAATGGTGCAAATGGAGCTAAAGGTGATAAAGGAGACAAAGGCGATAAAGGAAACCAGGGATCACAAGGTATCCAAGGACCTGCTGGAAGCGATGGTCTTAACGGTGCCAAGGTAATTATATTTCACTCTTATGTTCTAGCAATAATATAGTACCACTTAAAGCTTGATAATTAACTAATTATACAATGTAAATTATAGGGAGACAAAGGCGACAAAGGTGACAAAGGAGACCAAGGAAATACAGGTAGCACTGGAGCTAAAGGAGACAAAGGAGACAAAGGTGACGATGGTCCACAAGGAGTCCAGGGAGACCAAGGACAACAAGGACCCAAAGGTAAGAAAAACTATACTAACAAATAAATTGCGATAAAAATATAATTTCTTTGTAACCTTAAGGTGATATTGTAACGCAGATTTGGTAATGAAATATTTTTTTCCAAACAAACATTTCTACTCCACATTGGGATTATGCAAGTTTGAGAATTGTGTTATCTTTCGTATAGGTGATAATGGTCCTGCCGGAGATACTGTCTCTCATGGAAATTTAGTTTGTAAACTTTTAACAACTTATCAAAAATCGACCACATGTTATTCTGGCTTCGTAGCCACATGTTGCGGATGTGCTGCAGACGCACAGAAATGGACCATGCACGGAAACAAATGTACCTGTCATGGCTCATACGTCAATTATTCGTCAGCATTATGTTGCAAATTTAAAACTCACTAAACACGATTAGCTTATCTTTTACTTTTATAAACTCTATGTAACATATGCGGACGATAAAGATAACACAATTTTCATTGCTTCCAACAAGAGTAATGGAAAAAAATAAGAAAATACCAGCATCATATTTCTTTTTTTCGGACATGCGCACTATGCATGACATAATACACAACAATAAAATCATCCAAGCGCTAAATTTGTGTTATCTTTTTCGTCTAGGACCTACTGGAGACAAGGGAGATACTGGTGCTACAAGTGCTTTAACTTGTGTTTTATAAGGAAGGTGCCAATTCAATTGCTTCTTGCCCATACGGAAAGTCAGCAACATGTTGTTCTTGTGGTGCCGGCTGTAGCTCATGGATTATCCTCTATGGCAACATGTGTGTTTGCAAATGTAGCAAAACTGGATTTGCAGCCGCCATTTGCTGTAACATGACTCACTAAAAAAACTTCTAATATTCCAAGTTTTAAAAGCACAGAGAAAAGAGCTAGTTTTACTTTGGACTCTTAAAAGTCGTTTCTGTTGCATTTTGTTTCATAAAAGTGAAAGCGTTTTTTATTCCTTCTACTTTAAAATAATAAAAAAAAGATATTTTTATAACAAGGGACGTCTGGGTGGATGTGGAGAAGGTTTCTCAAATAATTTTTACTAGCTATATTTCAAACACTTATTTTTGTTTGTATATATACATATGCATACTTTTTATTTTCTTAATTGTAAGTTATATAAGGTTAGTGAGGAATTATTTCAATAGGACGTATAGATATATGTAAATACATGAATGCAGAATCTCAAAACACAGACTGTTTTATTTGTTTTTAAAATTTTTCTTTTATGTTAATTATATCCACTTTGCACGAAGCAACCCTAATTTATCTAGATTTGACCCTAACGATTTGAATTCAAACATTCTGTTCTCCTGAAAACACCTGACATAAATAGTTACAATTTGTTGAAATAGTGCTGCTGTAAGATTTTTTTCATACTTAAGGAATAACATTTAGGTAGTAGGATCCCAGAAGAAGTGCAAGTTCATGATGTCATATATAAAAAAATAATAAAGTTAACAATTTATACAAAGGACAAAGCGAAGTTTCCAAAAAATGTCGCTATCAGAAACGTTTCTCATTTTCAGACATTTTCATAGGAATTTCCCTTCTCTGAAAAATGTAATAGTTTATTTCTTCGAATGAATCAATTAAATCCAGCGAAGAAAATTAAGAAATCTAACAGTTTGTCAAATGCAGATGGTTTGGTCTTTTTCCTGTTTCGTTGGAAGGCAAACAAACATTAATAGTTATAAGTACAGATTAAACAAAATAGACTTCCCCTTGCTATCCAGGAAACCTTCGCCTAGCTACCCTTTTGCATAAAAAGTATCTTCATCTTTCACTCAACTTCGACCTCCACAGAAAAATAAATATTTACACTGAATTCCACTGAATTTTATTCCAAATGGCATGAGATCGTATGTATTTTCGCTAAAACTAAAAAGTACTGGATTGTATGAATTTAGGTTTTTCTTACGCAAGATGTTTATCATAAGAAAAGAAACATTTTGACACATTAAAACATTGAAAATGCAATCTCTTCTATTAAATAAGAAAACTGGTGTCAATATAAATCGAAGATTACACTAACTTTTGTCTTTAAGCTTTTTCGAAACACAAATTTAAACACTTTATATTCATATTAAGAACTCTACTACTGGTAGCCTATAATATTATCTAGAAAAATTAAAACAAAGTCCAAAAGAAACTAACAAAATATATACGTCAGTTCTACATTAGAAACGAAAATTTTCTGACGGAAAAACTTACGGATTTTTTTGGTCCGAAAATTTTTCCGTCCGAAATTTGTGTCTGCCGAAAGTTTTTTTGTCCGAAAATTTCTAATTTTTTTTAAAAAGGACCAGTGCATAGAAATTATATATAGGATAATCAACAAAATCAATAAAAACTGCAGTTTTTGAACTTATTATTGTCGTTATTTTCACGTTTTTTAGATCTTGATTGAATATATGTACACTATAAATGTCCTAGCCTTCTTTTTGTGTCATTTCCCGTAATCATTACTTTTGAAATTTGGTTAAAATTCGTTCAAAAGACTTACCCATACATTTTTTGCCTTTTATAAATCTTGTCCGAAAATTTTTCCGCTGAAATAAAAAATTGTGTCCGAAATTTTTTCCGCCGAAACATTTTCTGCCGAAAATTTTAGTTCTTAATGTAGAACAAATGTCTGATTAAGCAACATGATACAAAATAAGACAAATAGTTTAAAATAAATAAAAAATATGTCAAAAAATGTCGGATCATTAATTGTATATGCCGAACTTAGGTCTAAAACGTGAAAAAGAGTTATAAAGCGCCACTGGTTGGGCGTTCAGCTATCTCTTTACTCAAAATTTTAGACGGTGATTTTAGCATCTCAGCACTTAGGTTGCTAAGTCCTGCAAACCTCCTGCAAACCTGAGGATTTCCCTTTCAAGGCAAATTGTTTTTCCAACTGTTGCTATTGACTTTAACATGCTAAAAACCTTTGATGCCAATAACACTGAAGAAAAAAACAGTGTAAAGTTGTAGGACTATATTATGCCCTTACCCAGAAACTAATTTCAATATTAATGGGAAATCTGAAAATTTACGAAAATTAAATCTCGCAAAAGCCTAGTTTCTTTAGCATAAGTGACAAATTTCTTTTTTTGCGACTCGTAATTTGAAGATTTGTAAATTGGTTGAATTATCGCCTGGTCCATTTTTCGTCGGGCTTAATATTCGTCACCTCCAGTTTGGTTTTTAAATTTTGGAATGAACATCGCCTTCGGCATCTAACTACCGGCCTCAAAATAAACCCGCCCGGCGTGCAAAACGAAATACTGTATCCGGATGTTTAAATCATCAATTGCAAACAAAGCGATAGCTAGATTTTATAATTTAATGGTAAACCGATGTTTCTAGGATCTCCAAGAATATAAATCTTATATATAATTCTTTCTCCTCTCTCTTATCATCAACATTTAGGGAAAATTAAAGAGAAAAAAATGGAATTTGGAAAACTGGCACAGAAAGAATGGAATATGAAGTATGAAGATCAAATTTCATTCAAAATAGGAAGTATCAGCAGCAACCAACAATGGGAAAAGACATACCTGATGAGGTAGAAAAAATTGTGTAATACAATGGTTAAAATTTTGACTTTTGAAAAAGATTATTATTCTGCAGTAAACATCATGCCTCATATGTTGACTGACCTGAAAAAGTATTGCGTAGATTTGAATGGGATCTTCACTGTCGATACCACTTTTCAGTTAGCTGAAATCTTTGGCTGCCATACTCATCATATCCCAATATGTCATTACTAAATCAAAAGGGCAAGCATCCAGAATTTCCTGGTCCCAGCCAATGGCAATTTTGAAAAGATAGGCAGTCATATAAACGCTTTGCTGGTGAAATTGTACTTGCTGAACCCAGTTTGCGATTTATACATAAAGTTGGACATGACCTTGACCAAGCTATATCTGGAGGTCTTGATGATGTTTTTGTCAACCCCAGTTATTTATGGTGTACTAGGCATTTGCAGGAAGCACACAGTCGGAAATTAGCTGATATGGGTGCAAATAGAAAGTCACTTGAGAGAATACTTGCAGACATCTATGGTACACAAAACGGCCCTGTATTAGAATTTGGATTAGCAGATGTAGACGATAGTGACGACTTAGACTTTGAAGGAGCCATGGAATGACATTCTTTTTGGTTTTCATGACTTGTTCAGATCCAAAAGTTTAGCTAAGTTGAAGGAATGTTTAACATTATCTGCTCGTACAGGAAATGGAATCATAGGGCGTTTTTATTCTAATGGTCTTGAGCTAAAGCATAGACTTCAGAAAAAAAATGCATGACTTGAATGTTGGAACCGAAATTTTCGAAGTGACTAATACGTTAGAACGCTGGGTCAAAGAAAATTATTTGGATAAGAGTGTAAAAGCATTATTTTGATCAGGGAAAGTATCGTTTGGCACCAGGTTATAAACAGTTCCACATAGAACCAACAAAATTCATAAAATGGAGCAAAGAAAGGCAAAATCAACATTTGGAACGCTTCTTAGCATTCTCAGCTCCACAAACCACCACATATAATAAACCGAGCAATGCTGGATTGAAGGGGAATGAAAAATGTGGTGACAAAAAGGAGAATTAATCTCCTGAATTAGATATGTTCATTGAAAGAGTAGCATCGCCTCAAAAGGTAACACCATTGAAAATCAGAAAAAATAATGAAAGCTCTTGGGAAGTTAACAAGAAAAATGCCAGTGGTGATGTGGTGGATCCATTCAACCCAGATACACCTAGACAAACTGCATACCACCTGGTGCATAAGAGGTATAAGAAAAGTTTTCCTGCATCTGTCCAACGCTGTCTGGAATGTCGCATATGTTTCACTGACATGGATTGGGTCGCAGTCAAAACAACGGCTCTCCAGGAATATACAAACAAAGAAGGGAGAAGAGTAAAGTCAGTTGGCGGTAACATTTATCTTCATTATCTCACAAAATGCATACACGAGTACGATCAAAATTTTTCTTTCTCATCTGCTCGAGTATCGCGTGATATTCAATCTGTTCTTCGTGAGAATGAGTTGGAAAAGTTAAAGGAGAAAGGCTGTATTACTGAGTAGTTTGTTAGTGTTTTAGATTACCTTTTTGAATTTTATACCAATGTTCTTAGTTGTTCCGTTTGTTAAGGATGTTTTCATTTTGTTCTATTACAGTACTTGAACTGTGACTGATGTATAAGAATTCACTATTCTTGATGAAACATATTCTTTTTAAAACTTATTTTTACAAAAGAAAATATATAATATACTCCAAACAAATGCTGTTTAAAAAAGAGATGATTTTATATGATTTTTACTACACATTTTATTACATATGTTATTTTTTATTGTGTATAGGATATTTTTTATTTATTAATATCTTGTTTTTCACAATACCTGGCCTACTATTGCTCTCATTTGTAAGTGAGACTCACGCTTCTTATAACTGCCCCATGAGATTCAAACATTCTGATTTACATATCATTCTCCCGGTTTGTTTGCCTATACATGCTAAAGCATAGAACACGACCGTGGTTTAAAAATAACCAACGACCTCTTTCTGCTCTCTTCCTGTGTAATTTTTTATTTTGTTCAGTGTTGATATCACTTCAGGTTGAAACAACGGAGAGAAAACAATGTTGAAAAAGACGTTGGATTTACGTCAGTCGCATCGACGTTGCAAATACAACGTTGATTCCAGTCCAAACGTTGAAAAGACGTTGAATTTAGGGTAGCGACGTCGTGACCAGAATTCAACGTCGAATCAACGTTGAATAAACGTCGTGCGCCTTAGATGGGAGTGGGAGGTAAGCTATGTCACACGCTCTTAAGAGCCTTCAACAAAAAAATAGTACAAAAAACTGATTTTTGGATAACAATTTCCCTTAGATAAATAAATAACATGAAAAGTCATTCGGTGAAAAATTGTCTTTAGAGTGAAGGTAAAATTATAGTGGTCTTTTATTCCTTCCTGCCCAACCTCTTACGTCTTTCATAAATACAGCGTTTTCACAAGGCATCTGATCTTTGGCGCTTTTTAATTCTAGAAGTAAGTTAACACGACGGTGATCAGGACATGCGTGATACGGACGTGGAATGTCATAGTCGTGAAATTCCTCCTTGAGAACAATATCGTGAAAAATCTCCATTTCTTTGGGATATGTTCCATGGAGGGATATATACGTTTGGCAAAGTTCCTTTCTTCTTCGCAGAGCTGAATTTAGTGAGGCTTGACCTTGGTAGATTCTCTTGTTTTCTGAGAACCATGTGACGTTCTGCGTGTCCATAACATCATAAACCCAACTCGAGATAGAGTCAGTACCAAACTCAGTGCACACAAGGTCGCTTTTCTTGTAGAAGATTTGTAACAAATTATAAGAAAACATCTGATATCCTTCGTCAATACGAGCTGGTTTGCAATGCGTGTATCCGGAATATAACCATTCCACGGGTCTGAGTTTTAGTTCGTAAATCAATCTTTGTACGCACAGGTAATGATCGTCATCTATCCTGAGATAATATTTAACTTTCATGTGTTTCATCACATAGTGCATCGATTTATAAGTTCGAACAGCGAAATTTCGACCTGGCGGTGAATCTATCACAGCAATATCGTAATTGTTGTTTCTCGACTCGTTCATGTGTTGTTCAAAAACTTCTTTCGGCAACTTTTTGTTGTGTATGTCTAACCCGTCAAAAAAAAATTTGTAGTGGCAGCCTATGTTTTTAGAGCAAAATTGTAACCAAGTTTTTCGAATGATCTTTCTTCTTTCCACATTCCCAGTAAAATGTGACTGTATTCCAATAAATAAAAAATAAGTTTCCGTGATATTTTCGCTAAAAGGTCTTATGATATTTACGTGAATTTCAGCCTGGCCATAATTCATAACAAACACACAACTAATGAATATAATTGTTATTAAAACTAAAATTGATAATGTAGTTTGAAATATCTTCTTATTACTCATTCTTGTTTTTATTACGTAGCTTCCAGCAAAACCTAATTTTTAATCAAACAACCTCTTGTGTCTCATCTAAGCATTTTGATTTGAATATCTATAATGATAGCTGTATTATAGAATGTTTTAATTAGCTGTGGAACACACAGCTAATTAAAATCCTGACCTTCTGGGATTTAAATGAAGATATGTGTATCTCGGACGCGGTTAGTAAAATTGACGTTTAATCAGCCATTTTAGAGCTTAGGGTTGGAAAAGATCTCTTTTTGTCTTGTAAATACTTTGATTAAGAAATTAAATTTTTAAATGCTTTTTATAATTGAAACTATTGTTTGAATTAATATGCTTTTCGTTTGGATTAACAAAAAAGTTGCGAGTTGATTTCTTGTGCACGCAAATAGAAACCAGTCTCAACTGCAATCAGAAAGCAGGCTTAATTTTCGCATTCATGTTGCCAATAAAACTGATTAAAAAAATATAAGACGGAGAACATTTTTAAAACCGTTATTCAACTAGACAAAAACAAATTGCGAGTAAACATTATTTTGAATTCGAACCGAGTCCAGCAACACATCGTATCGTAATAAAATATAAAGAACATTCTAACTTTATTAACACTTCATGTACAACAAATGTTTTTGCCGCTATAGTAAAAAATTTAACGAGTTTACAAGTATCATGAATGATGGCGCAAAACGTTTATACCTATTTTGTTATGGATCACAAAGTAATTTGTTGTCAATTGCAATAAAAAACTACGAACAATGGATTAAAAAGTTTTGAACAAAGTAGACAACAACTAACAACTGAAAATCATTGTGGCAGTAGTATTAATAAGTGACCAACAATTTTTATCAATAATACGGAAGCTTATTAGGGCCATGTGTACACATTTTATTGATCAATGTTGTATCTCGAGATCGAAGAAAAAAATTTACGTGGGTTTATGACTTTGGGTTAAAAAAAATTATGAGAGGATGGTATGGTTAAGTCAGTTTATATTGTTTGTGTTGCAAAATGCTGTTTTTTGAAATTTTGTGTAAACTTTTGTGGAAATAGACCACGCAATATATACTGAAAGAACAAATTTTTGTAGAATCGGACTTCACTGTAAGCTGTTGTATAAGCTGATGTCTTTATATTTCGTAATATAAACTATTGTTGGGGAGAACTAACTGTATGTGATGTCATTTTTGCTGGAAGAAAATTCCATGGTTTCACGGTTTTGTTTTTCTTGAGAATTTTACAAAATTTTGTAGGGATAAATGTTTGCTGGTGATAAAAACATTACTTAATGTTCTGACTGTTTTTGTTTTTTATATTTTGTAATCTAAACGCAAAGACTGTATGCACTGAAATCACTGATTTTTTTAAATTTTGATGTGTTTCATAACCTTTTTGTGGAAGATTAATGGGTAATGGCAATATACGATATGCTGAATGAAATTATTTTTGTTGATTTAAATGTGTTTCTCAAAAACCAATCTGTTTTACATTTTGTGTAAACTTTTGTTTACGAACCGTATAATGTTTCCAAAATAATGATCTTTTTTTATTCAAGTTTATTCTTTGCTTATTGATTTTTTGACATTTAGGTTCAAAATTGTTGGTAAAGGGCAGTACGGATCATCATACTAAAAAAGAAAAAATTTTGTGTTCTTAACTAGTTGATTTTTACATTTTGTGTAAATTTTTGTGGGAGAGGATGGTATGCAACTGAAATGACTGATTTTTGTAGATTTAAATTTGATATTTTCCAAGCTATGGCTTTTTCATATTTTTGTATAAGCTTTTAAGGGAAAGACAATATTTAAAATGTGTAAAGAACTTATATTTGTTGATTTGTGCTAACTCTTGCAGGCCAACTTTTTGACATTTCATAATCAAATACTGAGGGTTTTCAACATAATCACTTATAAGATGTACATATTTGAGATGCGTTATTTCTGACATTGTTATTATCCGTGTTGTGACTGACGATGTTGTAATTGAAAATTGGAAATTAAATTTTTAATTCCTGATGTGATATCTCCTTAGGCGTTCGTCGAGAATATATGATCCTGTACATTATTTTGACCAGCGTTTCAACCTCTACACATTACAGATAAAGAATAAACAAATTTCGCGAATTTTTTTATCTGCACTGCACTGCTGACGTCAGCAAAACATCTAAAACAACTTTCTTTTTATTGACCTTCTGCCTAAGTGGATTTCTCCACGGGCTTTATCGACTAGTATATAATAATACGGAGTGTTTGTGACGGTCATAGTGGATATCGTCATTTTCCTTTGATGTAGCCGAAATTTTCTTTGAAGTCGTCGAAAAATTTATGTCCATTTTGCTAGCGGGTTTACTTTGTTTACATCACATACATGAAAGCGACTCAATTTGATTTGCTGAAATAAATTTAACGGCTAACTTTCTAAAAACGGTGTCCTTTTGCCACCAAAAACACACAAAAGAACGATCCCTTTATCCTGAAAAAAGTCCAAGTGAAGAAGTAGAAAAGTGAAGTGAGAAGTGGTACCTAGAGCTAGAAGTAAAGTTAGGAGAGTAGAAAATAGAAAAGGCTAGAGTTTGAAGGGGATTTGAAATCACAAATAGTAAGAACTTTGATGTTTTTCGACGTTTAGTTTTTATGTCGCTGGAGCAAGCAGACTCGCATTTTCCAGGAAAAGCTACTTAAATGCCTCAAATTCTTAAAGTTTTATATTTTACCGCTTTTAACCTAGCCACCATAATTAATGTATCCCTGGCGCGTAACTAATGTGTTTGTCCTAAAATTCAAAATGCTACATAAAGCTGTTAGCTGACTAACAAACGGAAAACTTTGGTTTGTTGAACTCACTGCTCACTGTAATGTTATTATTTTTACATTACTATTGTTTCTCTTTATATGTGTTTTACTAAGCATAAATAGCTAGCTTTAGTTTAGCTAAGTGTTCCCAGTGTAAGTATATTTAACTGGGGGTCTTAGCTACTGTTAGCTAGCAATGTAAGCCTCCAATGCCAGCTCCTCATCCCATGGCTAGCTCTAACCTATGACTTATATTGTTATTCCTCTTTTTTAATTATCTATAGCTATTTCCAAACTTCTCTTCTTTTATGAGCACGAATTATGATGTAACAAGCCTTGAACTTTTGCAGGATAGTGTGATGTATTTTTATGCCCATAGAGTATATATAATTCTTTTCACATTTCCTGTAAACTTTACAAGGGGACCACGTTCAATATGACAAGTGGAATAAATTTTTTCAGAATTTAAAGCGTGTGTGTTAAGTTAATTTTTATTGTTTTGTTTCTGACATCCTGTTAAACCTTTTTCAGCCTACATGTAAAATGCCAGGTTACTTTTACAGGGGGTTGTAGACATTTGATTGGAAATTTACAGGGGTTTATGACTTTATTTTAATTTATGAGAGGATGGTATGGTTGTTCGTGTTTTTGTTTGTGTTGCAAACTGCTGTTTTTAAAAATTTTGTGTCAAATTTTGTGGGAAAAAGACCACATGCAATATACTGAAAGAACAAATTTTTGTGGAATTGGACTTCACTGAAGGCTGTTGTGTAAGCTAATGGCTTTTTCATACTTCGTTTTATAAACTTTTGTTGGAGAGAACTAAACTGTATGTGATGTCATTTTTGCTGGAAGAAAATTCCATGGTTTCACGTTTTTGTTAAGGATTTTAAAATTGTATATAGTAATAACTGTGTCTGGTGATGACATTGTTCATTAATTGTTCCGACTAAAACTTTATGAAATGCCTAATTTTTCTATAATTTGATGTGTTTCATAACATTTTTGTGGAAGATTTATGGGCAATGGCAATATAGAACATGCTAAATGAACTGATTTTTGTTGATTTGGATGTGCTCCTCAAAAACCGATCTGTTTTACATTTTGTGTAAACTTTTGTGGGGACGCACCGTATATATATACACTATGTTTTCCAAAAATAATATCTTTGTTGATTCAAAATTTACTCCTTATTCTTTTTTGACATTTACGTTTAAAATGGTTGGTAAATGTCACTACAGATCATCATACTAAGAAAAACATTTTTGTGCTCTTAACCGGTAATTTTACATTTTGTGTATATTTTGGGGGAACAGGATAGTATGCAACCGAATAAATGATTTTCCAGATATAAATTTGATGTTTTTTGACACTTCTGATTGAAATATTAAAGGGTTTCAACATAATCAAACGTAATCACTTTATAAGATGTAAATATTTGAGATGTGTCATTTCTGACTTTATTATTATTGTTGGTGTTGTACATGATTCTATGCATTATTTTGATTAGCGTTTCAAGCTCTACACATTGGAAGCAACGTGTCAACAAATTTCAGGAAAAAAATATTGTGTATTGACGGGTCCTGGCAGACGTCATCAAAATCAAAATACAAGTTATGGTTCTCTTTTCCACAGTGCAAATTTCTAAAGAAATTTTTTTGTACTTTAGAGGACTTTACTGACGTCAGCAAAATTTTAAAATTTTAAAACACTTATATCTCCTTATGTGTTTGCGAACACATATGATCCTATACATTATTTTTATCAGCGTTTCAATCTGTACGCATTACAGGCAACAGATAAGCTACATTTCGCCAATCTTTTTTTGTATAGGCACTGCTGACGTTAGCAAAATCTGTAAAACAACCAAATCTTCTGCCTGAGTGGATTCCTCCACGGGCCTTATCGACTAGTATGTTAATAAAAATACCATCACATCTATGTAAATCTTAGTAAAATCATTTTTATTATTTTGGCTATAACTGACGTATATCGCAGACCAGCTAACGTAGTCAGTGTGGAAGAAAGAGGTGAGGGCAAAAAATCTTTTTTGCCCTCCTTTTTTTCCTTGTAACTTGTAAACCAATCCAACATGAAAATGTTGCATTTCAATCGTAGATTTTCTTTGATCTTGCCGAAATTGTTGGATGAAATGTTTGACAGCGATCAAACTTCATCCAACATCATCCAACACAATTTTTTTCTTTTTTCTTGAAGTTTTTAAAATATTTAAAATGCGCAAACCAATCACAAAAAATGAATGTTGGATGAAATGTTGGACTGGTTTGCGCCGGCCTTTACACCTGACAACACAACACCCATTATTCTAGGTTGCTATATAATATTTCGTACCAACATTTTACTACAGCTTTCAAGGAGGGATCGTGAATATGACGTTGTTCCGAGATTTATTTGTCGAGGTTTAAACGGCGACTATGAAACTAACTTTCTCGTGAAGAACGTAAAATTTTCAGTTATAAATTTATTCGCCGTTAAGAAGAAAAATGGAGTCATTTATCAACAAAATCACAGACTTAGCTAAGTTTTGTCCTTCCCATGATGTATACAACCCCGGATAAAATATGTTGGGAAAGAAGGCGGAATTTCAAAGATCCACCAACGACAAGCCGTTTCAAGGAACGCCGCTTCTATCTGCGAACTTGTCAAAGTTTTTTTTATCAATGTTCACCGCGGAGTTAGGATTCAGATAAATGCTTAAATCCAAAATCTTAAACAGTGACAATTTTTGCTGACGTCAGCGCACTCCAATTCCGCAATATTTTAGAACTTTCCAGGCCGTTGAGAGGATTGCTCAATAATGCGGACATTGTGAAAAGTACAGCTAGCACAATTTCGACGGTGGTTATTAGTACTACACCTCTGCCAAAGTAAAACGTTTGCAGACTGCCGGCTGCAGTGTATTGGCTAAGTGATGCTTTTTTCCCATTTCAAGAAAAAACCGGATAATTTCCCGACTATTATTTTTATCGTTGGGTTGTTATCGCAAATTAACAAAGCTAATTAATTGTCACAACATAATGATTGATACAAACCAATCCTATTGATCTGTTTTTCGCTTTACGCGCCAGCCAAGTATCAGAAAGCGAAAAGTAACTTATAGGAACGCTATACAGTTCTCGCGTCGGACAACGCCCAAAATTTGTCGGCAAGATTTTGTGCCCAGTAAGGTGATTAGACTGGTAAAAAAAAACAGCCAGATTTTCCGTTATTTAAATTTTCTGGCTAAAAATAGTCTTGGGACGAGGTACAAAAATTTCGTAAAAAAATATTTCTTTGTACAAATTCACAGGCTATAAACAATTATAGAATTATATATATAAAAAAGAAATTCTAAGAAAAGAGTGAAATGGAAGAATGGGATATTAACACATCATGGCGCTGGGATAATTTCCCGAATTTCATTAATTATAATAATTATGACGTCATCCAAAATTTTATAATGTTTCTGTGCTCTTCAAATAAGAAATAAGAAGATAGAATATTAAATTATCATGATAATATAGAGCAATATAATATTCTGGATGGATTTTATTTAGATTTGAAGAAAATAATTATTTTGAAAACAAGGCTATCCTTAGAAAGCTCTGCTATATGAAGGGTTTGACCGTAACTTTCAGCTCGCAATTGAGGCACTTTAGGAACAGAAATATTTACGAAATTTGGTAATTTGTTCTACCTTTTAATAAAGAACTTAGGGATGAAAATCATTTTTAGTTGACCTCTTTAATTAAGTTTGGCATAATTAGGAAATTCGGGAAAGATCTTTTATTTTCATTTTTCGGCAGGAATTAACTGTTATTTAGCTGTTACATACAAAGGACAGGGGAATTTTGGAAAGTGGCACGATCGTGTAGTCCAACCGTAACAGTTTAGAAAATTTCACAATGTAAATATTAGCTAGAAAAAAACATAACAAAGAAAATAATTTTCTCGATCAGTTAGAAAAAAAAATAAACAAAACAAAACTAAAAATTAGAATATGTAAATAAATATACCACAAACACCCGCAACACACGAGATTTTAATTATCATACATAATTTGATTTTATTGGGTGTGAAATGACACGTGTACTTAACGTGACGTCACGTGGTTGAACGTCCTGCTATTGTATGACACATTTGCTGACATTCGATCTCGTTTTATCTCTCAGTTGTTTTAAATTCTTATGGTAAGGATCAAATTTCAACCCGGCATTGCACAAACGCAAAACCTCTGCGTGTTTATCCATTTCAATCATGCACCACGCGCACGAATAAAACAACTCGACAATTTCATCGCCATTCGAGTTGATTGTCACAATCTCAATTGTTTTCTCTTCTTCTACAGCGAGGGCCGCTATGTAATCCTCGCATGCTTTCAACTCCTCACCTTGTGAGCGATAATACTGAGCTCGTAAACATATATCGTCAGCAGTAGGTTGCAAGTTAATCACCTTGCCTAAGTCGCGCAACCATTTCTTTGTCTCGTCTATTTTATAATGACATTCCATTCTACCTCGAAGCGAGGCTACATCTTTTGTATATAACATGGACGCGATGTTGTAATACGCTAAGGCCTCGCCGTGCTTTTGAATGTCGGCTAGAGTTCGTGCTTTGCTTGTTACTTTATCAAAAATATTTTTCTTCATCTTCTGATCTAAATAGGATAAAATATGCAACACTTCCTCCGCGTTGGTTTTCATGTCTTTTAAGTACGTAGTAGCATCGTCAAATTTTCTTTGTTGGGTTAAAAAGACGCCTTTCCAGGCGACAAACAGGGGGTTGCCCGGGAACGTATTTAAGGCGCTGTTTGTTTCGTAATGAGCTGCGGATGACTCGTTCGCCACGTATAAAGCTTCAATATAGGTCGACACGTAGTCTGTGTTGTTTGGGAAGACTTTACAAAGGAATTCACTGTACTTTACTGTTTCGATGTTAAAAATATGATGCGAAATATTTTCCATGGAGTGAATATCATTGAGATGGTGATGAGTTTTTTTGTGTTTGGTAGTCTCCTCGAGTTCTTGTTTAATGTATTGTATAATCAACTGTCCGAAAGTCAACGCATGTTCCATCGGAAGTTTTGTCAAGCATTGTTGACATGCGCTTGCGTCGATGGAGAATGCTTTCTGGAAATCCAATATGGCTTCCTCTACGTGTGTAGTGACTGCATATAACACGGCACGTGCACACAAAGCCGCCGCAATAGAATCGTCTGCATGTAAACATTTATTAAAATCGTCTATAGCTTTGTTATAATCATTCATCTGAATGTAGCAAAAACCACGTGATAAAAACAAACCAGTTGCCGATAATCCAATCGCTGAGATGGCAACCGAGAAGCATTCCGCCGCTTCATGGAATCTTTCAGTTCGGTTAAAAAAGCGAAAGCCATGAAGGCGATGTACGCGGGCGATTTCTCTTCGATCTTCAATTGGTAGGTTGGAGAGATCATCAAGTAAGCCTTGCATTCCCCACATCATGTATAAAGTGCGAAAATCCTCAGTTGCAGCTACGTAAGCGCCTAGTTTTAACCTCAAATTCGCTAAGTAAACCATGGGTAGTCTTTCCTCAGGGTAGTCTTTTACTAGCTTGACAAGAAAAGCTTGAGCCAGCTCATATTCTCCGCATAAGACGAGGCAATCCACGTGTAGGTTGGCGAATGAAAGTTGGTCAGGATTTTTATAAGAAAGTAAATAGCTGACAAGCATTAGCATTCGCTTGGCTTCATAAACATCACTTTTCATATCATCGTCACTATCAATTTCTTTGAAATCATTCAAAAGTTGCTGAAACCATGTCTGGGCTTCGTGAAGAATAAAGCGGAGGTCGTGGTCATGAAATTGTTCCAGAATGTTCACAATAGTCGCTCTGTGTTCGTCCACTTTATACGTACGAAAAATATCCATGCCCTTTGCTGTATCTTCGGATAGAAAGGACAAAAAACCCTTTAAAATGGTGAATTCTTTTAAATTTCTGATTTCGCATTCAGAGAGCGTGCTTTCAATTAAATGCAAAGCGTTAATACAATCGCCATTATCAATTAAGCAAAATACTTTCTGAATAATAATTTCTTCAGCGCTTTTATTCACTTCTTCTAGAAATGTTTTAGCTATAGCTAAAGCCTTTGAAGTCTCATTTGCTTTCCTGTATATTTTACATAACAACTCAAACGGTTTCTCTTCATTTGGCATTAACTTACAAGCTAGTTGCGCATGCTCATTAGCTGTTTTAAAGTCAGTGCTTGAAAGGGAGCTTTTGTTTTGAATAACATTTGTAACGACAAAAACACAAATTTGTCCCATTTTAAACTTCTCTGAATCGTCAAGACTTATTAAAATAGGTTCGAAAAATGGTTTACTGAGAATGTCTGTTAGAAGTACGACACAAGGGTAGTAATTTTCAGCCTTCAAATGTATACTAATCATTGTACGAATGCTATCTTCTTCAAAGTCCACTTTCATAATCTCGCGACGTAAATAATACGCTTTCCGTAAACAGTTCTTTCCTTGTATACTTTCTTCATTTAAACTCACTTGACTTCGTTTACGTCCAAGGGAACCATTTTGTAAATTTAACTTCAACTCGTTTTCGTAAGCGCTGTTGGAAAAACTTAAATCCCCGACAGAAGACTTTTTTAAACTACCTCGCTTTTCTTGCTGTTTCGACGAGCGCCGATTTTTCTCTGAACCACATATGCATAAAAATAACGCTTCTAAATCTTGATACTCAAGCTCCAATACTTTGGATAAAAATAATTCTTCTTTCTCTTTCGTTTCCAAGAAACTCTGATTGAATTCGACGTTAGCTTTTTTAATATTTTTGTTTTTAGCTTCCGATACAGCATTTAATAGAAGTAACATAGTGGATGGTTCGTTTTCTTTGTTAGAGAAGTTTGTGTTGACAAACAAAGATTTCGAAGCCGTTCTATTAACAGCCATTTTTAAAAAGACGAGTCGCTCACACTAGATGTAGATTTCACAGTAAATAAAAAACGACGTCTTGCTTGTTTATTTCGCATTATATTTATGTTTTTTCATGTAACTCTACACCAACTTTCTGAATAGCTAAAATAATAACTTTTCTTTTCACTCTCTTTCGAGATTAGTTAAGTGTTTATGCGCGTAAAATAAACAAGATTTCTGAAAATAAAACGCATGATACAAAACTCACAAAAAGAACTTGCGGTACCGTAAGTTCATACATGGTTTCAGCTTACGTCATGCGGGTGAAATGTATCCGCCAGTTGGACACAAACTTTCATTATTCATGACAAAACGGAAAGAATATATTTCTTTAGTTTGTTTACTTTTGTTTTTAAGATTCAAGCAGGACAACCTCTTTTTCATGAGTCACATGTTTTTGTTTACCTCTTTGAGGTTTTCTAAATTCGTGTTTTTTTCTCAGACACTACGTTGTATAAAGTCTAATCGCTGTCAAGTTTTCGTTAAGAACAAAAATATAAGATAAAAATTCAAATAACTGTGGAGAACTTTACATAGAGCAACTTTGATTTAACCTTCACTAATTATTAATTTTTTTAACTCGATCAGAGAAGTTTATGAAGTATATACGTCATATTCACTTCTTAATCATTTTTAAAACCTCCTCCAAAAACCCCCCTAAGAAGTCGTAGGATGATAAGTACTGTGTAAAAAAGGCGTTCCAACTTTAATAGCGCTTCAATTATCGTCACCAATGATTAGTAATTTATGCAAACTTTCAAAAATACATCCTCCCTCTAAAAATTTAGTGTATAAGAACTATCAAAAACCTCGTCAGCCTGAATTTCCACATAAGAACAATAATATAACCAGAAGCTTAAACATTATTAAAAAATCCTCCCTCTAAAAATTTAGTGTATAAGAACGTATCAAGAACCTTGTCAGCCTGAATTTCCACATAAGAACAATAATATAACCAGAAGCTTAAACATTATTAAAAAAGAAACAGAGTCGAAAAAGTTTCTTTTAAAATTGATATTTTGACCTTACATTCCAAAGGCCATCATCAGAATGCATATATTTCTACAGTAAAACGTATAAGAAGTAATAAAAATTTTATTACTTCTTCAAAGGTTATATTATTTACGATCAAGTTGTTTGCTCGAACTGATATTTTTACACATAAGAACAATTTTTTTATTTTGTTTAATAGTACGTTTATGTTTTTGTAATAAAATAACATCAACATCCTTTACTTCTTCCAATCCTAAAAATAATCAATATCGTTCGTATATTTGACCAAGCATTTCTCGATTTAAAAACATCCACTCTCAGCTGAAATTCAGCCGTTCTTATAATTCAATACAGTGGAAAAAAAAAATTGTGCTGATACAAAAGGTTAGACTTTAAAGAAAAGATGTTCTTGAAAATGAAAAAATAAACACCCCATACAAAAAAGTTCTATGACATTATGAGCAATGTTCTAAGAAAATCTATGTGAAACTAGAATGTTCTTAACTCAGTTTGATGTTTTTTACCAGTTATCGTGGTTTGTTTTTATATAAAAATCGTGTATATGCGCATTCATATAACTTAATTTGTCAAAAAAATTTTCGGCACGTACGATAAACGGAAAGAATAAAGACCTTCATCCAAGAATAACACAATCAAATATTGATAGATTCATATAGAAAACGTAAAAGAATTTGGCCGTCTTTTAGTGTGTCATCACGAAATATTGTTTTTCTAGCTACTAAGCAGTCGATAACCAACCGTGTACTGGATAGCTGTCATCTAGAGGACATTTTCTTACCTTCAAAAATACAAGTCAGTTTGTATAAACAACGCACTTCATATTTGGTTTCCTGATAAACATCCGTTCGCGTGTCTGTTCGAAATCCTTCTTCTTTTCCTTAAAGGGGCTACGAAACGGCTGTTGGTTTTTGACTTTAGTGACTTACGCGTAAGTCGAGCTAATGGCGGTAGAAAAGTTTATGATCGCTGAGGACAAAAACAACAACTTAAATCATCTTTAATGACAAATGTAAAACTGAAAGTGACAAAAGTTCCCTACATACATTGGATATCTTCTAACTCAAACTTTCTAATAAAATAAACTTCAAACGCAAGTTCTTGTCAATTTCGCGAACATAAGTTCCCGCGAAAATTAATAGAAAACTCGCTATTCGCGAAATTCGCGAAAATTAATTACCGCGAAATTAGATTTTTTTCATATTTGAAAAAAGATTTAAAAATTCTTTTCTTCTGATTTACCTATAATATAAATGCGAATTTCAACCAACCTCGTCCCCAGGGTCTTGCGGCCCCTGAGCCGTTATTACAGAGTGGCCATCAACAAGGCAAAATGCCCTGGGAACTAGGTTGAATTTCAACTTCAACAGTCTTTATTTTATGTCTCTTAGAAAAACGCCCTTGAAAAACGGTATAATTGAGAAACAAAGCCTTTTTTATGGAAATTTTAATTCTCGCCAAATACTAGAACTTCCCAACTTCAATGTCAATTTCGCGAAAATTAGTTCTCGCAAAAATTAGTTAAGGTATTATAAGAAACTGGCTTATAAGAAACTTAGCAGTACACGATTCTCTATAACTCGACTTTCTATTACTCGAACCTTTTCTTTAAAAGGGGTCTGGTTCGAGTTTAGTGTGTTAAAAAAAGCTTTGGCGCGAGACAACTGTTGTTTTATTTATGTTTGTTTATGAACGCTATAGCTATTAGTAATTATCTTTGTCTATAAGTATGACTGTAGACGAATTAAAAAAGATTTTACGTTTAAGATTTTACGCTTAAGGGGATTAAAAGTTTCTGGATCTATACATTTAACGCTGGTATAAAAATTGATTCGTTGATAAGTATCATTTTATTTCCAGCAAGAAGATGAAGTCAAGGAAGCCAACCGCTTCTCCAGAATCAATTTGATATTTAGAACCAGGGAATTCATTTTATTCTGACCACAAAATAAACCATTTTTTATAAAAACAACAAGCACAAGGTTCACAGTTTTCAGGTAACAAACAGTTGTGAACGTGTGAACTTGAAGAAATTGGACACAACATTCAAACAGGTAAAGTAGTGGACAATTTATCTTTTCTGGAACCTCTATATCTGAGTTACTTTCTTCCAGGTTTAAGTCGTGCATAATCATACACAAGATTTAATGTGGGATTGGGATTCTCTTCAGTGGGGATTTTATCAAAGAACACACACCACACACGCGATCACTTGCACAAGGACGCCAGACTTATCTTCACGATCCCTCTTTTTCTGATGCACGCATTCCTTTGTCACTATTTCTTTTAAGACTTGGGAAGCAAAACAAACGTAAAGAAGGTTTAAAGCCACAGCTCTCCTTAATCAGATTAGGATGAATATCACATAAAGATTCCCTCCAATGCCTAAGTTGATATAATACGACCAACGACAGCGCAATTAGCAGGACCCATAAAACTGAACCAAAAACTAATTATTGGCTTGTAAATTATCTTGCGTATTACTTGTTTTCTCCTAAAAGTGCGGGGATTACTTTAACCACACTAAACACGTTCCAGGACTCTTTCATTAATGGCGGAGACAATAGCCAAATTGGTGTAGTCCCATAAAGTACTTTCTCTCTAAAACTCCCAATAACAATTGAGCAACACAATTGTGTCGCGTATTGTTTGTAAACACTGTTTGTCTTTGTGTTGACATGATGACATAAGCCGGATGTCTTAAATGATTCGAATGTCAGTCGAACAACTCAATTGCGTCACACCTTTATTGAATGCATTGTTTATATACGTTTTGAAACTTTGCAGTCATGGCGGCCGTTGTTGAGAACAAATCATATAAAAGAATAATAACATGCTAGGACTGCAAGAAATTGGCCATATATGCCAAAAAAATTGGACATTTATGTAAGAAATTGGCCATATGTAAGAAATTGGATATATATGTAAGAAATTGGACATATTTGCAAAATTGGCCATATATGAAAAATGGACATATATGCAAAAATTGGCCATATATGCAAAAAATTGAACATATAACATATGTAAGAAACATATATGGCCAACATATTTGACATACATGTAAGAAACATATATGGCCAACATATTTTGACATATATGTAAGAAACATATATGGCCAACATATTTGACATATATGTAAGAAACATATATGGCCAACATATTTGACATATATGTAAGAAACATATATGGCCAACATATTTGACATATATGTAAGAAACATATATGGCCAACATATTTGATATATATGTAAGAAACATATATGGCCAACATATTTGACATATATGTAAGAAACATATATGGCCAACATATTTGACATATATGTAAGAAACATATATGGCCAACATATTTGACATAGTTTAACTGACTTTCTAAATACACTTTTTTTTATAAGAACGTCAAATTTCTGCCGAATGTGTTTATTTTTATAACATCTTTTTAGTCTTAAATGCTCTTATTTGCGTTCCTTGAAAAATCTGTTCAAATTTACGGATGATAATGAATATTTTTAGGATTGGAAGGAAATGAATAACAATTTCTGACAAAAAACATACATGTGTCTGGTGAAAGAAAGAAAAATTGTTCCAAAATAATTCTGGACTATTATATTCTTGTAGCTTAATTAGACAGACAAATTTATTTTTCTTAACTTTCTTGAGAAACCTATTAAAAATTTTGGAATCAAAACCAACGTAGAAGTTTTAAAACTAGACCTGGTGCCAGATTTATATCTAAATAAAACAGCCTGAACAAGTTACCCAACCGGAAATTCGTAATATTGATATAAATCATAGCGTTCAGCGCTATGTTATTTTTTGTTTCAAATTTATCATAGAGGGTACTTGATGTTTTCTTTAAATTGACAAATATTGTCCATCAAAAACTTCTCTATTTTAAGGTGCAGCCTAATACCGTTCCTTTATTTGCGGATTAATTTATATAAGAAATAAACCACCGATAACTTTGATATGCCAGAATCAAAATTAAGCGCTGTAAAACTGAATGTTTGCAGAATTTAAAATTCAGGATTGGTTCAAATGTTTAGTTCATGTCCAGTGCGATAATCACACATGTAACAGATGGTAGAACTTGAGAATTTCTTTACCCAATAAGAAACATTTTGCATCACCATTTGCAAAATTCACAAAATTTTAGCGGGAATTCATTAGCGATATCCTTGAATCAAAAATTAAATAAATTTCCTCTAAGCACCAGAAAAATATCCTTTCCAGATATTAGCTTCACGTTATACGGACGGTTATCCTACTTCTTCATTTCATGAGTTTTATCCAGTGACGTTGAGCGACTTCAAATGTAATTTTTTTCTGCCGATGAAAAGGGATGAAAAAGTGGGAAGATCAAATATTGACTTTATCTAGCTTTTCTGGAGGGCACTTATAAACTTTGATTTATCAGCGATCAAATTTCTACTGAAAAAAAATTAAAATATATAAAACAATCCAAATGTTTTAGTATAAAGAAACAACTACCCAACATTTAATGGTTTGCTCTCTAAAGGGATTCAAATGCACTCCATCCCAGTGAAAGTATGATACTTCCAGACGTCGTTTACGTCATGCTTGACCACGCAAACACAATCATACATTAATTAAGAGTTATACTGCGCATGCGTATTAATATCGGCCGGGTCTTACAAACGGAGAATGACAGGACAGTCAAGAACATGTAAACACTTTCGAAATATACGGAATTATATTGCATTATAAAAAATATATTTACATTTTCTTGATAACCTGAGATGACTTTTAAGCCTCCACTTCTAATCACTTCGACACATTATTTTCTTCCTCTTATGTATCTTCTCAATTGAACGTTAGTTGAAGAGTTTGTTGAGACAGTTTCAGCGTCAGTGCTCGATCTAAAAATAATAACGAAATACAAAAACGCCTTCACCCATCTCCTTATCATTACTAACGACACACCCCTCGCTGTCCACACATCAAGAAAAGTGCTTGTGTGTCACAAACTGATATTATACGTGACGCAAGCAACCCTTTTGGTGGCATCTTCATGGCGTTAATTTAAGTGTAAATCAGCTGGCGTTGGGTGCTTATAGGCATAAGCAGAAAAATAAGGGTCAAAGAAGGCCGATAAGGTACCGTGATGCATCGATGCGGAGATGGTGTAGTGGTAGCGCGTTCGGCTTGTAATAATAAGGTTTCAGGTTCGAGTCCTCACTCCGGCGCATTTTAAATGTAGTGTTGTCAGCCCATTTGGTGCCATCTACTGACCGCTAATCGGCTTGCGTGGCAGGCAAGTTAGAGCAATGCTGTACGTATCTCTAGCGGTAATGTAACATAGTTACAGTCGGAGGGGAGGAAGAGCCAGCCGTTATAATGGAATCTCCAAGGACGTTAAAACTTCCCGTTACTTACTTACTTACTTATGCATTTAATAAGCGCCCACGTCCTTTCTCGAATAAGAGGATACCGCGAATAGCTAATACACGAGGCAGAAGAAGTTTATTAAGCATCACCCCTCCCTCGTATAAACGACCGAGGTAGAAGATAAAATTAAATGAGCTTCAACGTCATCTCAAAAAGTATTGCGTTAAACAACACACACACAAAAAAGGTTAGTATGTATACACACCAAGAAATTTTCTGAGAACGTTTCAACGTTTTTTCCAATCGTAATTTTGTTTGCATCAGATAAATACTGTTGATTAATGGCTCCTAATGAAGAAATTAAAAATCTTTAGCATTATAAAATCAACTAAGTCGGATATAAGCTAATCCTCTCTAACACCACAGCTTCTCATTCTTAGTATATCAGTCCATTAACCACAAATACAAGTAACCCTTCCTAGCATGTGGGAACATAGAATACATTCTGAGGGAAATTGGGGAGATTGCACAATGTGTGGGCCGTTGGATGTTGCAGGGAGTTGTCTGGTAGAGCACGGACCCTAATTGGGTCTGCGTAGCTCAAAAATGAGCATTAAATACTCTAGGACTCTCCATCTAAGCCATGGCCCCTCCTGGAAATAATAGACAGGGTATATCCGTCGATATTTGTGAGGCTAGCTATGTAATATATGCACATCTATCTTTTTGATGTCAAAAGGCTTACCCTTTCAACAGTACCACGTTCAATTAAATCACTATGAACAGTATCGTAATAATTATACAAGAATTTCAGTTGCTGTATACTGTGCCTAGAAACCTCTCCATTTTCCACTTCGCGTACAGCCTGAAAAGTTAAACGGATAAAATCATACAGTAATGATTGAGATTTAGTAGTATGGAGATGAGACCACGGCGTTAAAAATTTGAATAAGTACTGTGAAATTATTACCACGTCATTAACCAATCAACTTACATTTTCAATAAAGAGATAATCTTCCAGTAGATCCATTTTATCTTTGACAACACATTCATACAATGTGTTTGAACAAAACTCATATAACTTCTGGAAAGAAAAAAACAAATCAAAAGTAAGACCTCACAAATTTAGTGACAGTGTTAGGATACCATTATTAAAGAATGGTGTCGCTTGCTTTTTTTAAAAAATCCAAAATTAAAGAAAGTGCTGTATAATTCCTGTTTAAGTGCCCTTACTTAATGACTATCCGATAAAACATGCTTTCCTGCAGGTTTAAAGTACACCACCCACATATTTAAAACCAATATACGTTTTTTTTATAAGAATATACTCTATAAGAATATATTCAAGATGAAATCGAACAAAAAGTCGAGAATATCCTAAGGATATGCCCATCTTGAAACTCTGCTTGCATCCTAAATGGAATAATAGCAAACTGTTTTTTGCATTCTTTGTTAACTTATAAACTTGTATCCTGTCATTGCCGCAAATTGTATTCTCTCAGGTGTCCTCTGAAGTACAAAATCTCTAGTTTTCTGTCTGTCAGCTAAATTAGGCTGCTTAAACAACAGCATTTCAGGGTGATTATTACACCAGTTCGCATTCTCAGATCTTTCAATCATAACGGTGCTAAGAATACATCATGATTTTTGCTCAAAGTTAAGAATAATTGTGTTGAAAAGAAAAAATATTATTCTTATAAAGAAAGCGTGTGTTAGGAAAACTCGTAATATTTATAGACAACTAGTTTTCAGTCAAATCAATTTAGCTACCACTCTAATTAACGCCTCTTTCCAATTAACGCCCACCCTAAATCTCGAAAATTAATTAAACGCCAAGAGCGTCAAATAGAGAGAATACGGTAATTACAAAATATATTATAAAAAAGCATACCTTGCTCTTTCTTTTATTTGGGAGAGGTATACAAAATATTTGTTCAAACAAAGCGGTGGTACGATTCGAATTGAACGATTTCACTAAATCCAACTAAAAAGAGAAAGAAAATTTATAATCAACCATTATTTTTAACAAAGCTGGGAGACCTTTTTATCGAATAGAATGCACGGAATGAAATAACATAACAACGGTGCATTTTCGAAAATACACTAATCGATGCTATATAACGATGACAATATTGCATACCTTATCCGATTGACTTATAAATGTTCGTCCCAACAGTTTTCTGAAACCCTAAAATGTATATTCATATAATCAAAACATGATAATTTTAAACAAGTTGGCCCCGGTTATTAACATGAACCTCAAAAATCTCCTAAAAGTGAGCCACAGTAGACCTGAATAACGCAAAGAAATTCTAATTTATTTCCAAAATTCCACGAAATCTCCCACGACTTCCTTAGCTATTTTTTTCAGCCTTTATGCGGTTTCCTTAATAGGCCAGCTTTAATGCTTTTGAATGTCATATTCATATACATACAAAAACACAACAAAAATTAGCTCCTATCAAAAGTAACAATGTTTGAGCAACAATACTAATAGCAGCAAAATTGCAAAAAGATTTTAAACAATATCAAAAGCATACCATTCTTATTGAGAACATTTAAATATCATGGAAGAAATAACTGGAGACCGTGGTAAATATTTCACACTCAATACGGTGCCAAACTCACTAAGATTAATGACTAATCTTAGTGAGTGTGGTTGACTAATGTTTTGAAACAAAGTTACGCTCGTCACACAAGAGATCGTGCAGCTGTTAATGATTTGAGATCTCAATTTTTTAGGTATTCTATCTCTGTAGAGCGACATTTTGCACATTTTCTTACCTTTGGGTCTTCAGAATAGGAAAGATGTCCGCACTTCTTCTTCACAAAAATATTGCTGATCTTCTCAAGAGAGATCTTCCTGAAAAAAAATACAACTCTTGTTGAGTATTGAGTATAAAACAAAGTATTTTTCTGATCTGATCCCAAATCTGCAGTCACACAACCACAAATGGTCTATCATTCGATCATGATCCCGGATAATCTTCTACTTAACCTTATTTAGAGAGAGAGTGGTGAAGGCTGGCTAACGCCTAATATATGATAATTTTTTTATCCAAATGAACTAACAAAAGTTTGCTCCAAATTTTGTCACAACACGCTGCAGTTTTTTATTACTTTTAAAAGGGGAATAGTACCTAAGAGAATTAAGGTTCCAAAAATCTAAATCTACATCTTTTGCACATTATAACCAACCTACCTACCCTGATAAGGTAACAGACCAATAACGTGGACCCATGACTTTGATCTAAACATAAAGACGTTAAAAAAAATTACGACGAATTTTCCACATATGTTTTATGTCGCTTAAAGGGAAATCGAGGTATAAAATGATGTTGGGCTTATATTATAGAGCTTAAAAAGTTGGTTAATGTCGCTTAAAGGGAACCCGAGGTATAAAATGATGTTGGGCTTATATTAGAGAGCTTAAAAAGTTGGTTAATGTCGCTTAAAGGGAACCCGAGGTATAAAATGATGTTGGGCTTATATTATAGAGCTTAAAAAGTTGGTTAACAAGTCTTTAAATTTTTTGAAAAGCTCTTTTCGTTCTCAAGATATTCATATTTAAAGAATTTTAGATTTAATTATGCTGCATAAATTATGATGTCATATTTAAGTAATATCAAATTTTGATATTACCTGTCATCAGTAATTTTAGACCAGTTATGGGATATCCATTCAAACTTTATCAATGCATAGATATTATAAAGGTGAATTGATTAACATAATTTTTTTTGACAAAATGACACTCGTTTGCTCGTCCCAGGCCTCTTAATTTTTTGATAAATAAAATTTTCGGGGTAAGCTTGTATAGGCCCTATATGTTTACTCGAAAAATTTAATTGCAAACCGACATGCAGATCCCAAGTTATGGGGTTGTCAGCAAAAAATTGAGAGGCCTGGGATGAGCAAACGAGTGTCATTTTGTCAAAAAAATTTATGTTAATCAATTCACCTTTAGAATATCTATGCATTGATAAAGTTTGAATGGATATCCCTTAACTGGTCTAAAATTACTGATGACAGATAATATCAAAATTTGCTATTACTTAAATATGACATCATAATTTATGCAGCATAATTAAATCTAAAATTCTTTAAATATGAATATCTTGAGAACGAAAAGAGCTTTTTTAAAAATTTAAAAAGACTTGTTAACCAACTTTTTAAGCTCTATAATATTAGCTCAACATCATTTTATACCTCGGGTTCCCTTTAAGCGACATTAACCAACTTTTTAAGCTCTCTAATATAAGCCCAACATCATTTTTTACCTCGGGTTCCCTTTAAGCGACATTAACCAACTTTTTAAGCTCTATAATATAAGCCCAACATCACTTTATACCTCGGGTTCCCTTTAAGCGACATTAACCAACTTTTTAAGCTCTATAATATAAGCCCAACATCACTTTATACCTCGGGTTCCCTTTAAGCGACATTAACCAACTTTTTAAGCTCTCTAATAGAAGCCCAACATCATTTTATACCTCGGGTTCCCTTTAAGCGACATTAACCAACTTTTTAAGCTCTCTAATATAAGCCCAACATCATTTTATACATCGGGTTCCCTTTAAGCGACATTAACCAACTTTTTAAGCTCTCTAATATAAGCCCAACATCACTTTATACCTCGGGTTCCCTTTAAGCGACATTAACCAACTTTTTAAGCTCTCTAATATAAGCCCAACATCATTTTATACCTCGGGTTCCCTTTAAGCGACATTAACCAACTTTTTAAGCTCTCTAATATAAGCCCAACATCACTTTATACCTCGGGTTCCCTTTAAGCGACATTAACCAACTTTTTAAGCTCTCTAATATAAGCCCAACATCACTTTATACCTCGGGTTCCCTTTAAGCGACATTAACCAACTTTTTAAGCTCTCTAATATAAGCCCAACATCATTTTATACCTCGGGTTCCCTTTAAGCGACATTAACCAACTTTTTAAGCTCTATAATATAAGCCCAACATCATTTTATACCTCGGGATCCCTTTAAAACAACTTTCCTCAAAACAAAAAACTCATATATATTATTTCGTCGTTAAGTATTTTTTAGGTGACCTCTTAAGAAACAAGGGAAGAAGTGCTAGTTGAAAGGCACGATCATCAATAATCAGCGTTATACACACGTTTGCACGAGATCCTATAAAAAGTTAAAAGTTTACCTGTTTTATACATTTAAGCTCTGGTAGAAGACAAGGTGATAGCAACTTTAAATCTGTTTCAGGATATGCATCAGTTTCCTTGATAAAATCATTCATAAAGTGATAGCACAACGTTCGAGTCACACAATGCTACTATAGAACACAATTCGTGTTACAACTGCACGTGGAATATGTTGAATTAGCAAACAAAAATTATTTACACAAAAAAACTTTGAAGAGAATCTTAAATTTACGTTTTATTGATTTCAGAGGTTTATGCCTCAAATCAATAGAGAAATAATTTCTCCATTTCAATGAAAGGCTTTTCTATTCGTAATTTTCTGCTTACTTCTGCAAAAAATATTGTAGTCGTTTTATATACACTGGTCTACAGAAGAACTAAGGCTACTTACCATAAGGGTTACTTGAAGTGGACAGTAACAGATTTGATCACTGTCAATATCTCTCGTCACTGCTAATCGTTCTTCACAGGCTAATACGTACAAATGTCGCAACGCCTGCAAATGGAACCTGAGGAATAAAATTATTAATATGATAAATTTTGAATGATTTCAGCAACAAAACTTTACAGCATGTTTCTCTTATACAAAAAACTTGTAATGATATGTTTTCATATGAGCTCATGAGCAGTTACTGTGTTAGTTATGTGACCTACTACATTATATTTTTCTCTGAACATTTTCGAATGAAAATCATATTGATCTTTTCAACACAGACAAATTTTTGGAATGCCATGAAAAAAGATGAATGTTGAAACCCAACATAAAACTGATTTATTGAGGTACTGTGGTTGTTTTGCTTGTACCTCACAATACACAACTTTTCACATTAAGAGAGCTTTATACGCACAACTTTGCACTGTTAATCTCACCGGTTATCTTTGCTCGATATTGGCCATTTGGGATATACTGCACAAAGCAGTGATGCGATTGATAGATTGTCTGTTTTCAATGTGTATCTAAATTATGGAAAAAAGACTAAACAAGTGATTAACTATATGTTGTTATATCAACATATATATATATATATATTGTGGCGCCGTAGATTAGTGGTTATAGCTTTCGTACTCTGTGCGGGAGACCGGGGTTCGATTCCTCTTGACGGCGATTCAACATGGGCGAGTGAATGTTACCATAGCCCCGGGTTAACCCAAGCCATGTGAGGGAAATTGGGGAGATGGTACACTGTGTGGGCCGTTGGATGTTGCCGGGAGTTGTCTAGTAGAGCGTGGGCCCTACTAATTGGGTCTGCGTTGCTCAAAATGAGCATTAAATACTCTAGGACTCTCCATCTAAGCCATGGCCCCTCCTGGAAATAATAGACAGGGTATATCCCTCGATATTTGTAAGGCTAGCCATGTAAAATATGCACATCTATCTATCTATCTATCACAACGACCGTTGTTACCATCTGAAGTCCCAGCAGTTAAAAGGATCAACCAAATTTAAGACTTTTATGCAAAAATTTCTCTTTCAAAGTGAAAAGAAAGTGTTTACGTTCATATTTACCCACAGCGAAATACAATTACAAAATAAAAGCACCTGTGATACTAACATCCCATAGTACCTAGTCATTTGCTATAGACACACGTAATAGCCTTTCAAAATCTAATTAAAATAGATAAATCAATAATATTTTCACCTTCCGCCACCAAGAAAGAGGAATCCGATAGCCATGTGAGATGCCATATGGTTACCGTACCATACATCTGGTGAACATCTCTTGTGAAGCTGTCGTGCAACTCGCAGAACTTTGATGCTACCTGTACCTGCCATCACCTGAGGATAAAAAGATGCTAATATGCTTATTTTGTCACGCGTTTATAAGCATAGATGCTTATCTCTGCACGTTTTTAGCCTTTACACTAATAAACAGCGAATTTTCATCACACTGATAAAGCCCAGTAATAATTAAACTTTAGTCACAAGAAAGACTATTTTATTTGATAAACACAACGGAGTATACTTACCAAAGAAACTGAAATCAGGACTGTATTTAAGCAATGTTCCAACGCAACCTTTGCATGAAGCTGAAAACAGAAGCAACAAAAAGAGAGGTGATATAAACCACCATCGAAATTACTCCATCAATTAAGCTCTATCCAGTCTTCTAAAAAGTTCAATCTGTTGCGAATTTAAGCTCGATTTTGATGATATAAAGGAAGCAAATTGATTTTTGACGTCTTGTTTAAACTGGCAGAGACCTTATATTTAAATATGTATTGTGGATTGATTTTCCCTTTAACTTTTTACCTCCTCACAGATTGGTGACTCCACCACATTCTGTATTCTTTTAATCCAGGGAAACTAAACAATATAATGATGAATACTGTAGTACTAGTCGATAAAACCCGTGGAAAAATCCACTGAGGCAGGGATAAAAATGAAAAAAAGAAGCGTGATTTGAATTTTAATGACGTCAGCAACCCATCCACAAGAAAAAAATTAGAACCTTGTTTTCACGTTGCCTCTATTGTGTAGAGCTTAAACTGCTGATCAAGAAAATTTATATGATCATGTGCTTTTGATGAACGATTAATAAGATATATAAGGGTTTAAAAATTTTGCTGACGTCAGCAATGACCCGTCAAAACCAAAATTTTTTTTTTTAAAAATTTGTATACCCGTTGCCTTCATCGTATAGATCTTGAAACGCTGATCAAGAAAATATATAGGATCATGTACTTTTGACAAACGGTTGCAGATATATTAGGGTTCGAAGGTTTTTTGATGACGTCATCATCCCGTCCATTCCGAAACGGATTTGGGGACCCAGGTTTGGGAAAATTACCCAAATTGGTCCTAGGTGGTCCCTAGTTACCTACGTGGTGAAAAATCATTGACGTCACCACCTCGTTTCCAAGTTATTTAGCCTCAAAGTTTTAGGTGCACTGTGATGGCTTCTATAATTTAATATAGGATATTGACGTTAAAGTAGTGCTATTGACGTCGCGCCGTAACGTCAGAAAATTTAACATATTAGACATGCATTTTTCGGCTACATCAAAGGAAAATAAGCATATCAACTTTGCCTGTTACAGACACACAGACAGACACACTCTCCGTATTATTATAAGAGACTACTCGATAAGGCTCGTGGAGAAGTCCACTTAGTCAGAAGGACAATGGAAGAAAGGTTGTTTTAGATGTTTTGATGACGTCAGCAACCCATCCACAAAAAAAAAATATTGGAACCTTCTTTTCACGTTGCCTCTATTGTGTAGAACTTAAAACGCTGGTCAAGAAAATGTATATGATCATGTGCTCTTGATGAACGGTTAATGAGATATAAGGCTTGGATAATTGTGCTGACGTCAGCAAAGTCTCCTGAAAGTACCAAAAATTTTTTTTAGGAAATTTGTATACCCATTGTCTTTATCGTATAGATCTTGAGACGCTGATCAAGAAAATGTATAAGATCGCGTACTTTTGAAAAACGGTTACGGAAATATTGAGGTTTAAAGGTTTTTTTGATGACGTCATCAACCCGTCCATTCCGAAACGGATTTGGGGACCCACGTTTGGGAAAATTACCAAAATTGGTCCTAGGTGGTCCCTAGTTACCTACGCGGTGAAAAATCATTGACGTCACCACCTCGTTTCCAAGTTATTTGGCCTCAAAGTTTTAGGTGCACTGTAATGGCTTCATTAATTTAATATAGGATATTGACGTTAAAGTAGTGCTATTGACGTCGCGCCGTAACGTCAGAAAATTTAACATATTAGACATGCATTTTTCGGCTACATCAAAGCATATCAACTTTGCCTGTTACAGACACACAGACACACAGACAGACACACTCTCCGTATTATTATAAGAGATAAACGAGAGTCCAGACAGAAAGCTTCCAAGGTACTGGTTCCTCCATTATCGAAACAAAAACACAGGGTTGTTATTCGTTTTAAAAGTTCAAGAGTTTTCCCGAAATTTCAAAAAAAAAATTAGCACTGAACTGATTTGCAAAACTTAGATTTGAACAATTATTAAAACTAATTAAGATCGGCCCCTCAAAATATCAGTAAATAAAGAGAATAAATATTGTGAAAACTGAACAGTTTAATAAAATATTGGGTTATTTTTTTTCAGGTTCATTTCAAGGGTTTTAACAATTTTTATAAAATTTATAAATGGTATGAATTTCCTTACAATTATATTGTCTTTCCAAGAATCTCCTTAGGGAGATTGTCTCTCTAGGAGTCTCTATAGGGACATTGTCTTTCTCGGAGTCTCAACAGATTTAATAGTGGCCCCCAAGGCCTTCTGTGATAGGCTTTGAATTGCTACAATTATTTGTTTTGCCCCGGCGTAATTTATTTTAGATATTTGTTTCTTCTGGTAAATACTAGTCAACACAAAAAGATCTGGATATGTGTAAAATACATACAACCAAGTTTTAAATGATTGATAATTTTTGGTAGGAGACACTGCGCCTTGCTCTAAGAGATCCGAACCTATATTGACACCCGTCTTGCTGTGTAATAGCAAAGAACGGACACAATGTCGGTGAAACTTACCATTATATCAAACGAAGCTTGATTAGCAGATCCAGCAAACTTTAAACCCAAAGCAAGTAAGCAACCAGTGACAATACTCAGCAAATATTGACTATGAGAAATATAAAAAATTGTAAACAGAACAGAAGGACCTTTTTCTTGTTAAGGGTACAGACTAAAAGCAGGCTGGCTTAAGGGTATAGCCTGAAAGTAATCTAGCTTAAGGCTATAGGTTGAAAGCTATCTAACTTAAGGCTTTAGTTTGAAAGTAATTTGGCTTAATTAAAGCCAAATAAATAATGAATTGGTGGGGATGGGTTTACAAAAAGCGTTTAAAATGAATATTTGGGAATATGTTGAAGCGGTGGGGAAATCAAAAGCATGGATATTTTGAGGAAAAGCCTGGTTTCTTTATTCACTTAATTGACAAGCTGCAATGCAACAGCGTTCTTGATTTCTTTTTTCATACTACTTCCGTTCAGACATACTGTTTCAATTTGATTACAAGTAAAACTTAACAGGCAGGCGAGTTAAACACTTTGCTCATCTCCATAAAGTCATAAATTATTAATTATTTCAGGAAATATCATGCTTTTTCGATCATTTTCTCGATAGTATATGTTATAACACACCAGATTTGAACTTTACGTACATTTGAAGCGGTATGCTCTTCATCGTATCGTTGTTTAAATTATCATCCGGTGTAAACAGAGACGTAATCTAAACGTAAAAAGAGCAGGAATGCCAGACATTGTAGTTAAGTAAATTACAGACCATACAAACGATAAGCTACAGACAATGCAAAACTTTTTATAAAACAGACTATGTAATGGATGCATATGTTCCATTCTGAATGAACAGGGATAGTTTTATTTAATACGAACAAGATAAGGCACTACTTACACCAGGAATGAATTCTTCTAGCCATTCAGTGCTGGGTACCATACTGTCCCACATTATAAGGTTGTATGCTAACACCTACGGAAAGTAAATCAAGACATAAACAATGTTGAATGCGAACGCCCGATGTTGGATACGTTTTCCGGTATAAACAATTGCTGTTGTAACTTGTTAACAAACAAACCATTAAGTAGAATCAATTTTGCCAAAGGGAAGCCGTTATTTTTAAGTAAAAGTGTCATTACATACCCTCAACAGGACGTCATCTGGTTTCATAATATCCATGACACTATCCAAAATTGGAACATTCAGCCAGTTGGAAATATTTCTAAACAGACAAAAGCAATTTAATGCCAGCTTTTATAACATTCTATCCTAGAATTATGATTTGCAGGCCACTTTTTACATTGCCTAGACCAATCCTTTCACCTAAAGAAAGGGTCATGTAGGCAAAATCGTACGCTACATGTCCAGCATTTTTCAATCACAACTTTAGAGGGTGCGTAACTCTTTATTTACCCACTGACTGGTGGCTTTGCGTTAGAGCGTTTGCATGTATTAAATTCCCGACCGAGTCATGCCAACGACTATAAAAGTGTGAATCAGTCCTTTCTGCTTAAGATTCAGCAGAAAATAGGATTGATAGCTTAGGCGGTTGTCTATTTAATCGGCTGTTGTGCTTGCACGCCTTCCGCCGCTCAAAGCTTTAAATGCACTAGGAATCCCTTTGTAGGACCCTCATTGATAAAATTACCATTAGGAATTGAAGAGGTTGTCCTGGTTAAATAACAGTAATTCTAATAATAATATATACAGTATTACAGGAACTACTGCCATAAACTTTTGCAGTAAGAAAATTTAGCAGGTTCACAGAACCGCGAAATATTTGCAATTTTGCAGGTGACAAAACAATGTTTCATTAATGAATTATTATAACCGGTTATGTAAAATTCACTATGTTCTCTATGTTTATGCCTTAAGGTTGCCAAGTAATTAGTTAGAATTATCTTTGGAACATACATCAAACTGTAGCTGTGAATTTAGTAGAAACCCATTCTTTCATTTTAAAGATTCCGCCTTCGCTGGCGGAAATCAAAAATTAATGTTTTTAAAACTTTACTGAGATTATATTTATAAGCTGAGAGGAGGGAAAAGTAATTGCGCTTCACATACTTATTATTAGTTCGTAAATACATTAACGAGATGGCGATAACAGCAGCAGGCGAAGTAACGTTAGTATCGATAAGATCTCCTTCCTAAAAAAAAATTACGAATAATTCATACAAGTGAATCATTTATACAAGTGAAAATCTGATTATTTTTTTTTTGAAAGTTTGTGATTTAAATACTTTTATTTTGGAGAAAAAATACAAAATTTTATTACGATTTAATGGTCATTTTCTAATTTTGTTGGTAAGTTTGAAACAATCTAAGTCCATTTTTTAATAAAACAGCGACAAAGCAAAATCAAGCAGTTAAGGTTTTGCAGACTAAACAGTGAAAGTGATAGAGACTTATATTAATTACTGATTATATATTGTGCTTCGTCCAAGTAGTCTGGCGATGCAGCACAACATTGAACATGTTAACTTATACACCCACAGCAACTATACCTATTTTAAAACTTTTACAATCAGTCATGTTTTACATAACTTATTATGCTTTTAACACATCGGGAACCCCTTGCTGGTTTCCCAAAAAAATTACCACCTGAAGAGTACATTGCGATGATAATAAATTTAAAAAAATCATAAGTTTTTGCAAGAAGCCGTCATCATAGGAACAAATGGTGCAGAAATAGTAGATATTTCATCATTTTTTTCAGGCCAAGTTCTGTAAAGCAAGAACAACCAAATGTTTGACATACAGTATTTACCTCTTGCTCTAAAGTAGCATACTACTTACTTTAATTTGACAGCTGCTTACTGGAATTTTCTCGTGTGTACCAAGTATCTAGAAAATAAAAGTGATGAAACAGCTCGAATATTCAAAATTTATATGCAATCACTATTTTAGGAATTGATCATACAAAGAAATCTATATACATTATTGTATTTCTGTCCACCAAACACATATCGATACAATACATCATGAACGTTGATACCACCAACGATTTGAGAATCTTTACCTTCCTGAAAGAAGCAAAATTTGTAGCAAATTGACAATTTGCATGTAAATAATAGATTAAAATGCACTTAAAATAAGTCTAGATAAATCACGGTGATTAGTTTTTCTTAAATAGAGTTCAATGTGTAATTTAAAGCCATTGAAGTAATGCCAAGTAAATAACAATCAAATAAATAAAAAAGTACTCACATTAATCATAATCATACCCAAAGCGAAACCAGCACCAAGTGCATGACTTTCACGATCAAATGCATTTTCCAATTCTGGACCAGGAGATCTCCCTATCTCGTGGAGAAGAATTTTAACAAGATGACTGTCCGCTGATTGGAAGAATAGCAAACCCAGGGACACGACGGCAGCCACTTGACTAGAAGGTGGTACATTCAATTCTAAGGCTGTCGGCGGAAGTAACGAATCCAAGTGTAAACTCAATAATCGGTATGTGTCAGAATTCCTCGATCCTATTCTAAAGATAGAATATTCTACATTGTTCTGTCGCAAAACATAACAATGATAACAGATAAACAAAGTAAAGATTATTGATCAGCTACAACTAATATTCGCATGCATGAATTGAAAGTTCCCTTTATTACTAATCAATACAAAAACTGGTCTCACTGTGTTGTTGAGATGCCCAGAAGTAACGCAACAGTGGTCAATTCATGTCCCTAAAAGTAAATAACCAGTATCCATAAGAGAATTACAACAACAACAACGACAACGAAAACGACAACAACAACAACAATGACAACAACAACAACATCAACAAATAATCATGTATTCAATCCTAAAAGAAGTTATCAGGAAAAAAGGGTTTTAGTACTATAATACATATTACACAAAAACGAGATAAATTCTTAAACCTTACAATAAAGTTGTTTCACCCACCTTGCTTAAATAATCATGCAGATTCCACTTTGGCAACACAGACAAATGACCAGTTAAACCAAGTGCAAACAGAAAACCGGAATGATCAGCTGTTAAATCATCATATTTTAGTTTGTTAAAAAGAATCCAAGTTGAATCAATCTAAAAAAAGAAAACTAACAATTGCACTAGCAATGTCGAAACAAAGAGGGAACATAGAAGTGACGGGAAGTAAGAACGAAAGTCCAATTTCCGTTCGTCGAACTGGGTCTGGTGAACCGATTTTTAAGTTAATTTTTTTGTGATAGCCAAATACCACCCACGCTAAAACAATTTACAAGCTCAAATAATAAAAATATCACAAAAACAGATAGCGAAAGTAAATTTTGAGTAAAAAAATTAGGCTTAAAGGGACTTTATCATGAACAACGTGAACAAATGTTATTTCACACCTGAGATGCTCCAGGAGCAATTTTAAGACCTGCAGCCACGCCGTTATGGAACGAGGGCCAGAGCTGCCTGGATGCTGGAGCGTCTGTTTGATTGACTTGAACAGTTTTATTGCTGAAAAAAGAAAACCATAACTACATTAGCAAATATATCACAAGAATATGCAAAAATCATATTTAAGATTAAATACAGAGACGATTCTATTTATTTTGAGGTTTCTTGGGTGATAAACAAATAAAATGAAACAATACAAAACATAGCAACAAAAGGAAATAACTTACTTTGTTGTGGACCTTCCTGTCAATTCCAACACTGGTATAGATACAGTTTCAGATGCAACAGGTTGAGAAGTTCCCAGTGTAAACATACCCCTAAATTAGATGGATTACCTACTAAAAATCTGAAATGCCTGAACGGTTTGGTGGTGGAATCTATTTCAACCTTACAATATGTATTCAGCTAAAGCAACGTTTCATTTTTTTACCAATTTTTGTATAAGTGTATATGATAACAACATTTCCGTCAACCTGAGATGTCTTTAAAGGGGAATTAAGCCCAAGTTTTTTTTCTTCGGAAATATCTTTTACAAACCTTACATATTTTGATGGTATATAAAAAAATTGAAATTCTTTGAATTTACATCCCTTTTCTAGCATAAAAGTTGACAACAGTAATCGCCATGTTAAAATCAAAACAATATCTGTGATGGAGATCTATGACGTATTTTACGCTCATTTCAATTTTTTGATCTCTTCGAATGCACGAATAAAAATGCACAACTATGAAACATCCACAATGCGACCCAATTCTACAATTTCTGCTAACAAAAATACAGTCTATCATCCATGGTTAAAAGTCGCACGATTGAAACGTTTATGGTCTTAAACGGCATTTAGGTGACAAAAAATCAAAATTTTGATGTCACCATCATGTTCAGCATACTTTTTTTGTTATCTGTGTCAAATTTTGTCGAAAATAAAGTAGTTTTAATTTCGGACCAATTTTGGCCTAAAATGACATTTAGGTGACAAAAAATCAAAATTTTAATGTCACCATCATGTTCGGCATGCTTTTTTTGTTAACTTTGCCAAATTTTGTCTAAAATAAAGTAGTTTTAATTTTTGGACCAATTTTGGCCTAAAATGACATTTAGGTGACAAAAATCAAAATTATGATGTCACTATTATGTTCAGCATACCTTTTTTGTTAACTGTGCCGAATTTTGTCGAAAACAAATACCAATTTTGGCCTGAAACGTCATTTAGATGACTTACAAGTACTTAGAGAGTTTAGGTACGAAGTTTAAATCTGTGACGTTGCAATTGACCATTTGGGACATTTAGTTAGTTACGAGTTGGAAACCTATCCTCGCAGGCGAGATAGTAAAAAGAAAAAAAAAAGTAAAAATAGTTACCAAGATGAGATTCAAACACACGACTACTCCCGTGTCGGTGCTCAGAGAGCCAAAAATTTCCATTTTGGGACGGACAGCTGTATTTGAATACTCCTCGCAGGCGAGATAGTAATAACTCTGGTCCGTTGTACTTTACTTCGCTTTTTCGTTGTTGTTATTGTTTGTTTGAAAATGCTAAGTCCCGTTATATATCAACAAATTCTTTGAAACCAGTATACTTTCCATTTGGATCAGGAAATCCTTCCCTTATTTTTCGCACAATACAAGCTGGAATCACCACGCGACATCCTTTTCATAATAATGTACCCAGGCAATGTACTGTCAGTAACTGGTGTACCTCATTTCCGTACAAGGAATCAAAGTTTAAGTTATAGTGTAAAGCCACGGGACACGGGACAATTCACATCTGTGCAACATTGATCATTCAGCAAAAAACATTCAGCAAAATTGCTGCATTTTGATTGGTCGCGCGTAAAAGTGTTGTATCAGAATTGTTGCAGCAAGTGGCGAGACGGAGAATATTCATACGAGTACCCTTTTTTTGTTGCTGGTAATGTTTTTTTGTTACATGCAACATTTTTTTGTCGCCAGTAAACAAGATACAAAATCAAATCGATTTGATTTTGTTTCTTGTTACTGGCAACAAAAATAATGTTGCGAGTAACAAAAAAATGTTGTGAGTAACAAAAAAATGTTGTGAGCAACAAAAAGCTTCTCTGGCGACACAAGTTAACATATTTAGGCGATAGTAATTAACATAAATATGTTACTATCGCCTGAAAATCTTGTCTCGTGTCCCCGTGGCTTAAACCAGGATAAAATATATTGAAATTATTCATTCATCAAAACTTCTTTGAAACAAATTGTTATTTGAGGCACATGGGCTCTTCTCCTTTTTTATTTGATATTCAAGGAATGACATTATTTTTAATTTAATTAAATAATCTGCGATGGTGTGTATTTTCATAGCGCGTGGACCTGTAAGATTATAAAGCGAAAAGTGAGAAGATAAGAAGATACGAAGAATCTTTTATTTTGGTGTGACTATAAGAAATATGGTCTTTGGAAATATTTACGAGAAACATATTTTTTGAAGAAAAACTTAATTATTAGTATATGTGGAGAGTTTGTTATATTTTTCTGGTATACTCGATGTCGTATGCTGGCTGTCACAGTGCGGTTCAAACATAAAATTTCAAAATCTTTGTGCATCGTGATGCACTTGTTATTATTCAACTTGTCATTCAATAAATTGGAAAATTCTTGGCAACACTTGCATTCCACAAGAGTGAAGGAATTGAAAATAACGCAACATGTACAGGTACACCGATGCAAATTTGTCTGCTTGAATTCAATTCGTCTTTTTCTTCGCTATCACTAGATTCATAAGTCACTTTTTCAAGTTCTGCTTTGGGGTATTCAGGCTTATTCATGTAACATCCTGTTACTGACATTTCACTAGTCACTTGAATATTCTAGAAATAGGGGAGTCAGAGCAGGAGCTTAAATTTTCCATATCTCGCTGCTTGCGCTCAGCGCAAGCTTATGCTTCTTCAGCGTAAGATACGTCACGATATAACAGTCTCCAGAATCAGCCGTGGCCTCAGAAAATTTAAATGGCGCTTAACGTTCGCTCATAGAAGGGGAAACTTTTATATTAAAATCAATCCAAATAATATTTATTTTTCAAAATTTTAAAAAGAATTTGAGAAATGAACATAATGTTAACCGAAATAATGCTATTTAAGTTTGAGGCTTAATTCCCCTTTAAGTAATTCAAGAATCTCATTTTCGTCCTATTTCTGCAACAACAAACACATAAATACCTAGCAACAGGCAAAGCCATTGTTCTGTTGTTGAGAAGTAGCAGTTTAGCTTCTTCTTCTTTTGCAAACGCATGATCGCTGAAAACAATATTACAACATGTTATTACAACAAGAGTGCTTGCTAGGTAATATCAGAAAGTTGCACTATAAGGAAAACAAAATAATTGAAACCTAAACCATAAATCTATCAACTACCAACTACAAACCAATTGTACTAACAGAGAAAATGATTCGATTTTATCACAATTTGTATCTGTCTGGAGGAGCAACTACTGTTAAGCGTCGATTAAGTGGTCCATTTAAATGAGTGTTTAGAGTAGAACAAAGGACATTAATAAGTGTCCCCTTTTTAAAGAAGCTCTTGGTCTCAATAAACAGGGGGCATGCATACGGTATCGAAATATAAATTGAGATATAAATTGAACAAACATTAAACAGCATGACAAATGCTGGTTTTCATTTAGCATATTCTTTGAAAAAACATGCTCAAAAGAGGGTTGACTAGGCTTTTTTACCAAAGAATTTGTTCAAGAGACCCTATTTCCCATGTTGCCCTTCGCTCAAAATGAATAAAATGTTTAATCCATAATGCTTGTGAGTAAATAAGTACTCTCCACCTTGAATAAGTGTCCAGTCTAGCGGTTGAAAAATCAAATAAGTGCCTTGGTGCTCACTAAAGGCAATATGCTAACCAATTGGAACGTTAACCAACAAAATTACACTTGCAACTGGATAACAATCAACGCATTAACTATTTTGAGATTGCAATCTACTTACATAACATTAGGAATAAGACGGGATCTTGAAAAAATAATTCTTAGTTCTGAGTTTCTAAGTTTTTAGCCTCAATAGATATACTCTTTTTCCCCTGAATCTGATTCAAAATGTATATACATGTTTTCTTGAATGTAAATTTAACTAAACAGGCATACAGCAACATATGCATTACAAAAAGGCAAAAAACACTGGGAAAAACATGCTGATAATGATAGACTATACAAAATAATATCTGATACAGGCGCATTACATAAAATGATACTAACTTGACATCAGGTTTTTGAATAAGTGTGATATTCACAGGTTTGGAGGAGTTCAACAATCTCTTCACCTCGTTCACTCTCAAATCCTGATTGAATCGAAGTTTGAAAATCTAGAAATTAACATGAGAACTATTTATACCAAAATAAAGAGGAAATTTTAGCAGGATGGGATAGTTCTAATTAATACATACAGGAGAGTTTATGAGAATTTTAGCTATTTTTTAAAAAAAAATTAATTAGCAGAGAAAAATAAGAATCAAGGATGTCAAAGGAGGTAGACAAGAAAGAAAAATTGCATTGATCAAATTCTATTTGGGCATTGATGTAGAATGTAAATATTTCGGACTAATATTCTACAAAAGAAAATGTACTATGAAAATAAGTCCGACAAAATGGATTTTATGTTTTCAGGATTTTTTAGAAGGCGTGGGAACCCTATACATTATTATTATTATTGAAATTGTTTACTCAGGATAGCCTCTTCAGTTCCTATTGGTACTGCTATCGATGAGGGTCCTGCAAAGGGGGTCCTAATGCATTTAAAGCTCCTATTTGAGCTACAAAAGTCGTGCAAGCACAGCATTCGCTCAACTAGACAACCGCCTAAGATATCAATCCTATTCCCATGCTGAACGCTAAGCAGAAAGGACAGATCCACACTTTTATAGTCTCTGGCATGCCTCGGCCGGGGTTTGAACCCAAGACCTTCCACACTGGAAGCGAACGCTCTACCACAAGGCTACCAGTCACAGTATAAATATTATAATATATTATAATAAGCATATATTATAATCCCTGACAGCTCTTGCTGCAGTAATACTAAAAAAATTTTCACGAAAGAATACATATTTACCTCAGTTTGAAAGTCCGACAGATCATCTGTATTTTGAAAAGCCTAGATATATACATAAAAATTCCAGGAGAACAGTGGTACAAATACAGACAAATAAAGAGTTAAAGTCTAAATATTTGTAAGTAGCAGAAGTTCTGAAATTGAAGTTGCATATGTTTGAGGTTTTTACAGGTGAGTTTTACAATGTATTTGTCTTGTGAAAAAAACATCTACTCAATGATACTAATATTTACAGCGATTTTAACGATAGAAGGGATTGTAAAAGATGCGTTTAGACAATGTGTATCTTTATTACTATCTCGCCTGTGAGGATAGTATTGGTTTCTAACTCGTAACGAACGAACGAACGGACGGACGGACGGACGGACGAACGAACGAACGAACAAACAAACGAACGAACTATGTCCCAAATTGCAGTTGCAACGTCAACAACGAGGTTTCGGTCACAAAGTTGTATTTTAGAAAAACGTCTCCTAGTGAGATTCGAACCGGCACTGGAGCAGAACATTGCATCTAGGTAAATAATACAATATTTTTGCATTTATTTGAGCCAAATAATTTCGATCATTGTACCATAACATTTTTTATCACCACACGGTAAAATTATGAAGAGACGTATGATGGAGAAAGATTATAAGATAAAAGTGCAGGGGGATTCAGGGAATTTTTATCATAAAAAATAGGCGATTGAAAAACATTCTAAATACTGTCCGGTTGTGTATTCGCATCTCAGCATATTTAAAATGCAGTAAATTTTTTTCGCATGTGGATTAATTTCGCGAGTGAAAAGTGTTGTCCAGGTCATTAACTGGGTGCATTAAAGTCTTCCTATCTTTATACCAGCCAATGTAAGGCATAGACGAAGTAAATCAACTCTATTACATGCTTTTATGTATAAGAATATCAAAATTCTAACCAGGCTGGTCATTATTCTTTATTTCTCTGTTGTTTGAACAATAGACCTATTGTCAAAATTTCAGCCTGGTATTCTTATAAAGCATATTCTTATAAAAGAAAAAGCGTGTAGGTGTACACTATTCCCACTTTATTTAAAGCTTCCCTACCCAACTGTTTTCCTCGTTTTACTTTTTTTTAACAACCCTTAACACTCGTCCGGATAACCACCGCCGCCCCTTTGTTTATTGTAGTTCTAATGTATCACGCTTTCATAAGAATCTGGTTTGTTTGCTGGTATTTCAGGTTAAAAAATAGGCCTATTGTTTCTATTGTTATTGCTATTATTGTTGTTATTGCTCTTTTGTTTTTAATTTAGATAAATGAAAAACAATAGAGAAATAAGAATAATGACCAGCTTGGTTGGAATTTTGATATTCCTAAGCATGTGTACCGTGAACCATCACATTTTTGAAATCGTTTCCTCAAAAAATTATTTTTTAAAAATATTGCTTGTCACCCCATTTAGCTGCTTTAAATGTGCGCAAACTTAGTGGCTACATCTAGATGTCTTAGGTTTTTATTGTGTCCAAAATGTTCTTTTAGCAATTGAGTCGTTTAATAGGCTTAAAAACCTAGCATGGTTTGTGGTTACAGGTCAAGTAGCATTCACCACTTTGGTTTTCCCAAGTGTAAATTAAACAACAGAATTGGGCATGTCAATATTGTGAATGTATGAGATAGTTTATGCAGCTTCTGCATCTTCTTAGACTCCCGCAGCAAATAGACAATAAAAACCAATATAGAGACTCATTAAAGTTTTACTGCGATAGAACTTGTGAAGCATACGACGGGCTGGACAGTATTGTATTTTGCAGATGGTTTCTTGCACATTTTTTAAAACTTGTTTTGTGAAAAAGACAGCTGTCCTGGAAAAAGTATTTATTGTAAATCCTTAGGTAATATGACAAGAGACTAACTATAGTCAGTGTTTTCAATTAAAGTTGAACGGTTTTATTTTTTTTAAAGCTTCTTTTAATACACAAAGCATATAATTTTTGGTAAAAATTGTTAATCTGTTTTCTATCATTGTCATTTTCAACATCAAATAATACTATGGCACTGGTGCTTTATTTTATTCAGGGAGTACAAAGAGGAGACGATACTGGTAAGTCTTATTCTAGATTCACCAAAATAACATCCTATCAAGTATTGCTTCTATGGATACATTTGCTTAGTCAAACATACCCAAACATTTGGCACATGTTTTATGAGTTCTACATCTTTAATCTCCAAAATATTCTATTACATAAGTCCTATTTCTAATTCTTTCTAATTCCTAATATGTTCCCAATCTCTTTAATAATAGCGGTATTCTGTCTGTCTGTCCGCAAAAAAAATGTTACGGAAATGCGATACATAAAGGATGGGAAACCCCGTAGATTTTCCATGGGTGACTAGTTAATAATACATTTGGCTAAATCAAAAACTCATTTGAGTAGTTTCAGCCAAAACTTAATTTTGGTGAATAAATATTTATTTTTTGAGCATCAGTGAGTTTCTCAGTGGTGCATCAGTTTTAGTTGTTTTGTTTACAAACAACTACTAAAGTTGATATGGATTAATGTTAAAAGCAAACATGGCACTGTGAAAATAAAAAATCAACTGAGAAAAAAATTACTACCCAGACCGATAGACAGACCAACAGACAGACAAACATATAAACCAACAAACAGACAGACTGACTGACAAACAGACAGACCAACAAACTACTCACAGGTTTGAACGCTTGATGAAAATGTTTCTGCTTTTGCAAAGCTGTAAAATCTTCTCTACCTATAACACAAACATTGGTTTTTACGACAAACATTTTCTGAACAACATTCATCACGTAAAAATGCAGTTATTTTTAGTTACGACATTTTACCACAATAAAAGCAGTACACTCAGAGTTTAAAATTTATGTTGTAAAATTTGAAAATTCGTCATTTTCAATACCAACATAAATTTTAACTATAAAAACTATGTTTCATAGTTAAAATTTTTTAAAAGTAATAATTAAATATATTAAATGTTTTTTTAACACAAATTGCACAGTTCTTTTTTAAAATGTTTTTCCTTGATCTTAAATTGTTACCTTGTGAGTGTTTCATAAAAATCGAGAATAAATATAAACAAAAACAAAACTGTGCAAAAAAAGTAAACTAAAAAAGTGTAGCTCAAAGAGAACAAACAGTAACAATATGTTTCATACCTAAATAATTGGCAGACTTAGCATTTAAATTCAAATTATCTGTATTCTTGTAATGATATAAAATTTCTTTTATTGGCATTTTGAATCCCAATGGAAGTTTAGCCAAATCGTCTGGTGTGAAAGCTACAAACAAAATAGGCATTTAGCAACAACACATCAATAAGGTAAAAAAGTAATAAAAATGAAAATAATAAGAATAATAAGAAATCTTATGAAATAATGCCTTAATTCCTTTGCATTCGAGTCCTGTGTTAATGAAAAATTTATGATGTCTTATTAATTCTAAAATACTGATGTTTAATGCCAGTAAGTCATCGTAAATTCTTAGCAACTGTTGTCCATGTTTCAATGACAAAACCTTTGTATCATCTGACACATGTCTGAATTAAAATATAGTTTTGAGAAAACTGATGCCATAGTAGTATTGACCTGGGTACGTTCTAACATCAACAGTGCTTTTCTCTAAACCCATCACCCATTCTACCAAAACCTTTCCTTCCCCACATCCCCCATCCCCATCCCCAGGAATTAATGACCTAGAAACCTGATAGAAACTGGGTTTTTTAAAGCATTGAAAATTATGGTAATTAATGCATAACGTTATGTACTTTATATAAATGAGGTGCTGTTTCAAAAGTTTATTAAGGTATGCGGTGATGTAAGTGTTTTACCTATCCAGTTTGATATTTTGAACATATTTAAAAGAACTAGCCCGGAGACCCGGCGTCGAAAAGCCGGGTTAAGCCACAAGTAACAGTGCGGCCTGGCATTTTAGTGTTTCGGTTGCAATGTATTTTTTAAAATATAACTTTAGCTGAAATAAAAACACAGTTTACAACTCGTTGCTACCCCGTCATAGCAGAAAAAGTCGGTCAACCTTTTTATTTTTTGGAGAATGTTCCCGGTGAAAGTTCAAAAATGAATTTTACTTCAGGCAGAGCACCTAGTACAAATAAACAATGTTGCACATCCATATAGGTGTAATACCCTTTTTTGAAAAGAGCTTTAACGCAACTTCGGTTAAACGAAACACAGGAAACAGCCCGTCGTTAACACTGGATTGAGCTCTTAGTACAGGTAAACCGTGTTGCACACAGTTTCTGTTTAATACCCTTTTAGCACCCCGTCCCCGTTACCCCGTCATAGCAAAAAAATTAGTCAATATTATTTTATTTTGCAGAATAAGTTTCAGTAAACGTTAATAAAATAATCGTGACACTGGACTGAGCACTTACTACAGGTAAGATGTGTCACACATGCCTATAGGCGTAATAGCCTTTTTCTAAAAAAACTTATCACAACTTCAATTTAAATAAAAAACACACAAAACAGCCTGTTGTTAACACCAGGTTGAACGTTTATTACAGGTAAACTGTGTCACACATGAGTAATAGGCGTAATACCATTTTTCAAAAAAACTTTATCACAACGGTTTAAATAAAAACACAGGAAACAGCCCATCGTTACCCTCTCCAGCTAACAAAATTTACTTTCCGGAATAAGTTTTCATGACAGTAATAAAATGTGTAGTTACCTAACTACATTTAGCATCATAAAAATTATTGAATAAGAAATTTGTTGTAGCTAGCTAAAAACTGCATTTGGCTACTTTCACTTTGTAGCCAAAAACTTTAAAAGAATGGGAATAAATATGGCTAGGCATAGCTAGCTTCAGCAGAATGCTGCCTCGAAACCTACGTTCCTAGCTAAAATCTTAAAATTACTTTGTTTGAGATTTATTCATGGCTAGAGAACGTGATAATATATTTATCATATTCCTATAGAGTTATGTGATGAGCAGCTATCATGAGAAATATAAAGGGGTGAAACGTCAAGGTGTAGCTAAGTGCTTCAAAGAAAATGGGAAAAGATTGGGAAAAGATTAAGTGTGTAAAAGCAATGTAAAACCAATCCATCCTCATGGCCTTGTGGTTGCGTATGTATATTCTGGTGATCTCTTGATTGATTAATGAAATTAAAGTCTGGCGCAAAAGGGTTGACAGGCTTAATACTCCAGATTAATGGTCCGGATTAATGGTTGGGGTGGCTAGGTCGAAAATGTCGATTTTTTGCAGTGGCGAAGATCGTGGTAAAAAGGGACGTGACTTTAAAAAGATGTATAAAAAGGTTGGTAGGACGATGAAAAGGTTATAAAAAAAACAAATACTATGGTTGTTTCAGCATTGTTCAGGCCTAGTTAGCGGAATGCAGCGATGCGCAGCTAAGCTACCATTTTGAGTGACAGACAGGCAGACGTATACGGGTATTATAATATAGATAATATAGATATTAACATTTAGTTATCCTGATTGTGATTCATACAAACAATTGTTTCTCAGCATTTAACTTATGATGTCATAATTCCGCATAATTAGCTAAACTTTCATGGCCTATATCTCGGAAACCAAAAAATATTATACCAAAAGGTAAAGAGATTTAAAGACAACTTTTAAAGCTCCTTCGTATGAAATCACTTTTTTTTTCAAGAGGGGTAAGCTTTGAGTAGTACAATCATCAGACTGATGTCAATGTTTTCAAATGGAAAAATAATGGTACACTAAAATCTAGACACTTTATAAATACAACCATTCCTATTGGCTTGGTCTCTTAACTTTAGTGCTGTGTAACAATAATTGTTAACTTACATTCTTTCAGCATGATGTCTGTAATAATTTCAAATAATGAAGGCTGTCTAAAAGTAACAAGTGTCTTAAAGAGAAATGAAACTGCACAAAAAATATTTTGATCCGTAAAGGATCGTTTATCATGTCTGATTATTAAAATTTGTTAAATATTATATAATAATTCTTCTTCAATGTTTTATGTTTAACTTCACAAGATTAATATGAATGGCATAAAAATCACTGGCTTTCCCAATTATCATGGCAATCTTTAAACTTTTTTTAAAGGCATAGTTTTCCCTAAAAATTAATTTTCAAGTATTTAAGATAGCATAGAAATAATATAAAAAAAAATAGTCGTGAACATACCCCTCTAGACTCGCTTTCCTTTTCTCTTTGTGTTCACCTTGTGAATATTTAGCAATGGCTGAGAACACCTAAACAAAAATTTGAATGCTGCATTTATAAAAAGACATCAAAATAAAAAAAAATATGTAAAAAATGCAATAAATATTCTGTTTTTAATTTTCATATGTGACCATCCTGTATAACTGTTCTTAAGAGAGTAATACATGATTCGGTTAATCAAATTTGATTTGTCAAAATCATATTGAGAATTAAAATAAAAATAAAAACATGATAGGAGCTGCACGATATTTTGTTATTTTACTTTTAACAAAATGTAATCATCTTCATGATTACATTTTGTTACATTACAGGTGAACTTGCTTCTTTTGCATTTATAGTAACTGCCACAAATTCAATAAAAGAAGCGCTGTAAACGTTACACGTGGACGAAAAATAACTGCAAGATGAAGTACTTGCAGTTATTTTTCGTCCACGTGTAACTTTGCAAGTCTGCGACATTGTTTAAATGAATTTCGGATGGAACATTTTTTGTCAAAGTCTTCTACTAATGTAACAACCTTTTTCCTATTCCTGTGTCTTTATACTGTATGGCTTAAAAACTCAAGAGAGCCTCTCCCTACATTCATTTACCAATCTTTCTTTCTTAATCTGTTCAAAATTCATTTATCGAATTAAGTGCGATGGATGCAATGCTATCCATGCAACTTTGAAGGTTAGAGTTGTTAACATTTGGGTTTTTTCTAGCAAAGTAGTCAAAACTCAGAGTCTAAGTGCTGCGTTGGAAAACCATACTCTCCATCACACATAGTAATTTTAGTTAAGGAGAGCTTGTAATCTGTGGGAACAAATCTAACCTTAGCCTTTGTGTTTATTTTCAAATTTTAACTCATAACGTTTTCCTTACAGACATAAGTTATACGTTTATGTTATATATATACATCATATATAGCAAAGTTTGCATTGTTTTAAACTCATCTGAGAATATCATGAGGGCAAAACGTTGTTAAATAATTTAGAAATATTTCATCAAAAAGATTTGTGTCTTTCTTTTTAATTTTCTATTCATATTTGGAAAACATCCTACAATTTTTTTACTTTTTACTCAACGGTGTTACAGCACACGTTCAAATTGCAAAAAAGTTTTTTGATTAATTAAACACCTTTAGATTAATTTAAAAGTCCTAACTAGTCTGACTTCTAAAATCGAAACCAACAAGTCTGAAATTGCTAAAAACATAAAATTCTTATGTAATACACAATCCAATCAGTTGAATTTGATTAACCAAATCGCGTATCACCACCGCCTTTATTGGGAGTTCGATATATAGACAAATAAAAGATTATATACGTGAAATTTAAAATTTTACTTTAGATAAAACAGCTGTTGTTTTCTTCTTCGTATCACAGTTAAACTAAAAAAGTGAAACATAAAGATTATTGTATTTAGCCAGTTGACTTTTGCTAACCTGTTGCTACCCTGAACAAATAAACATTCAAGTTTGACACTTTTGGATGGCATTGACCTGTCAAATTTCGAGGGTTCGGTTAGCCCTGTTTTGGGCAAATTGACTAATTTTAGTCCTAAATAGCCCTGGTTACCCATACAGGAAAAGATGTCAATTTTTCCTGACTTGAACAAATAGCCATTTCATTGTTACGCAAATCAGTGCCAATAACACCCCGTTTACCTTACCAACAAACTGTCACACACTCTTAGCGAAATATTATAACAGATTTCCATACAACTATTAGAACAATAAATAATGAAAATAAGCACTCCAGTAGAACAATTCTTCAAACAAAATTTTCTTATTATTATGTGATTGAAGAATGAAAAACATACCTTTGTTTCTGCAAGCATCATCTTACTGAATATTTCATGGATGTTACATTCGTCATATGAAGTAATACTTAGAGGTTTACCAACATAATCTATAAATAACAATGTATTATGCCTGATGAGGAAAAGGGTTGTAGCACCTTTACCGGCTGTAGACACCCTCATTAAAGACTAAGGAATTGTTTATTTTGAATAACTTGAAAAATGTTGTACGGCTTGCAAAATGTTAAAAACTATAATCGTTATTTTTTTTATTGAATGGTGGTGCACAATGTATGCTAAGCAGCCTGGTGCTGCGCAGAACCCTGAAACAAGCATAATTTAATAAAAACAACAAGAAAAAACACACAGAAAATTGCAATAGAGGAAAGAAATTATTCCGACATTATTGTCAAAAACACCTTTATCGTAATATTGGAAGAGATAAAATTGTATATACCAACCTTCTTTCAATTTGTAAACAGTATCATTCTTTTGTTGAAGAGTTGGAAAGTCTGTTTCGTAGATTTTTGTGTGTGATTTAGAGTTGAGGATACTAAAAAGTTAAGGCATCAATATTTTACCTAGCAATTTTACATTGTAAAGAGAAAGTAGACTAGATAGAATAGCACCAAAATTGTAATATAGACACAAAGAGGCAATTCCTTGTACTGCAAGAAAATGGATATTCCTTTAACATACCTTAGAAAATAAAAGCCTTTAAAGTTATCCAAGATTTTTATTTTAAAATTGATTTATTCTTATAAATCATTCAGCAGGAAGAACAAGATAATACTAATAAAAGATACATTATTGGGGCCAATAATGTATCTTAACGTTTTTTACCATATAACAGGGTATGAATTAGAAATATAAAGTCAGTTCGCAAAAAATTGTTGACTCTAGAGAAGAAAACCTCTGCACTGTAGGTAACTTGTCACTGATCCGTTGATAAGGATTATTTTGTTGCAGCAATTGTTACAGAAATAGGTGAAACAAATGATTGATAAAGAAATGGGATTCACAATTTAAATATTTCCTTTGTAGAATGATTTGCAAAGACGGCATATTGATTTGCAAATTTCGAATTGCGACTTGCTAATTCAAACTCTGTATTTATTCTTGTTATAAATTGTTGTCTATTCACTCATCTGAAATTTTAAAAAATGAAATAAGACTATTAGTCATTGCCAGCCTGTTGGCGTGTGTTATGGAAACCTGTCTTTAATAATTTTAGAATTTCTCAAGCTTTCACTTACATTGCAAGATAATGAAGAAGTTTAGCCATGTGTACCAAATGCACCAAATAAAGAGTGCTAAGTTTAAATTCCTAAAATAAATTTTAGAATAATACAAAGCACAAGTAGAACATATAAAACAAAACAAAAAAATTCTTAATGAAGAAAAGACAATATTTATTTCCAAGCTACATATTAAATTACGACAGGAATAGTCAGTGAATAACCGCCACATAAAATTAATGCTACTTTTTTGCATTTCATTAACTTTGTTGGCAAAATGATGTTTCACAAACAAAAAATCAAAATATATATGATGTATGATAGTAAGACATGGGCAGTGAAACAGGAAAATCTTGGCCATTTTGAAAAATATAAGAATGGTTACGTGGATGTGTAACACCAGTTTGAAAGACAGAAAGAGTTCAGAATAGTTTAGAAGCAGGCTAAGTATTCGTACCATTAGAGATGTTATCCGGAAGAAGATTGAGGTGATTGGGACATTGTGAAAGTATGGAGAAAGAAATTGGTTAAGAAAGTTTCAAAGCTTTAGCACCAATCAAAGTCTTAAAAATAAAAATTAAACATATTGACCGCTGACATCCAAACATGGGAAGTTGTGGCTAAACATAGTTTATCAAAACAAGGCCTTTTATGTTGCGATGAACGTTGGGGCAGGGATTTTCTAAAAAATATGCCAACTTTGTCAGACATGGAAATTTGGAGACATAACAGAATTACATACCTCGTAAAGTTTGTGCCAACTTGTAAATACAGCAGTTATGTGTTTATACAATGGTGCATTTTTTTGTAAACTAAAGCACGACATAAGATGATTACTATACAGTCGAAGTCACATGGGCTTGTCAAAATTCAGGCTTCTGCTTTTTTCAAAATTGTCATTTTGACACAGTAAAATAAAACAAATTTAAAAATTGAGAGAATCGGCAATTCGTTTGGTGATAACTTATCAAAAAACAGACAACAATTAACTAACCTGATTTCAACGATATATTTTTGTTCCACTTTTGTTTGCATCATATTATCTACTTGATTTTGAAGTAGGTATTCCCAATCCTACAAGTATTTTTTTTAAAATATATTAAATTAATTGTAACAGACTTGTAAATTCCAAGTAAAAAAGTAAAAAGGCTATACCTCAACCCCAACAAGAGAATCACTTTTCTTAGCTTTTTTAGGCTGTGGAGGAGCTGGGCTGGTAATGTTTTCCTACAATACGAATATCTGATTTATTTTGTCAACTCTGAATGATGCACACAAAATTATCAAAAATCATGCACAAAACATTAACAATTTTAAGTAATATTCAACTGTAATGGCCCAATATTTATGTGTTTATGAAAATCAGTTAAAAAATAGGTTTGTTAAATCGAAACAGTCATGACTCAGCACCAGAACCTTTTCATATACTATATGTCTACCTTTAAGCTCTTTGTCGAAGATTCTGGAAAACCAAGTAGTTTCAGACTTGCAGAAAGAAATTTATCCCACTCATTAATGTGAATCTGTTTATTGTACCCACTACTGTCAGAATGAAACAAAGTGTAATATTTTGCAACAATCAGATTAAATTCTTGTTCAGTGATTACATCTTCAAGAGCCTTGATGCATGATTTTACTAAAATAAAAGTGAAATTTATTAACAAATTTTAAATTTAGTAATACCTATAGATTTGACATGCAATTACCGTAAAGCTTCAATTAAGCGCTTAAAAAAATTTTGAGCCTCTAGGGTGGGCGCTTAATCAAGGGGGGCGCTTATTACAAAAAAAGAGGATTTGGGAAAACATAAAAACCTGCGCAAGTTTTGATGGAAAAACTCGAGGAGAAACAAAAACACATTGATATAACAATCCACGAAGCTATTTTAAAAAAATTTCCTTGCTATATCTATGATCATGATGAAAAGGAAAAGGAAATTGAAATTCAAGAAGAAATAGATAATAAAGAAAACTAAAACAAGTGTCTTTTAATCCCTTATCGACCCTTCCAGTTCATTTTCGTCGAAAATTTGAATAAGCGCCCGTTTCTGAAGATCGAGGGGTGGGTGCTTATTCGAAGGTTAGGCGCTTATTCGAGGGAGGCGCTTATTCAATAATTTCAGGTCTAGGGTGGGCGCTTATTCGAGGGGGGCGCTTGTTTGAGAGGGGCGCTTAATCGAAGCTTTACGGTATGAAAAGATTTTTTTTTTTCATAACATTTCAAATTCATAATTGAAACTACTCTCAAAATGTGGCTTATTTTGAAAAACTTGCAATAATCTCTATGAACTGACACATACATAATCCATTTTTCAGAATTTGACAAATGGCTGCACGTATGAATATACATACAAAAATTAATTAAATTTATATCCTCTGTCCACGAAAACATAATTCCATGTATGTAAATGTGCATTGCTTATTTCTTAAAAAATGCATGTCATGGTTAAATATGTGTATGTGTATCTTATGCATATTTTATTTGCATATATATTTACAGGCATGTCTATCAAAAAAAATGAATAAAGGAATATGTGTCAGATACATATAACATAAAAAATAATTAGTCATCTCTATAATAATACGGAGAGTGTGTCTGTGCGTTTGTGTGTCTGTAACAAGCAAAGTGGATTTCTTCATTTTGCTTTGATGTTGCCATAAAATGCATGTCTAATATGTTAAACTTTCTGACGTTACGTCGCCACGTCAATAACACTACTTTAACGTCAATATCCTATATTAAATTAATGAAGCCATTACAGTGCACCTAAAACTTTGAGGCCAAATAACTTGGAAACGAGGTGGTGACGTCAATGTTTCACCGCGTGGGTAACTAGGGACCACCTGGGACCAATTTGGGTAAGTTTCCTAAACCTGGGTCCCTAAATCCGTTTCGGAATAGACGGGTTGATGATGTCATCAAAAAACCTTCAAACCCTGAATCTCTGCAACCGTTTGTCAAAGGTACATGATCCTATACATTTTATTGATCAGTGTTTTAAGATCTATGCGTTGAAGGCAACAGGTGTACAAATTTCTAACAAAAAAATTTGGGGTTTTGACGGGACATTGCTGGCATCAGCAAAATTTTTAAACCCTTATATCTCATTAACCGCTCATCAAAAGCACATGATCATATACATTTTCTTGATCAGCAGTTTAAGCTCTACACAATAGAGGCAACGTGAAAACAAGGGTCTAATTATTTTTTCTTGGTGGGTGGGTTGCTGACATGATCAAAATTCAAATGACGCTTCCTTTTTATTTTTATCCTGCCTCAGTGGATTTTTCCACGGGCTTTATCGACTAGTTCCCTAATACAACCACATAACCATCCAACAATCGATTTTCTTTAAAAAATACTGTTCATATAATTTTTTCGTGCCCATGCTCTTAGCTGGCTAAGAGCATGTGTATTAGTTTTCAGTTACAACAGGGAATAGGAAGAGACTAGTAAAAACAATGAAACAAAATGTATGGAATTTATTCCTAGAAGAGCTATATCAGGCATCTGAGAATTTTCAAATTTAGGGATTGGACCCCAATATTAGAGCCATTACAAATCTTTTTATACATACATATACATATAATATTTCCATGTTTTATCTTTATTAATATGCATGAAATTACCTGTTGTGGAATAAGTTAGCTCTGAGATTTCTATCCTCACAGCTTCCTCGGTCCCTTCCTAAAAGTGACAGTTTATTTTAAGAGTGACATGTCAAAGTTCATAAAATCAATTTAGCTGAACAGTACAAGTAAAATTAAAATTAGTGGCAAATCAAAAGATTGTAAGTGAGCACATTGAAATTAGAAGTAAAAAATGGAAATCAGTAAATCTGTTGCATCACTCAGACAATTTTAGATAAATTATATGAAAAGTGATCCAGGCAAACTGCACCCAGTTACAACTTTTTATTTTGCAATTTTGATCCACACTTGAGCTTTGATAACCCCCCCCCCCCCCCCTCTCTGCCTCTTAATTTTTTTTTCAAGGGAGATTTATTAACAAACAATGTAATTATTATGATTACGTTACTTGAGCTTTTAATTTTTGTTTAATGCATTACGACTAGATTTCTTATGTAGTATCTTTTGACTGATGATGTCATAAAATATGTCAAAACATTTAAAAAAACGTATTTTTTCTTAAAACCATTTCCCAGCTTGTGCTGTTACAATTAATCATATCTACTTACAGCGACAAAGCTTGTGGCACCAAAATGCTTTAATGATATTTGCTGTTTTGTGATATCTAAACAGATAAAAATTATTGGTTTATAATTCTTCCCTGGACATTCCGTGCAGCATAACATAACACAGATAATGATGAAACTCACTTTTGTTAAACACTGAAGCAGACAGCTGAACAGGACCAATCTGAAATAAAATCATACTAAAACCACACTTCCATTTCTTTCTGACTTTAATAATCCTATTAACGCCAATCTTCGTAAAGATGTAATGTTTAAATAGCTGATTATCGAAAAAGATTAGGTTTTTTAAGCTTGCACATTCTTTAGAATGAATAAAGATTCACTTTCGGAAATGCAAACTTTGGTCTGGTCAAATATTTTTTGTCACAGACAAACTTAAGGTGTGAGTAAGGGAAAAAGTGTGATGTTTTAAAATAGCTTCTGTTAAAATTACGTAAAAGTTGTAATATTGTTGTTTAATACTTTCTGAAAGTTTATAAAATTGCCTAAAAGATGATATGAAAATTATTGGAAACGAATTAAAATTGAAGACGTTAAAAGACGCTAAAAAAAATGAACCCTCCTTTACTAATGCATCTCCATTTACAAAACTTTTAGTTTTTCATGATTGATGTTCACTGTTTTGTAATCACAACACATTGATCTAAAAACGATCTGAAAATTATAGTGTAATTATTTTCTGTTTTGAAGATATTTTCCATTAACTTTTTTTATCGAATTACAAACCATAATTCGCTAAAAAATACGTCATAACTCGAGATCTGTTCACACTTACAAATTAAATTTAAAATCGTTTTTAGATATAACATCTGTCTTTAAAAGCCGCTCACCCTCCACCTTGTAGCTTTTATAGTTTTGTAAATGAAGATGAAAAGGCTAGCAGTACTAACACAAAAAATAAACATTGCGAAAAAGAACTTTAAAGATTTTTAAAAATATCATCATTTTCGTATAGTTAAATGGTCGCTACGGGTGTTTTTAACAACTTCTGTACAACGCGCGTGTCTGCTCATATTCGCAATTAAAACATATTCACAAGAAGAGAGATGGGCAAAGTAAAAATAAACAAAAAGAAAAGAAAAAAATTGTTACAAAATCTGATGGAATAGAGATTAAAAAAATGGTATGATAACAGAAATGTCTGAGTCGTATTCGCTATCGCTGGATAAAACATCTATTATTTTCTTTCGACTTACACTCTTGTTCAATTTGCGTTTTATTTTTTATTTTCAATCTTCGCTTGGCTGGAGAGTTAAAACACTTTCTTCTAATTTTTTTCCCCTTATTTGATGGATTATATAGCTTGATGCTGTTAGTTTTGCTTGTTCGTAAAATGAAACTTTTTTCTGAAAAAGCATAAATGAAAGTCAAAGTGAAAAAAGTGATTTTTAATTGATCGGATAAAAACAAACAATCATTAAAAGAAAAGCGATACAAGAAATTCAATGGTATCGTTTTTTTACAACGTTGGTTGTGTATGGTGGCCGAGAACTGCCACACGAAAATTCTGTTTAATTGCGTGTTTAATTGATTTATTGATTTTTAAATTTATTTAATTTCTGTTTTTTGTTTTTTATTAACTTTTATTTTACTTTTACTTTCAATTTAATTTACTTTTAATTTGCTTTTTCTATTTAAATTTATTTTACTTTTAAAAAAATTCAACTTTATTGTACTTTTATTTTATTTTTAATTTAATTTTAATTTAAACTTGTTTTGCATTTACTTTTTAATTTAAAAAAAAAAAAATTAGATTTAAAAAATTAAATTTAAAATCTGGCTTGGCCGAGAGCTGCCATAGTATACCATAATGCAATTCGAACACCTGGTTTCTATATTGTCATAAGGACGTGTAGTGTTAGACATCTTGTTGCTTTATTGTCATTAGCAGGTACACCTGGTTTCTATATTGTCATAAGCTCGTGTATTGTTAGACACGGACTTAACTTCGTGCTTAGGCTCTTACCTTACTCAGACGCTATTTCAAGAGTGGCGTGGTTTGGATTAAGGGTCTGTACAAAGGAAAAGTCTAAATAACGTATCGGTTAATGTATTTTAAATATAACAACGGAATGATTATGTAATTGAACAAAAGAAAATAAATCGAACACAAACGTTATTAAAAATATTTTTCCTATATTAACATAAAACACAACGAAAGAATAACAAGGCATGCGCGCGGAGTTTTTTTTATCTCCACAGCAAACTTGTAATAAAACTAACATAAAATGTATTCATAAAAACTTTACAACTAAACAACTAAACTAAAGTATATACCGTGTCATAAAATAAAAGTTTGTTAGAATGGTTAGACGTAATCTAGAGCCGGCACGTGCTTTTTTATATCTTCTCTGTCACTTTCTGTAAACGGTGAAAGTTGTAAATCGACGCAAAATCTGCTGCATGTATGTCTTTCTACAAAAGAGTTAATGGCAAACATAGACAGATTCCCAACAGCAAACTGTTTCGAAGCTATTTCTGGGTCGACTAAATTATAGCCGACCCCTTGTATATCTGTTAGGAGAAGCATTCGCTCTGATTTCTCGTAGGTAAAGTGCATTAAGCTTCCCGCTTTTTGAGCATTGTGTCGTCCTGTAGTACTTCAACTGCAACAAATTCGTCATTTAAAATGCCCAAATATGCATCATGATATCTGAAAATCTCTCCGTAATATTTGTTATTCCCAGATTTATTTAACTCGTTGCCCAATTGGTGAGCAAAATTTTTGGCGAGTAAATGGGCTTGTATTGTCCTTCGTACTCTTGCTCAGCAGAAAAACCTCTGTTATTCTCGGTTCCCTTTAGAAATTTTTTTACAACCCACTCTTTATTTTCAAGTTGATTGTCTAAACATACCGCTTTAAAAACTTCCCTGATACTTCCTTTGCCAAAACTTTTGTTCTCAATGTCAAATTCGACAGTTTTCATGTTTGGTGACCAGGACATCGCATCTATATTGAATTTCTGAATTTTTATTAATGTCGACTCCTTCCACACAACTTTTCCTAGCCGAAGCATTTTAGTTAGTGATAAGCTTTTCGGAACAGAAACAGAAGGTGGGTTATTATCATTATTTTCACTGATTAGTACTTTTTTTCGATTGTTATTAGAGTTCTCAGAAGATAAATGACGTTTTGAATTTGATGGCAAAATTGAATTTGACGGGGATATGGAATCAGATAATTTATCGATGGGTCTATTTTCCATAAATCTCACAAAAATAATGTTTAACGAAGTTAGGTGATCGAGTGTTTTGGCGCGCGGACCTCTTTCTCCAACCAACACATCACAGTTGTTTGCTATGCGGAAAAATTTAAAACATGCTTTTTTAATGTTTTCAATCGAAACTTCTTCGTAGTCATAGGAGAAGAATTCCTGCGGACCCATCCTCAAATACTTTTGCGCCTTCCCTTGCACGTCACTCGTTAGTCTTTGTACTACAATTTCTTGCCTATCCAAAATTTCTTTTATTTTATTGCAAAACTTGCCCTTTCCAGCTGACGTGGTTGGTTTTGTTCTTTTTGCAGCAACGGCTTTTCGGAAAGCTTTAAAATCAGTCATTCTGAATAAAAGAAGCATAAAATTGTCATAATATAGTAGAAACCAGTGTTTTGAAAAAAGGGTTTCACACTCTTAAGAAAGAATTTTCAGCAACTCCCATGGGTAGTTTTTGCCGACATACACTAGACAATGGACAGGTTATTTGCGTCTCTATATAAAACAAACAGATGTTAGTAGAAAGATTAAAACCTGTAATAGCAGCTGAAAAGGACAATAGGAAGCCAGTTGCTTTGTTATAAAAGTTCTCATTCATTTGTAGCGTCTTTAATAAATATCTTTTAATTACTCACTTTACTTTATTTTGATATATTTCGCGGAAAAAAAATGGCTATCCATATTATAGTTTGCCGTAAAGAGAAGAATTTGTAATAGATTAGTATAAAAGCAGCTCACCTGAAACCACATTTTCGTTTCAGTTCACATAAACAATGATTCGAATTTGTTTTGTGAACTTACAAAGTTTTAAATCGAACGATCTTGAATTCCAAAAGTATAAAATCGAACATGCGTTTTTTTCTTCCTTGGTGGCTTAAGAATAGCAACTTAAATATAGCTTTGTTTGTTTTGTTCACAAAGGAATATATATTTCTAGATAAGATACAGTCAGGTAATAAAACGGATACTGACCGGTGTTGATGTTGCACTGTAAAATACAAAGCCCTTAGTCAAGGGCACAGACCTCGCAAGCTCGGTTTGTACTTTTGACTTCAGGCTTTGTATTTCACAGTACCACATCAAAACTGATCAGTATCCGTTTATTAATACATGTTTTTTCATATAAAAAAAGGGGAAGAACAAGTTAAGGACATTTTGAGACTTCACATTGAAAAAGTTAAGAACATTTGAAGGCTTTTTTCAAGTTAAGTGTTCTTGTAAAAAAAAAGTGCAATTCATTGTTCTCGTTCTAAATGTTTGACCAATGAAATCCTTACATGTTCTAATGAAAAGGAGGAAATCTGAACCTTAATTCACCTGGTGCTTACCCAATTTCAATACATTGTCATAAAATAGATTTACCTTGGATTGTTTCTTCTTTTTGTTGCGTCTTGCTTCTCGAGTTACTATTTTGAATTAGCTTCTCCGTGCCCACTACTGGACTGGTTTCTATCCCCTTTCAAAATGTTATCACTTGCGCATGTGTTAATGTAGTCGAAATGCATTGTGGTATACTATGGCAGCTCTCGGCCAAGCGACAAATCGATTTTAAAAATAAAAAAAAAACGTTTTTTAAAAAAAAAAGAAAATTAAAAGTAAAAGTAAATTAAATTGAAATAAAAAAATAAAAATAAAAAATAAATTGAAATAAAAAATTAAAAAAATTAACAAAAAAAATTATTGAAAATAAAATGAATTAAAATTCAAAAAAAGAAAAGAAAAAATTAATTAAAAGTAAAATCAATTGAAATAAAAAACAAAAAGCAGAAATTAAACAAATTTAAAAGTAAATAAGTAAATTAAAAAAAAAGGAAAACAGAGTTTTTTCGTGTGGCAGTTCTCGGCCACCATAGTTGTTACGTTACGTTATTGTTACAAAATATGCTCATATCACAGTTTATTCCTAAAGTGAGAAACATAAATACCATAAATACCATAAACACCTATATTTGATCTTTTTAGCACGTTTAGCTGGAAGACAAATGATGAGGATTGTGTTTTGGAAAAAAGTCGCATTTCTATCCTATTTTATAAAAAAATAATTTCACCATTAAAAGGTTCACTTTTTTTTTTATAAAAGAAGTTAAAAAAAAATTTGCAAAAAAAACTATTTTTTTCCCTTACTCACACCTTAATGTATTATATATTAGATAATGCAACATTAACCAATGTCTTTATGATAATTTGAAACAATTTTTTCTGTGATCTTTCACAAAACAACAACAGGGCTTAAACTTTATTTATGTGACATGAATTTTCAGCCTTTTTGAGAAGATGACAGTATTTTTGTCCAAAAAAACTGAAAATAAACTGTCGTGATTAAAGAATAAATATTTGCTGTACTCGTGTAGCATTTCCACAAAGTTTTAGAACACCAAAATTGAGGAGATTTGAGAAAAAAATTTGTTAAAAAATTTAATTTTAGAGCAGAAGTTTTGAGGAGACTTCTAAAAATTGAGGAAAATTGAGGTGTTACAACTGGGAAAAAGCCAAATTTTCACAAATCAAACCTGGCTGCTATTTTCTAGAACTTTATGTAAAGGGAATTCAAACAATGGGAAAACAGCATGAAAAACAATCAACACACCTTTTGTTTACCACTGTACAATTGAATATTTTCGGACAAATCCAAAACAGCAAACATTGCACAATTCTAAAAAAAATGGGGAAAAATGAAAATACTATAAATAATACAATGTGAATTTGTGAAACAGTAGGACTTTATAAGAAGCAATTTGAAGTCTCGATAAGTTTGGAGCAATTTAAAGTTTCTATAAGGTCGTAAGTTTAGTTTTAATTATTAAACAAATATATTTTACAACATATAGAGAAAAAGGTGGTATCTATGACAAGTAGGGAATTAAAATTCTAATTTTAAATTCTCTTAGGGTAAAACTTTATCGTATTTATTTTTTGGAAGGTCAGTTGATTTTGAATAAACAAATATTTGTTTATTTCTTAAAGTTCTATTATTCTTTATTTTTAGTAAAGTAAAGAGTAAACAATTGCACAAAAAACACAAGTCAAAAAGGAGACTTTAAAGACAAAATCCTTGCTGTTTATAACAGGGGAGTTTGCTGAGTCTAACAAATGATGAGCCTATAAATTTTAATCAGTATTATTTCATCTTGATTAGCAAACATTATATTTCTTTTGTGAAAAAAAAATATTCTCCTTTATTTTGTAACAAAATTGTACAATTTGGTCTTACCTGAAAACTGCCAAAATCAAAACATTCAATTTCCAGAACCTTTTCAAAACTCAATCCATGTTTTGAGTTTTCCTTGATCTTTAGCAGTCTATAATTGTATACACATGTCAACTTAAAATTAATTTTAACTTGAGAATCGTAAACGAAAATTGAAAATAACATTCTTGTGCTCACCTTAATTTGGATAGTGCCTTAATAAAATACCCTACGTATTGTTTTCCACTAAAATCTTTTGTTATAAAGCCTTCTTCCGCTTTTCCTTTTATGCCATGCCTGTGAAAAAATAGCAGAGGAAAAATAAAGTTAATATTACACCCCAAAGGACTGAAGATGGAGAGGACATTCTTACCTAATCATGTTCCCTTGCTCCTGCCACACTTGGTCTAGACATATATCTGGTGGTAGTGGCTCCAAATCATCTTCAATGACACTTTCATCACACGACATACGAAACATCATTGGTGATGACAAACGTGACTTCCGTGGTGCCGAAAAGTCCCCACTTACAGTTGAATCATGAACTATAACAATAGAAATATACAAGTGAGAGCTGATCACAGCTTCTTTTGTTTTTTGCAAGACAAAAGAATGTTATAAGAATGTTAAAAGAAGCTTATATATACATTATAAATACATAAATACAGTTACGCCAAACCAAAAAAAAATTAAAAAGAAGTGTTACATCATGACCAAACTTTTATTTATGGATAAGTTTAACTTATAATAAATAATAACTGTATAATCCTGAAGAGATATGACTGTAGGAAAAGACTTACAACAATACAATTCTTTTTAACTAAACGTTTTAAAGTGAAAAATCACAATATTTTATCCTTGACAAAATTAAAATCCGAAATCTTATAAGTATATAAAAGCACACTAAACTCTAGCTTACAGGCTTGTTGAGGTGAGCCTCTAAGAAAATGGTTTGGTACTGATGGTGAGTAGTGCTTCACCATGGGTGAACCACTTTTTGCTGGAGAAACTCTATGCTTGTTGCCATAGTGAAGAGAAATCGGTGGACAAGAATGACGTTTATTCGGTGCAGGTGATAAAGACAATCTGGACTGGTTGTTTATATCTGCCATATTTGTTGAATGATTACAAAATGCTAAAAATTCTGGCAGGCTGTCTTGATGGCTAAGCCCCTCAGGAAAATCCTAAATAAAGAGCTTTACTATTGAGAATTAAAAAATAATCAACACTTTAATATAGCTTCCCCTGACCTTGAACAGGCTATATGAAAAATCCTGGTTTATAATTTCCTGCTTTTTAACTTTTGCAGAGAATTTTGTGCTCCTTTATTCAAGTATTTTTTTTTCCATATGTTCTTAAAACATATTTAGCCAATAACAACAAAAAATTAAATGGAAAAAAGTGCCTAGGGGTGCAAATCTGACTTTTAAGCAGAGGAATCTTTCCAGACCAGTGATAAGGCTTGGGTGATTCTACGGAGGCTAATAAAACTCGCTGTAAATCTGATTTTGCAAGTCTAAAAACAGAAAATTTTGGATACTTAAACTCACTTTATGCACGTGAGCAGGCTATTAATTTATTTATCAAAGAATCATTAGTATGAAGTAGTGTTGTCTGTTTGCATCTGAAACTAAAACAAAATATTCATAGCAATTCTTATGCTAGATGTCTGCCATCTCGTACTTACTGTAAACAATTATAGCAGACAAGAAATTGAGAATGTTGGTGTACACAAAATGAAAAAAGAGCTTCCTGACTTGTGTTTATAAGAAATGAATGAGATTTGGGCGGTTTGTTGTAGTCTAATAAGTACGAGTTTGATGGGATTCTTTTTAAAGGCTTAGATTAATACTAGCGCAAGTCAAATTGGAGGACTAGACACGATTTGCACCCCTGGTAGCTCTGCCATATACCTATCTACACTTGCTTATTTCGGAATAGGGTCAGCATAGCAGTCAGAATAATTGTTTAGAAAAATAATTTTTTATTTCTCTGTCCCATAAATTTATTCAGTGCGTTAAGCATGCATTAAAATTTTGCTATTCAAAAAATAATAAATAAGCATAAGGCTAAGTTCAGTTAATCAGACACTGAATAAAAAAAAGTGCACATATATACTTACTTAATTTTGTAATTAAGTAAGTATACATGTGCTAGTTAATATGTGTTAGTTAATTATTTTACAAAAGTGAATAATTACATACTTGTTCCAATGCTTTTCTGGCTTTCCATAGAGAGTGCAATCCTAACACGGAGTCATATGTTAGAATAAGGCAAGTATCAGGCTCCGTAAATACAATATGTTGAGTTGTATCTGTGAAATACATTGGCTTTCGACTGTCTAAAAACAAAATACTAAATTAATGCACCAATACATATTCTGAAGATAGCTCCATTGTTAATCAACTTTCTATTGCTCAGTTGGGTGACAATAATGTTTGAATAGCCTCCAGTACAGCCTAAAGAAACTTTTAGTGCATTTAGAGGGAAATACCCAATTGATTAGCCCCATCCATATACAAAAGATTCTTCGGCAGAAATTTAAAATTCAGAGGCCTGAGATGAGCAAACGAGTGTCATTTTGACAAAAAAAAATATGTTAATCAATTCACCTTTATAATATCTATGCATTGATAAAGTTTAAATGCACATCCCTTAACAGGTCCAAAATTACTGATGACAGAAAATGTCAAAATTTGCTATTACTTAAATATGACATCATAATTTATGCAGCATAATTAAGTCTGAAAGTCTTTAAATGTGAATATCTTGAGAACAAAAAGAGCTTTTTAAAAAAATTTAGAAAGACTTGTTAACCAACTTTTTAGGCTCTGTAATATAATTCCAACATCCTTCCTTGTCATTAATAATGCTATTATTAAATTAGTTTTCATCCAAGCTACACTATTTTGCAGCATCCATCTAGAATTGTGGTTAAACTTACCTTGGTAGCGATACACAATCGGTTTGAAATCTTCCAAAGGATGCGTTAGACTAAATAATGTTGGCATTGATCTAAGAACAAAGTAAAATAATCAAACATCAAACCTATCATAGCACTGTGTCGAGTTACAAGTATACATAAATAAAAAATAAAAAATAGAAATGTCTTCACTTAAAAATATTTTGCGACAAAGCAGCATACTGTATTCAATAAATATTAATCGCTTACTTCTTTTCGAGTTCTAACTCAATCGAAGTTTCTCTTTCAACACAGACGCCATTATGCAAGGCCCATATTCTTTTCACCTACACAATCAAGGATGAAATAAGAATTTTCTTTCAGAAGAAGAAACACTACAAGATGCACAAGACCTTTGCTGTAATTATACAGGCTTGGTGAGAAGAAACCATGAAATTAGGCTGTTTGTTGAAATAAGTATAAACAAGAAAAAAAATTACAAAAGTTGTTGTATAACCAAGACTAAGCCTTACTTAAACGTGAAAGTTATTACAGTGGTGCGTAAACAAGCTGGGAATAAGAAAATAGATATTTAACATTAGACAGAAGTTAAAAAAAAAAAAGAGGGGAGGGGAGGGGAGGGGAGAGGAGGGGGAAATATCATCTCAAATTTATGTGACATCTTTCAAAGTGCTGTGATATTACTTCTCACACTGGAGCACATATATTTATACACTGTGAGGTTAGAAAGGCAGTTTTACACAGAAAAATAATTGCATAGAATAATACTTATGTAACACAGATGTACTAGTTACAGCACAGTACAGAGTATGCTGTAACATATTTTCTGTGTTCTTATATTTTTGTGCTATTAAGGCGAAGAAAATAGACACAACAACATAAGAAAAAGTAACATATGTACTATATTGTACAACGTATTAATGTATTGGTGTTGGCCATGGATATAAGTTTCTCACTTTTAAAAACACAATTCTGAGGAGATTATTGTGATATGTATAACTTTATTTTAATTTCTTTTAATTATTTTTACTTCTGTATATGGGATGTATATTTTATGCCTGTTGTATTTGACTTAGCAATAAGCTGCGCTCTTTTTTGGAAGCCAAAACTTATGTGTAATGCCTGACTCAAATGCAAATAAAATTTCAGCTAAGCACCAAACATCAACCAATGTCCAATATTACGCATCAGGCGCAAAATGTAAATTTAATCAGAAAAGAACAATTACGTTTTAGGTCACGTGGGCTAGCCATGCGACCATTTTTGTTTTGTGTTTTTTGAGATTTTATTTTTAAAGCGAAGTTTGAAGCGAAACAGTCACACGAGAATAGTATTATTCTGTATATGGGATCGAATATACTAAAACAAAGTATTGTTGTGTGTAAAGTGTTAAAAATAATTACAGAATGATAATAACATATCATTCTTCCAGCAATGTTCTTCACCATAAACCTGCCTGAGGTATAAATAATCCGCTACTACTTTCTACTTCAAAATCTTTTTTACAGGAACAATATTTATTATTCTATATTGTTATTCTTAGGGTGTTTCAATTTTGAAATTTTTTTGCTGGCAAACCCACCCTGCTTGAGAGCTATTTTCGAGAACAACTCATCATTTTGGTCTGATTAGGTGTAACAATATAACGAACCTTGAAAGGGAGAGGTGCAATAAATAATTCTCCAGCTTCTGTAAACACATTCAAACATTCTTTCTCCATAATGCACAAACATCTACATGGTTCTAAATTAAAAATTGTAACAATACAAAACCGGCCAGGATGCACTCTTTAAAGCCTAAATTTTTTTGATGTTTGCAATCATACCAACAAAAAATAAAAGCACTTTTTGTCTGCAATAGGCCCTGACAAATTACTGTATTTATGATCAACTTCATAGACTTTGCATATACAGGAAAAAATTGTCCATGTTTGTCATGTAAATGTATGTCATGCTTGTACATGTGCACTTTAATAAGCTTAGCTAACATATGCCAACACTATACATTTTGCACATACAACTGACCATGGTGTATAGGCAAAGGAGTTATAGGTCATTTCAAATTATTTTTGACCTTTGGTATGAACATAAGACTACAAAGTAGCTAACAAAATACAGTAATCTCTTGAAATAGCTTTCTGTCAGTTTTATAACAAAATACGGTGGCACATAGACTTTGTTTGCTAGCATTTTTGATAGTTTTAAAAAACATCATATCTCACGACAATAAGCAAGGTGTATAAAGACATAAGGAAAAATATAATTTGTTAACTCCTGCACAAGATACACATTTTTGCCCAAACATTCACTTCAATTGAAATGGAAATAGTACTCAAATAGGGTGAAATATTACAATTGAGAAAACTCCATTGGTATTCTCAAAATCTGATATTTATTTATGCGTAAAGTTTCACTATACCTGTTCTATCACAGCTAAGCTAACATTTTGAAAACACACAATACTTACTGAAATTCTTTTCTTTAAGATGAAAGTAAGTGTAAAACACTTCTCTGATGTCTGTATCAACAGTGTAGCATTTTTTCAAAAAACAATTTTTCGAACAAGTATCAAAGGAACTGATAACCACAGTGCAGCCTCTCCAATATATCTGCAAAAGAAAAGTTTACAAGATAGAAGGTCCTTGTTCTCTTCCTAACAGGGAGCATGCTCAAAGCATGCAGTTTATGAATTACAGCAAAAAAAACAGTACAGGTGTTAGCTCACCTCCTCCTCCTCTTCCACTTCATCATTTCTTTCATCAACTGATATAAACCATTTTTCATTCTAAGAAAAATAAACAGGTTTCCTGTTAGCAGACATTTTTTAGTATATTTTAGAAGTATTAACACCTGGAAAGACAATACCTTATTCTAGAAAATTAACATTTGACTTAATTAATGTGGTTTAGAATTAATTATGTGGATGTTAATTTCTTACTGGCATTAATTTCAACTAAGATAGTTTCAGATTAATAAAATCTGCATTAATTTAAAGAAATACAAACATCATTGAAGAGGGTCATTGAAGGGCTGGGATAACATCAAGACTTAATCCAATGTTTTATGCTCATATCAGACTATGCTGGTTGACAAATTCACACAAACAATGCTTTTTTGATAATCATCATAATTGTTTTTAATATCAGAATTCAAATAAAAAGTTTAAATATATATAGTACAAATATTATTTTTCCAATGCTTTCCTATACATTCACATGTTAACACATTTTTTGTTTCAAGAATATTAAAAATTCTGTTCATGAGGCTAAACATGCTCAGCAAATTTTTTAATCCTGTTAAGTCGTCATATACATAACCACTATACTTAATGAAAACCACTTGCAGGTACTATTACTTCTAAGAGATTACCACGACTAGAACTATCGGCATTATGCACTTATATTATAACATCTATGAAAGACAACATGCATTACTTTAGCCAGTGAAGTATCTTTGGAATCTGGATGTAAGGCAAGGATCTGTCGACCAAAGGGTGGAGATGTATGTATCGTTTTTAATTTAATCATTTTGTTAATCTAAAACATATCAAAATAGTTGCATAATAAACATAACCAATGCACATACATAAAATCGAGTTTGGTAACATGCATATCTACACACCTAAGCGAAATATTGCTTACATTCTTAAAATTAAATCGAACAGAAAGCGTGTAGACAACTTTAAATATTTTCTGCTTCTGCTTTGATACTACTTAGGGCTTATACCATGAAATAAACGTGAACATCTGAATAAAGACCCGTGCTAAAAAATCCAGCATCGTTAAGAACAGTAGAAAATAATATATTTAACTGTCATTAATTAATTCTTGAAGTGTAAAGATTTAACAATTGTTCATTACTCTAAAACATTTTTATTGGCATATTTACAGATTTCATAATGAAAAATACAGTACAGAATAAGTACATATGCACGAGAGTCTTTCAAAATACCCCTTTCGAAGAAGCGTACATTCTTAAAATTAAATTCCTGAGGAAAAACTTGTTTAAACATAATACATGGTGCTTAATCTGTTATTGCAGTATTTAACCTTCCCAGTAATGCTGAAATCTAAAAAAATAACATTTAAAAAACAAACAGAAAAACAACTTGTTTTTACTAAACACTACCATGAGAGTGTAATTGTTGAAAGAACGCAATAACTACAACCTGCGGGACACATTGGAAAAAAGGGTACAATTTCAGACATCGAAACCACAAGCAATTAAGAACGTTGTTTCTATCTAAAGTAACACAGATTCCAAACTTGTCAAGGTTCAGATCGGACTTAGGATAATGTCTTTTAAGTTAAAAGGGTAATATCATGTTTTTCCTTTGTGCCCTCTTCATCATTCTCGGCTTAACATCCGTTTTCCATGCTAGCATGGGTTGGACGGGGTATATTAATGACCCTCTTCCAATCTGATCTAGACTGTGTTAGATCTAAACTCAACTTCCTCTGTATCAAGTCTGTCCTTATAACCTCCTGCCAAGTCTTTCTCGGTCTGCCTCTGGGCTTTGCCCCAGGAACTATCAAGTCTCTACACTTTCTTACCCAATTATCCTCCTCCATTCTTTCCAAGTGCCCCAGCCAATTCAATCTTTTTATCTGGATAACATCTTTAATTCTACGGAGACTTAGCCTGCTTCTTAGCTCATCTGAACTCTTTCTGTCTCTCAGACTGGCGTTACACATCCACCTAACCATTCTCATATCATTCCTTTCTAAACGGTCAAGATCTTCCTGCTTCACTGCCCATGTCTCACTACCGTACAACATAACACTTCTTACACAGGCCTCATACAACCTACCTTTTACCTCAATTGACAGGACTCTGCTAGTCAACAAAGGAAGTAACTCTCTGAACTTTTTCCAAGCAGAACCTATCCTGCAAGTAACACTTCTTCCAACACCCCCTTCACTGCCCAACATATCACCTAAGTAACAGAAGTTCTCAACTATCTCTAACGAGCCACTGTTGTACATCATTAAAGCTGGAAATACTTCATTCTCTATAATCTCACCTTTGCAACGCTTGCATACAAACTGAATGTCAGCTCTTAACCTTCCACTAATACTACTGCACTTCTTATGTACCCAATGCTTGCAAGTCTGACAAAAAATTGAGTTACTACCAACCCCTTTCCTGCAAACTCCACAAGGCCACTTTCCAACTACAAGGTCACACTTGGCTGCAATGCTACTAATCATGACTTTAGACTTTGCTGTGTTTACCTTTAGCCCTTTCTCTTCTAGTCCTTTCTTCCACTTCTCAAACTTTTCAACTAATTCTTCCATCGACTCTGCTATGAGAACCAAATCATCTGCATACAATAACTCCCATGGGCAACCTGTTCTGAACTCCATCGACAGCGCTTCTAAGACTAGAACAAACAACAAAGGACTAAGTACAGAACCCTGATGTACACCAACATTTACACTAAATTCATCACTAAGTGAATCGTTAATCCTGACACGACTTCTAGCATTGCTGTACATAGACTGTACCATCGTAACTAGCCACTCATCCACACCTAATTTTCTCATAGCCCACCAAATAACTTTACGTGGCACTCTATCAAAAGCTTTCTCTAAATCTACAAAGGCAAAATAGAGATTCTTTCTCTTTCCTAAATACTTTTCCTGAAGCTGTCTGAGTAAAAATATTGCATCTGTAGTGCCACGCCCTGGAACAAAACCAAATTGCATCTTATCTATATCAATCCTTTCCCTAAGTAACTTATCAATCACTCTTTCAATAACTTTCATTACTTGATCAACCAACTTCAAACCTCTATAGTTACCCCTTTCTAATGCATCACCCTTGCCCTTGAAACAATTCACTATTACACTCGACTGCCACTCACTCGGAATAACACCATCCTTTATAATCTGGTTAGCAAGACTTGTAATAAGCTCAACTCCAATATATCCAGATGCTTTTACCATCTCTGTACCCATCTCAGTGGGTACATTAAAATAACACAACAAATAACACTGGAAAAATTATTTACAGAAGACAACTGAAAACGTTTATGCTAAAGTGTTTTTGCTCAAAATTTATAATTTAATATTTACATAAGAAAACAAACTCCTTAAAAGGGAAAACTTTTTAGTAAAAAAAAGATCAAAAGTTTGCTTCAATATACCGAGCAATTGTAAGTTCTAACTAAAACAAAAATATATATTTATTAGTAACAACAAAACAATAAAAACAAAAATTTTGCTTTTAGGCACAAGCAAAAAGTACAATTGAAATGGTATTAAGCGTTTGTTTGTAAGCTGGGAATTTCTATTCCTTTTACACCAACTTCATCGACAATGTAGTAACATTTCGAGCAAGGAAGATGAGATGAAAATAATATGGATAAACATCTAACAATTGGATCGAGTTTCAACTGAAAAGAAAGATATGAATCAGCTTACAAAAAATATGTATAAAAAATGTGAAACTGTGATAGCCTACGATACACTTCACACTGATTTTTGGATACCTAAATTTGCATTGATTATTTTTCCAGTTTTCTTCAGATATTTAAATAAAAAAATCAGTTCTTTGCAAACAATATACAAATCTGAACGTGAAATTTTTCAGCATACCTTTTGATCAGCTTGAAACATTGATACGGTATAGTGTGTCCGAGACAGTAAAATCCTTGTGTTCACATGATATGACCAGGTAAGACCAAGAGCGGGCATCACTTTTTGTAAACTATAATAAATAAATAAATAAATAAATTTATATATACTGAATCCATTTTATTATCACACATTACACATTAACTGCTAAATAATTGCTGTAAGTGATGCCCAGGTTAAAAAAAACAAAAAAACAGGTGATTTTCATATTTTCTATCTTTAGTTATTGAAGTAGTGAGACAAATTTGGGCTTGTTGAAAAGATTCCAGTTCATTCGAAAGCAAGGATAGGGCAAGGAATTCAATATTTTATTGCGAATATAAGATAAAAGTGAGATAAACATTTCTTGACATGACATGGCACTTATTCTTTAGTTTCCACTGAATGTATTATTATATCAGGCACACATGAAGGACTGATGACTTGATTGGTAAAACGTTTTATGTCAATATTGGCTGCATACTTTTACACACAAAGCTATTCCTTAACCTGGCAAACATAGAGAATCGAACCTATGGCTGTTGACGCTGCTTTGATTAAAAACATCCATGACCTAACAGAAACAGAACACAAGAACACATTAATAGATTTGTAATTCAACTTAAGCAAAACAAATAGACACTTTTTCGGAATGATTACAAATTGTGGGGATTACCTGGTTCACACATACAATGCAGATTTGAAACTGATGCGTATATTTGTGCAAAAATGATCCCATCTTAGCTAGAACCTTTGCACGTTCAGCCATCTGAGAAACATTAAATTCAACTCGAAAAAGAGCTGCAATGGAATCAATCACGATTAGCTTTATACTCTTTGAAGATAACATGACTGGAAGTTGAACATCCAATATACCCCAAAGAGCATCCTAAAAATTGTTATTTTTTTAACACAGCTTAATATGGCACTTTTATCACTACAGACAACACTTTTGACATCCTTAATGCTGGCATGAATGCAGTAGTAATATCAAAACAAATATTCCAAACTACGATTTAGAGCAGTAAAACTCACCAAATCGGCTGCATGCTCAATGAAAATGTTATCAGTAATTTCAGATACGTTTGCAAGGTTCATGTCATCTTTATTCTTTTGGTAAAAGCAAGAAGCCATTTGTTGCAGACGTTTGTGAGGGAAAACATCTTCTGTGCATATGTATAGAGAGCCTGTTTAAAATGACAATAAGAAAGAAAATTGCAACTAAATATTTGGCTTTAGTTCTAATTACAACGCCGAAAATGAATTTATAAGCTCAAACTGTGTTAAACTAAATACTAGGTACTGTCGTAAATGACATAGGGTGCTTACTTTTTCGTTCAACATTTAAGCATAATTGCATACAAAACTGTGTCTTTCCACTTCCACTTTCACCACATATTTCAGTCACACCCGGGTAGAGCAAGCCTCCATTAAGAAATTTATCAATGCTTGGACAACCAGTTGATAATTTAAAGTGCTAAAAAATAAAGATGTGTACATAGTAAAAAAATAAGTGTTTTCTTCCAAAAAATCAAAATCATGTTGCATTTGTAATATTTATTTTAAACAAAAAAAATACTTTCTAGAAAATAAAAGAAATTTTTTGTCAATATTAACAGGGTTTGAATTAGCAGGTCGCAATTCACAATTTGCAAATCGAAATGCTGTCTTTGCAAATCATTCTATGAAGGAAATGTTAAAATTGCGAATTCCATTTCTTAATCAATAATTTGTTTCACCTATTTCTATAATGGTTTCTAAAATACCATAGCCACTATCAAGGGATCAATGACAAGGCCTACAGTGCTCCAAGACCACAATTGCAAAAAGGTTTTCTTCTCTACAGTCAGTAAATTTTTTGCGAACTGACTTTTTATTCTACTTCGAACCCTGAATAATGCGAATGACCAAATATAGGAGGTTTAGTAAAGTCACAGAAAGGTGATTTCCTGATTCCTGAGTCTGTAAACCTACCTATTTTAAGTCTAGTGCATCTAGTGCATCGTCCTCCTTCCTTCTGTTACTTCATCTTAAAATGAGAAAACTAGAATTCTGAGCCTTTTTTAATTGTACCCAAATTTTAAATTTTACCATGCTGTTGTGAGAATCTTAGAGTATCGTCATACTCTGTGTTGGTGCTGTAAAGCTCATAAAAAAATGGAAAGTCAAAATTAGCTGAAGCGTTAGAAAGAATAAAAGATATATATATATAAGATATATAAGAAAAAAATTACTATATTTTAAATGTCTGAAAAGTCTTTTTGCATTTCTTCAACAATAAAATACATGCTGCATTTACTTTTTTTGGGTGTGACCTGCTAACTAACTAGAAATTAATTTTCCTTATTTTGTGTCTTTAAAAATACCTGGGATGTGGGATGACAATGATTTAATTGTAACACCTGATGTCTTCATAAAACACATCAGCTTGATAATTTTGAACAATTCATAGAAAATTCCTCCTCTGTGAAACATTTAGTATTTTTGAACAATACATTGGAAAATAATTAATAATAAAACACAATAAAAATAATCTTTTTTATCTTCAAACATGTTCAACATTAGATCCTCTCCCTATTGCCCAATACTAGCACTCATTTTCCTACTACAACACAACAGCTCTGCAAATTGTTTTTTTTTGAAAAGAACTGAATAGTAGTACAGCTGAACTTTACTGATGGAAAAATTCTAAAAAATGTTTTGCATTTGTTGTTACAGAAAATAAAGTTTTTTTGTCAAATAAACTGGCAAATCTATACAAATTTTAATTAATCTTAATTAATGCTTACTACTGACCTGTAAACTATTTGTTGTTCCAGTCTTTTTTAACACATCTATTAAACGTTTCGGTGTTGGATCAAACGTAGCCTTCGCAGCTGTTAATATCACCTCATTTATGTCAGCACTCCCCAAACCAGTCTTTTTGCTCAGTTCTAATTTTGAAAATGAAAACAACTTTTTCACAGTATGGATGTTCGCTAAAACAAACAAACAAAATTAGAGTTATTCTGAACAAGAACTTATACCTTGTTTAAATTTATAAATTTTAATTTGCAGAATAAGTTTTTGTGAATTTGGCAAAATTCATCGTCAGATTAAATAAAAACACAGTCTGTCCTACAAAGTTTATTGTGGGTAAAAAAGTAAACCCTAAGTATCACAGGTTGATAGAGACTGTTGTATCATTAAATCACTTTAGACTTTTGCCAAAGTTTATATTACAGTAAAAGGTGTAACTGTAAAATTTTGTTGCAGATTACTGTATATTAGAGGTCTCTTTTTGTTGACCTTTTTGTCTTCTAAAAGCTTTTTATTCTTTTTTATATGTTTTTACATGTTGCAGGCTTTTTCAGGAATATTTGAGTAGGTGTGCGATGATTCGCATGTGCAAATCAAGTAACGCGTGCGATGTAAAATGCACGTGCAAAGGATGTTAAGCGTGCGATACAGGCTCCGAGGTTAATCTTTGTTGCGCATTCATTTTGCGGTAGAAAAGTGGGGGACGTTTTGAATCGTGAACCCCAAACACGATGATCGAGCGTCTACGTATAGCGACTCTCTCAATCTTAACTTCCTTTTCTACATGTCCGAAATTGTATGCATGACTATACTGTCATTTTCATAAATTTATTGTTTATTTTTCAGGTCATCACAAGCAAATAGGCAAAAATATGCTTCGCTTGGGTTTCGTTTTTAAAATTGTTTGAATAAAAATAAAACTTGCGGCATAAAGAAAAAACTCAATTAAATTCGGACCTATACTATGGTTTTCAATTGTTTTATCAAATGAAGAAATTATCTACAATTAAATCCATGATAAAATGTCTGTTCTGCCTGTAAGTGCAGTTTTGCAGACTTGTTTTATCTGTGCTCCGTCAGCGCTCACCACCGCATTAGTTAAGAACCGCATGGCTGGATTTCTTGTGTAAGACCTGGTTACCTACGTAGTTCTTTTAACTAAGTCAGGAGTCGGTGAATTAGCTAGGATGGTCAGGTTGGCTATGATTAGGCTTGCTCGTGGATTAAAAGGACCAGAACTATTCAATAATTTTGAGATTTAAAAGTGTCCGACCAAGACGGAAATCTATCTGATGTTTTGTCTGACAAAAGTTTGAAACGAGCTCTGGACATGTCCGACCAGACTGGAAATGTGGCGGACATTTTGTCTGACGAGTCTCCAAAAAATTATTTCGAGGGCTGCCATCGCACGCTATAAAATGGATTTTATAGATTGATTTTCAAAACTCAATATTTATTTTTCAGACGTGCGATTAATCACACGCCTGAAACGATTTAGGCGTGTGCCAAGGCGTGCGCGTGCGATCGCACGCCTCTCCTGAAAAAGCCTGATGTTGAGATATCATCACGTTTTCCAGCCATGTATAAATCTTAAACAAACCAATTTTAAGATTTTGACTACAAACGTAGATTATGATAGAACATCCTAAAGCCAGCCAGCTAGCCAGCCAGCCAGCTAGCCAGCTACATATAGTTCCAAAAAAAATCTGTCAAAAATCAGGCACAGTCATGAGACAAAGTATCAACATATTTAATTATTATTATCTTAAGATCCTGATAAGAGTACTAAAAGGCTTTACAAGATAAAGATCCTCATGGTAAGATGATCCAACATTTTTCAAGATCTGACGAAGATCCTACAAGAATTTTTAGATTTCTAGAATGGTATTGCGAAAACCTTGAAAGTTTATTACGATTTTGGTCTAGGATATGTTATCAGGGGAGTGACATACAATTCTACTTAAAATATTAAGGCTGCACTGAGGGCATTCAATGATGATAAATTTATTTGAAGAGGATAAACACACACATACCTTTTGTCAATGCAGTGCACACTCTTGGTCTGATGTCTAGGTTTTGAACAGATACGGACATTGATTTTTTTTACTGATTAAATATTGAGAATTCTAAATTGCAAATATTCAAAGATATACAATTTACGATATAAAATTTGAATTATTGACAAAGGTAATTTATCAAATGCTCCTAATTACGTGCTAACTGGGAAATAATTGAATTTTTTTTAAGTTATACTTCTGTAAAATAGTGAGAAAATATTATTAAAAACGAATTAAACCTTCAAGCAAACTGTATATAAAGTGTCTGCACAACAACAACAACAAATTCTCAAAAACCTTGAAACACTTCCTTAAAGGTTGTCTCCGACGTTATAACATGTTAATCTTAATTGAAAGAAATCATTAAAACATTATAGAAAAAAGTATTATTTACTTAGAGTTACTTTCAAAATAAAACACGATTTACTTATTTCATGTTTTCGTAAAACCTTGTGCTTCAACCGCCATTGCTATTGCAGCATTAAAAACACGCTTTAAAGTCTTGTATAAAATATCAGGATACTTCATGACGTCACAACAGCCAAAGGTACAGACCGCAGTCTTGCAGCATGAAAACTGCGAAGAGAGATTTCGAAATTAGATATTTTAATTTTTTTTTGCCATCATAATTCTAATTAGCTTTAAAAAATGTTATCTTTCGAATATCGTAAACATGGTTGTGTATGATAGGATGTAAAAATTACAGACTGTCAAAGAATGAAAATAAAGCGGGAAGTTCTCCCTCAGCTAGTTTAACTATGCTAAAACTATTTTAAAAGTCACTGTCTTTGATCAGTCGATTGAGATACCAAATCAGCTAATGAAAACTAATTAAAAATCACATTTCTGTAATCACAAATCCGCAATCACATTCTGAATCGTTCGTACAATATTGATTTTAATGTATTTGATCTTGGTGTTTGGGGAGCAGTAGATCGTCGAAACGCAAACGGAACCCAGCTGTTAGCGCAATTATGGAATACAAGGATTTTTTTATACTCGAAGCGCGTTGTAGCAAAAAATGTGAAGCAAGAAAAAACATATTTTTTTTGCGTGACATACTATCTTAGGTGGATATTCACATGCAGTGGACAGAGAGAAGGATTGCCAACCTGGAATAAAACGAGCTGTCGTCACACCTGCCTAAGGACCCCGTGGAGAGCGATTTGTAGAAAACTCAATTAAATTCTCACGAATAACAACTTTTTATTTATTTATTTATTTATTTTTTAATTTGGAAAACCGTCGTTTTTCAGAAATCACACGCCCTTCCAATATATTCTGTGTATACTCTCCGGTCAGGTTCTGGATAAGTATCACAAATCTTTGTTACTGCACGTGGTTGGATGATTCGTCGCACAGATTTGCCAAATTCTGCATTATGCAAAATTAAAAACAACAAAGTTTTTGCAGCTCTAAATCGTCAATCTATGATTAATATTTAACATTTGAAACATATATCAAGCGGACTCTAAACACGATTCAATTAGCGTAGCATCCTATGATTCTTTGGTCCTTGTGACGTCAATTATGTAGCCATTATGAATTTCAAAGTTGGAGAAGAAGCGTGAGCATGATAAAGCCGCATGGAATGAGGTAGTACAAAATTTGAAAGTTTATTCACAATTATTTGCTGTACTAAACCTTTCTGTAAAAAACGAATGTTATTTTCTTAAATACTTATATCATCATCATCATCATTCTCGGCTTAACGTCCGTTTTCCATGCTAGCATGGGTTGGACGGGGTAATTTAATGACCCTCTTCCAATCTGATCTAGACTGTGTTAGATCTAAACTCAACTTCCTCTGTATCAAGTCTGTCCTTATAACCTCCTGCCAAGTCTTTCTCGGTCTGCCTCTGGGCTTTGCCCCAGGAACTATCAAGTCTCTACACTTTCTTACCCAATTATCCTCCTCCATTCTTTCCAAGTTATATGAATAGAACTTATTAGCTAGCATCATTAAAACGTCGGAGGGAACCTTTAAAACAGCTGCACAAGAAAACAAGAGTGTCACAGGAATAAAAACAGGAGGGCAAATTGGAAATGATCAGATTTCAGTTTCTCGTTATTGGACTTCTACTCTCAAAACAAATGTAAACAAAACAAAAAAACTTGAGACTAAATCTAAATGTCAGCTTTTTTTTCATTTAAACATTTATTTTTGGCAGACAGCGTGTCAATCATCTCCTGCTCCACAGCTCTTTTCAAAGCAGTCGATTTCGATATAGATTTGACATCAGCAAGAGATGTTTTTCCTCTGCTTGAAATAAAAATCGATCTGCATCAGACTGTTTCCTTCTCCTTCTCTCTATTCAACCATCCTTTACACTGAGGCATTCAACTACTAGGCTTTATAATATTTACATATGAAGATAACATGGCTAACTGAAAATAAATCATAATCAAGGTGGATACCAAAAAGTAACAAGATATTTCAGGAAGCAACGTAGAAGTCCCAGTAAACAAATTTTTAGACAAACGATTCAAAAGCTTAATAAGTTATAGTGATATAAGATAACTGATGCAGAATATAAATATTTCAACTTAAAAAATCCATTATATCAATAGTTTTATAAATAGTTGTTCTCTAGAAACTTAGGAGATTTTAGGAGTATTTGCAAAAAATCAAGAAATTTTAGGATTATTTAGGAGGATTTTATTCCTTTAGGATTTTTTAGGACTTTTAGGAGGCGTTCTAAAATGACAAGCAACCGTTCTTACAAAACTTAGTAATCAACGAGAACACACTCCTACAAAACTTAATGTCATCATATTTCCTACTAAAATGAAGAGAAAATGGAAACCAGCTAAAATGAGCTAAAATTAAAAGAAACCACCTGAAACCATCTTGTCCCATTCCCACAATCTGAACTCAACTGTCTGCATGGGCATTGAACAATAAAAAAACTCAATAATGGATAAATAAGTAAAAACCGTTTTGGTAAAACTTTTAGCCACCTATACACATAACAAATGTAAAAATAACAGAATAGACACAAACTGTTTCATTATATAAATATATAGTTATAAACTGCTATCAAAACACTCAGTAAGTCTAGTTTTATTTATTATCTATTTTTATCTTAGCAATCACAGTCAGTGTGTATAATAAAATGAGTGAGGAGGACATAGCTGCATGTGCCTTATTATTTGTATATATATTTTAATTTTTAATATTTTAAGAGGCCACCTGTTGCTTGAAATTAGCGAAGATAAAGAAAGAAAATAAAAGAATATTATATACCATCAAATTTAATTTTAAAATTTTTCAATATTTTTAACAGCGATAATAATTAAGTCCTGGGCACTAGGTTGTGAATTACATGTGAATAGCACCTACAAATTATATCTTCAATACTGCTCTATTGCCAGGAGCAAATCATTTCAATCTGTTCAATGTGATGGCAAAGATATAAATAGATTGGAATAGCTTTTAACACAAAAGAAAATATGTTTAGCAAGATTGTGATATAAATAGTTTTGTAGAAAAACGTGATGGTTTCAGGCGGTTTCTCCTAATTTCAGCTCGTTTCGGGGTGTTTAAGGTGGTTTAGGTAGTTACTGCTTTTAGTAAGTATGACAGATACATACATTTACCTTTCCAACTTTGCTTCACACACTGTATAAAATATATATAACATAAAATAACTTGTTTTGTGGATGATTTTATATCTATTTTAAATATTTTTACTGGTAGCTTAGGGGCCATTCAATAATTACGTAACACCAACCCCCTTGTTACAGAATATTTCAAATCTAAAGCACCGTATTTCAGTGGTTATAACTCTCACACTTTGTGCGTGAGGCCAGGGCTCAATTCCTCTTGAAAGCGACTCAATATGGGTGAGTGAATGTTACCATGGCCCTGGGTTAACCCAAGCCATGTGAGGGAAATTGGGGAGATAGCACACTGTGTACATTGTTGGATGTTGCAGGAAGTTGTCTGGTAGAGTGCGGACCCTAATTGGGTCTGCGTAGCTCAAAATGAGCATTAAATACTGTAGGACTCTCCATTTAAGCCCAGCCCTTCCTGGAAATAATAGACAGGGTATATCCTACGATATTTAGAGTTAGTTAAAAACATGGTGTACCCCAATTGGGGTAGTGTTTGGGGTGGTAGTTTCATTTTACAGACCAGATAATTATGTGCTATCCGTTGCCACTGACCAGTTTTACAGATGGAAACCGTCCCATAAGATTTGGACTGGATGGTTTTTATTAGCAATATTTTGACATTTAAACAACTTGAAAAAAAGGCTTCCTCCATGCAAAGTTCTCACAGCAAATCTTCTGGTTAAAATGACAAGGCTAGTCAATTTCAAATGTAAATAACTTGGAAAGGAGGCTTTTCCCTGATTAGGGCTCTTATGTCAAATTTTCTTCTTATGAAGTTGTCTACACAAATCAAATAACATGGAGACGAGGCTTTAGCTGTGTAAGAGTTTTATTACACCACATACAATGTACAGTCAAACCTTTATATAGCTATGAAAGATTGTTTGCATTATACATGTGGCAACCCTCACACTGTACACAAAATTGTACATCTTTCGATAAAGGTGGGTTCACAATCATTCGTCGTAGTCATTCGAATAAGAAAAATACCAAAAATCTATTCGTTGCGAATAAAAGAATGCAGTGCACTAGTGCAAAAAATAAAACTGTAATAAATAAGACTTTTTTTTTAGTTTGGTACCACGAGTTATATATAGTTACTTTATATACTCCATTTCAGCACATTTCAGCACTTTTAAATATTATACACAATAATAAGATATTCAATGTTAGTCCTTTGTTGTTTGTTCTAGTCTTAGAAGCACTGTCGATGGAGTTCAGAACAGGTTGTCCATGGGAGTTATTGTATGCAGATGATTTGGTTCTCATAGCAGAGTCGATGGAAGAATTAGTTGAAAAGTTTGAGAAGTGGAAGAAAGGACTAGAAGAGAAAGGGCTAAGGGTGAACACAGCAAAGTCTAAAGTCATGATTAGTAGCATTGCAGCCAAGTGTGACCTTGTAGTTGGAAAGTGGCCTTGTGGAGTTTGCAGGAAAGGGGTTGGTAGTAACTCAATTTTTTGTCAGACTTGCAAGCATTGGGTACATAAGAAGTGCAGTAGTATTGGTGGAAGGTTAAGAGCTGACATTCAGTTTGTATGCAAGCGTTGCAAAGGTGAGATTATAGAGAATGAAGTATTTCCAGCTTTAATGATGTACAACAGTGGCTCGTTAGAGATAGTTGAGAACTTCTGTTACTTAGGTGATATGTTGGGCAGTGAAGGGGGTGTTGGAAGAAGTGTTACTTGCAGGATAGGTTCTGCTTGGAAAAAGTTCAGAGAGTTACTGCCTTTGTTGACTAGCAGAGTCTTGTCAATTGAGGTAAAAGGTAGGTTGTATGAGGCCTGTGTAAGAAGTGTTATGTTGTACGGTAGTGAGACATGGGCAGTGAAGCAGGAAGATCTTGACCGTTTAGAAAGGAATGATATGAGAATGGTTAGGTGGATGTGTAACGCCAGTCTGAGAGACAGAAAGAGTTCAGATGAGCTAAGAAGCAGGCTAAGTACAGTACTGGAATCAGGACACCTAACATCGTGGACCGCGTATCATGCGCGTCACGCACGATTCGCGATGCTGTTGCGATAGTAAAATTTTTTAGCATCGTGAAAATCGCGATCCATCGTGGGGTCGACTTTCACGATGCATCGTGATTTTCGCGATCCACATCGCGACCGTCATGATACATCTTTAAAAATTATAATAACACTTAATTAATGTCATGAGAGAATAACGCCATTGAATATAAATAATTATTGTTTTGTTGTTTTTTTAAATCAAAAATATTTTCGTCGTCGTAAGGTTCTTTCTTGTTTAGACGAATCCAACCTAATTAGTTGTTCTAATTTTGACGAATCCAACCTAATTAGTTGTTCTAATTTTCACGAAAACAAAAAAATAATAATATCAAGCAAAAAAGTTTTTAAGAAAAAAAAAATTAAAAACAAACAAACATTTTCTTATCCCATCTCGTGAAAAAAATATTATTATTGTCGTAACACCCTCCTTCGTTATGATTATTATATATGTTTAAAATTACGCTTGCTAAAATCTAATACTGCAAGACTTGTGTTCTCTTTAAAACACAACTCTGGAGATAATTTTTTCTTTTGTGTTGAATGTAATTCTAATCTATTTATATCTTTGCAATCACATTGAGCACATTGAAATGATTTGCTTCTGGTAATAGAGCAGTATAGCAGGTATCATTTTTAGGTGTTATTGACATGTATTTCACAACCTAGTGCCCAGGACTTCATTATTAATTTCTGTTAAAAATATTGAAAAATGTAAAATTAAATGTATAGATGATAATTTTCTTTTTTATCTTCGCTACCTTCAAGCAACAGGTGACCATTGAAAATATGAAAAATACAATTAAAAATACATTTAATAAGACACATGCAACTATCTCCTCCCCATTGCTGCAATTTATTTTATCATGCACACTGTGATTGCTGAGATATAAATGGATAACAAAATTCTATAAAAATTAGAAAAGAATGTTCCGTACATCGCTGTTACAGACAATCCGTATGTAATATGTTGTTATCTTTTCACCTTGAGTGCTAGTTCTATTTTTTTAGTGAGACAAATTATTATTATTTTTCCTTCGCAACTAAAAAATATAAACTGCGTGCGTTATGCGAAAATACATAAAAAAAAGGTTGTCGTAACACCCTCCTCCGTTGTTATTTTTTTTGTTGTTGTTGTTCCGACCATACATTCTCGATAAAATTATTTTTATTTTAAGCTACTATCGACTTCGCCCATAGAACAAATAATTACGTTATGGTCGCCTTATTTCTAAAATCCAATTTCCAGTAAAAATATATTACAAGATGCAAAAGAATTTTAAAATGTAACAAAAAAGACAAGATTATACCCATCTATTGTTTAATATTTTTAATGTTATTCACGATCCATCGCGACAATTATGATTAATAGTGACGATCGCGATAGCATCGTTATTTTTTTATACATCACGACTATCGCGAAGTTCTTCAGTAACATTTTTTCTATCGCGATGGTCACGATAGGATCGCGGATCGTTCGTGTCGCGCATGATACGCGCTCACGATGTTAGGTGTCCTGATTCCAGTACTGTATCTGTAGAATTAAAGATGTTATCCAGATAAGAAGATTGAATTGGCTGGGGCACTTGGAAAGAATGGAGGAGGATAATTGGGTAAGAAAGTGTAGAGACTTGATAGTTCCTGGGGCAAAGCCCAGAGGCAGACCGAGAAAGACTTGGCAGGAGGTTATAAGGACAGACTTGATACAGAGGAAGTTGAGTTTAGATCTAACACAGTCTAGATCAGATTGGAAGAGGGTCATTAATATACCCCGTCCAACCCATGCTAGCATGGAAAACGGACGTTAAGCCGATAATGATGAATGATGATGATGAATGTTAACATTAAATTTTGCACAAGAGAAGTTAAACTCTTTTTTTCTCATTAACTTTGTTTTGATTTTGAAATGTCAATCTACAATTATACTAAACAATCACAAAAATAGTTAAGTTAAACAAAAGTTTAAATTTTAATGTGAATTATAACAAAAATTAGCTACTTCCGCTAAAACAGTTTTAATACAAGTGAAAACAAGACAGATTATTATTGTCTTAACACCCTCCTTCTTTATGATTATTATATATGTTTAAAATTACTAGCTAAAATGTAAAATATATATACTGCAAGACTTTTAGTTGATATCATTTAGGAAAAATAATAAAAACAAGATAGAATACGCTTGTTGTAACACCCTCTTCCTCCGTTATGAATTTTAAATAAATAATTTTAATGCTGCGATAGACTTTAAATATTGTCAACTATAATCCAAAAAGATTTTGCACTTAAATTTAGATTTTCTTTAAAGACTGCGCAAAAACATTAAAAGAACACTAAAAGTTTTTATCAAAATAACTTTTGTTTTTTTCATTATTATAAGTGGAGGAAGAATAACTTGCTGTAGAACTTTCAAAACAGCACAAGAATAATTATTGCTGTATAACTTTTAAAACAACACCAGGGTTCGAATTAGCAGTTTGCAATTCGCAATTTGCGAAACGAAATGCCATTTTTGCGAATCACTTTGCGAAGAAAATGATAAAATTGTGAATCGAATATTTTTAAGCGACGACAGAAATGCTTTCTTAGATCGCGTTTTAAAAATTTAAGAACGAAGAACGGCAATAGAAAAGCTTTTTTAGATCGCGTTTTAAAAATTTAAGAACGAAGAACGGCGATAGAAAAGCTTTTTTAGATCGCATTTTAAAAGTTTAAGAACGAAAATCGGCGATAGAAATGCTTTTTTAGATCGCGGTTTAAAAATTTAACACGAAGCAATTATTAATGATTTGAAAGGAACTCGCTATCCTATTGTGTTTTTGAATGAAAGCAATTATTTTTGCAAGTTGAGCGTACGTGCACGCTTTCATCTGGACAGTACTGTAAATTTTTGTGAACCGACTTTACTTTTCTAATTCGAACCCTGAACACAGGGAAAATTCTTGCTGCATAACTTTTAAAAACAAATTAGACAAATTATGATTATTTTCCTTCGCAACGAAAAAATAGTAACTGCGTGCGGATGCGAAAATAGATAGAAAAATATGCTTGTCGTAACACCCTCCTCCATTGTTATTTTTTATTATTTTTTGTTGTGCCTTATGGAAAATAGATATATATGGTGTTCCTCCACAATGGCTAAAATAACTTTGACAAATGCCGTCGTGAATATGATTTACGGCGACATTTTTTTGCCCCCGAATGCCTTCATAAACTATAAATACGACGGCTTTTTTTTGCCGTCATGCTTTAATTCTAATTCAGAGTGCTGAACCACCTTCATGTAACAGATAATCAGGCATACTAGTGCTCTAATATGAGAAAAATAAATAACAGGGCCAGTTTAGCACACAAGATGACATTTTTGTTACTTTTGCGTACTCAGTGACTTAATGACCTTTTTGAATGTTTACATCTTTCGTGGTAAGCCCTTTTTGCTGAGTGAGTTCCTTTTCAGTCTGTTTCTTCGCATAAAGGTATCATTCAACTTGATATGAATATTACGTAGAGCAGAAGTTATCCATTTACACTCGATAATAGTTTAAAGCCTCAACAATTTTTTCGTAGAAAGAAATGGGGAAATGGGCTGACAAAAGACTTTTCTTCAGCAAGCTCATGCATCTTTTTGCCTCCCATGCTCCCATGCAGATAGCCAGAAGGGCTTACCGCAGAAAATGTAAACATTCAAAAAGGTCATTAAGTCACTGAGTCCTTCCTGTGCTTCCCTCACAACACCAAGCTTTTAATTTAATTTTATTTTTATCTTAGTTTTTAATCTGTGTTTTTTTTCTTAATAATAAAAATTCTCTGCTCCAACAAAAGGTCATTAAGGAGATCATACACTAAAAAATATCTAAAAAAATCGGTAAAACATAAAAAATCTCTGTTACATAACAAAAGAGTTCTGTTTTCGTTGTAGCTAATAAAAAGCTATTAGCTAGCTAGCTACTATTAGCTAGCTATATTTTCAGAAGATTTTTTTTAATTGTAAGGTTGACTCACTCAGTCCTTAGCTACCAGCTAGCTAGCAAGGGTGCTAGGGGACAGATACAATGACAATTTTATAACAAAAGTAAATATGTTTAAAAGTTTGTGCCAGAAAAATACATAGAAGAAAAAAAGAAACGTAAAAATCAAAATTGCACGCTATTCCCGCCATTTCTTTCTAGCTTCATGTAAACAATTATTGAAAATGTAACTGGGTGCACGAAAATATAACTGGGTGCAACTTCGAACCCGGGGTTTTTATTGTCTTGTTTTTTTAGGTTGATTGGACCCTTCCTGTTCTTATTCTATTGGTTCGAGTATATTTTTATTTATTTTAAAACATAATGTTCTAGGGACGAGATTGTTTTTTCACATGTGTGCTGGGTTTTTTAAAAAAGAAAAAAAAGATTTACTTTGTTAGCGTTCTTTTTTTGTTCTTATTTTTCTGTCAAGCCTCATTGCTTTCTTCTCTTGAGTGCTATACCACTTAGACTGTTCGTCAGATTATCATAGGCGTAGAAGAGCCCTGGGAACGAGGTTGTACAAACCAAATCGACAGTAAAGTGTGTCAAGGTGTTTCATATTTATATACACATGTGACATATTTTAAAGATAAAACTGACTTCACAAAAAGCTTCGATATTTCGCTTTGTACAAAGACAAGCCTTATACAAGATTCGTTTTATGTGACCCAATGTCTGCCATGGTCAGTCCTTAGGCGAAAATTTGAAAGGATGTCCCTAAAGGGGGATTTTCACGAAGCGAATTGAACGGCGAATTCGCGGCGAATTGTATCTGAGCATGCGCAGTTTTGTTTGTTTTGATTTTGCACAAAACTGCGCATGCTCAGATACAAAGGGGGATTTTCACGAAGCGAATTGAACGGCGAATTCGATGGCGAATTCGCTTTTTAATTTTCACGACAAAATAAATTAAATTAATTAATTATTGACCAAAAGATCAAGCTTGTCCAATCAGATCAAATGATCTTGAAATCAAGCTTAAGGTGTGAAAATAGTATTATTCGACACACCGTTTTTCATCCACTCCCTGCAGCCACCCTGAGTAAGCTCTGAATAAACTCAGAGCATGTCAATAGAATAACTGAGCAATTTAAAGGATATGCAAGTATGCAAATATGCTTATATTTAGGTGGAATTGAAGTAAAACTTTACTCACAAAGGTAAACGCCTGTACGAGTTAAGTCAAAAGTTTCTCAACTGTGGACAAAAAACAATGTCTGAAAAATTTAAGAAAACTCTCTACCTTATTCCTCAATAACAACTACAACCATGAAAATTCCATAAGTATTCTATAAATTCATGGACAAATCAGAAAAAAACGCATGCATAACGAGAATAATAAACTAGCATCTTGTTTATGTATATGTCATCGAAAATTTGTGACAAAAGCATTGTACCTACAACTGGAAACGAACATATCACGAAGGAATGCTAAGGAATCTCATTTTGCTGGCTTGCAGTAAAAAATCGAAAAAAGAAATTGGGACAACAGGATTAAAAAACATGACTGAAATTATCCCTAAGAAAATATTGTGCCAAATGAACACTGGTGAGAACGCTGAAGCTGATTTCTTTTTAAGAAAAAGAAATGCAAAAAAATAACAAAAACATTTAAAAAAAGAATTCTAGCTACTTTGGGAAATATATATACAACAAAAGATATAAAAAATATAACACAAAATTAATATGTCATTTTTTCAGACGCGTTCTAGCTTTTAATTTGAGTAGCGCTTCTTGTCGTTTTCGCTCAATTTCGGAATAATTACATTTCTGTGTCGATGATAACGGCATTTCTTTTCCAGTTTCTAAAATGCACAAGGAAATAGTACGTAAATGCGTAAGGCCAAATCACAGCCAACTCTTTTAGTATTTGACTGTGTAAATATCGCAACTGAATCGTCAAAGTACTTCAAGCGTGAATACAATTACAAGCTCTTCTATCAAACCAGCATTTGCATAAATTTGGTCACGGAAAAAATAGTGTATACAGGGCCTAAGTATTTGACCCGTTCGTTGCTACTTGCTGGATCAATAGTACATAATAAGCTTAATACTCGTGTAAACATGATAAGAAGTCCTACGGCTTAAAGCCTTAGTAAAAACAAAAAAGGTAGGAAACGGTTGACTCACCAGTTATGCAAGGTGATATCATCGAATCTTCTACTTCGCAAACATTACCTCTCTTGTTTTCATCGCATATTCTAGATAAATCCAAAGCTAGTCTAGGTGTGTTCGAATTATGTGTTAATATTGGTTTATTGATCGTGGTTTTTACAGATTTGTTGCTATTTAAAGTATGCCTTGAGTTACGTGTTAATCCTGGTCGAGGACACGTGTTTCTTGTAATACCCAAATTCAATCTAGCAGTTTGTGTTCCCTTAACTGTACTCTTTGCAGACGTCAAATGCGTTTGTTTATTTTCTTGTAAGGTTTTATCAACAACGGGTAACCTCGCTGAACTTTTACCGACATTTTTGCACTTGTCATAGCGCATATTTTTGCGCAATGGAAACGGCGACGTGTGACTGCGCGTTTTTAATTTGCGTTGATCAGACGTTACGCTGGGTGGCGGCGGCGGTGTCTCCTGACTTTTGCATTTAAATTCGTCGTCAATATCGAAATCGTCGTCGAAATTTAACAGTATGGAATCGAACATCAAGTCCTCGTTCGTGACTGCTTTGCAGTTTGCTGGTTTTGGTGTACTCATTATTTTTCTTTTTTCTGCGATATTGTTTTTATTGATGTCAAATCCCTCTTTGTTATTGTTTTCCAGTTTGGTGTAACCTTCATTGCTTTCTCCATTTCCCTGGGTCAAATCAATTATGTCTTCATTTATGTTTAAAGCTGACTTTGAATCGCTTCTACCACTGTCCAATGCATGTGTAAAATCATCTAGATCCATTTGAGTCGATAATATATCATCCAACTCGTCGTTAAACGGCAGTGGAACAATAGATTTCGTAGTTTTGTCCTGAACAGCAGGCAGCGTTGAGTTTCTCAAGTTCCACTTTTTTTCCCTACTATTACCTGGTAAACTATTTCGTGTAAGATTAACTTCCGTAGTTTTTATAGTATTAATGCATTCTCTCTTAACAGTCTTTTCTTCTCTTTTCTGGTTTCGTTTACAAAGTTTTGGTGTCTTTACGACTGCGGTGATAACGCAAGGCGAATTCCTCTTCCCACTACTACCACTACTCGTGTCGTCAATTAGCAATTCGTCAAAATTCCCCATCCCCAGGATACTATCGGACAGACTCTTATCTATAAGTGGGGAACGTTTTTCCTTCTTAAAGGACGGTTTTATCAAGCTAAGGTAAAGAATGGAATAATATGGTTAGAAGTAATAAGAAAAATGGAGAAGAGAAATATGAAAACAGTTGACGGTTAAAGTTCAAACGAAAAATAACCAACACTATAAAAGCATAGTTACGTTTTTATGTTTCCCACGATGTCTTGTTTTTCTAAAAGTAAATACAATGAAGTAAAAAAATATATTATCACAAAATGCATCGTGTTGACCAGTAACCCTTCTAAATGTCTCTTTAGATTCTGCAACCTGATTTTCGCCGGACTTTTTGCAACTTACATAGCTTAGTTTTCAAAACAAAAAAGCTTTGAGTATAATAATTTACTATAAAGTGTAGGGAAAAAAAGGTAAAGAACAAAATACTAATCCCACATGTCAAAAAAAGAAAGAAAATGTTTAAACAAATAATACAAAATGCAATCATCTGCTGATAATCTACACCGTACGTCGAAATTTTAATAGAATAAAACGTGGGAAAGAACACTCAATGATCAACAAGAAATGCGTGCAACAAGAACTAGTCCCATTTACTAATCCATAACACCACAATTTTCACATTTTGGTCAAAAACATATATACATACCTGCAGATTTCGCCAATTCAGCAAACTTTCTTAGTTCCTTGTTGAAGTTCACTGTACCTCTTTGTCGCAGTGTGCGCCTAAGATTGAGACGCCTAAAACAAAATAATGAATAAAATAACTCGCCATAAAAATGACTTGGCAAACCGTTGTTATTTGCATATCAGTTTTTAGGTAACCAAAACCCTAAAAGTATTAAACTTCAAGAGTACATGGTTAAACATAATTATGTAACAAGACTTTTCAGCACTGGACTAGAAACGAAGAGAAATAGGATGGTATTTGTCACAATGAACAAGAAATAACCACATTTTAAAGATTCTAATTGGAAATAGAAGAAAATCATGTAATTACCGGTTCGATTGTCTTGCTTTAGCGTCACTGCTACCAGCAGCCAAATCCTCCTGCATCCACGTACTGAGAAGTATTTCATCATCATGGGAATCCTTGTCAACATGACATCTTCGCTAAACACAAAGAACCAAATTCTACTAAGCTTTTCTTTTTTAGAAAACACGGTTATAATGCGTCTATTTTATTTATAAATGGGTTATTAAGAGAATAAAATTTTCACCTTTTTCGGAAAATTTTTTAGTAATGAGGAAATGTCTTCCTTACGATTTCTCCTTCCTTTGCCTAAAAGACGAAAAAAATGATAAATATATAAGCCTGAAACACAACCAAAAAAAGAAACAAAGCCAACATCGCAATAGGCCAAAGCAAAGAGACTTTTAACTACATATATTATACTGTATATACACCTCTATTAACTGTTAGGATGATTTTCAAGCTAATTATGTTAAATTTTGGTATTTCACAGACCAACTACCCAAAACAAAAAACTTCATGGTATATACTCCATATGCGAGTGAAAATTCTATATTTCACTCTATTTCATCAGATTAAATCTGTTGAAAAAAAACCTATCAAACCACGTGACATACTTGACTTCAAAATAGTTGATGGGCTTGGAGAGTTATTATCCCAACCAATTTCAATGCAAGATTCATCAGATGAGGCAAGCGTTGGAGAAATTATTTTCAAACTCTTTCTTGGCAAAGGTATGTCTTTTGCCAATGGAGGAGTGTATCCTTCTTTTTGCTTGCAATCTACAAAGAAATATTCAAACATTTAATTTTTTTGGTCTTGCAGCATTGGAGCCTCACTGCAATGCTGCACAAGGGAGAAAGTCCTGACAATTGATGTCAATAGAATTGAACTGATGTCACACATCTAAAAATAAATTACATTGTGCTGGTAAAATTGTAAGTAACATTAATTCAGATGTTGCATGTGCACACGAAAGTTTGTTATTTAACCAATAAAATTTTAACAACAATAAAGTCCTTTTTTTCTGGAAATATTGATGCTAATATCATTAAACATATCATTAAACAATTTTAATCCATGCAAGAACCCCCTGACAGTAAGGTCACTCAATATGACAGTGTTCTGACAAAATACAACTTTCACATGATGCAAATAAGCAGGTTGCATGACGCTTCTGTGAATTAGAAGATATATATAGAACCTACCTGATCGTAAATTTCGCTTTGGGGTCTTGCTGTTAGGACAATATTTACGTTTTTTCGTAGGATAATGATCGGTCATGCTCATCTTTTTGCATATAATATAAAATGTTTTCCTATATATATTAAAATGAAAATATAGATAACTAAAGTGTTTAACTTTTTTGAACTTCCATTTACGTTAGAATAAACAGTCATGAAAATTCATGCAAAGGAGCAACATCAATAAAATTTTCCACTGACTCAGGTAATGTCAACCATCTCATTATGTTGGGTATTCATACATAAAATTATGGCATGCATAACATTTTGTTAATTTTGAGAAATAGACAAAATGGGGGTAATTTCTAAAGGGCATATCCTTGGGACCACTCAAGCTAGGAAGTTTTATATCTTATTGACATAAACCTCTGGGAAAACCAAAATGAAATGACCAAAAGGTGGTTTAAGGTATTAATGAAATATTATTTCTTCACAACATTAAGTCCCATGCTATGTAGTAAATTTTATATTAATACATAGTTAGCTTCTCTAATAAATTGAGAAACTTAGAATAAATTTTAATTGGGATATATAGATGTCATATTCCTTAAAAATACAGTCTGCGACGCCATACTTTTGTTGGAGGCGATCAATCTCTAACGCACATGGGTACCCATCTTCATCGTTTGACAAGAATCATCTAGTCAGTTTTCAAACATAAAGATTGGGACCTTTTTTAGTTTGATATATACAAGCAAAAAATTTGCCAATCAGCTCTTTTTCAGTAGTGGGTGCTTTCAAGGCCTCCCAGCACGCCACTTGTGTAATATCACTCTCATTTTCGCCAGTACACGATTCATCTGAGCTTTCAGTACATGTTTCGCTCTCTTCCACTTCTTCTTCTCTATCTTCCTTTCCTCTTCACTTTCCTCCTTTTTGCTTGCTTCTTTTTGGTTAGATTGTTTTTCTTTTCATTTAGATTGTTTCTCTTTTCCATCTTTTCCACTTTCCGCATCTCTTTTTCTTCCTTCGCCCGCTTTTTTCTTTCTAGTTCTTTCAAAAGTTCTTCTTGTGTTATTACTTTCGCACATAAATCTAACTTCATCCGCTTAGCTTTTGGTTTATCTACAGGGCCCTTCATTTTGTCCAAAAATGCTTTTTCAAACGGTTTGGTAGAAGTTTGATTTCTAATGGGTGTTGAATAACATGCAATTGGCTCCAGTTTCCAGCCATTGGGTACCCAATAAAACCCAGCCGGTGCAGCATACGGGTATGGCCCGCATTGAGGAAATGGTACATCGATCTCGAAACTGTTAGCACTCAGGTTGGAATCAATGCCAATAGCTCTGTCGATATTTTTTAAATATTAATCATAATGTAAAACATGAATTAAACTACATTATAGAAGGATTGGCTACATTGTGATGGTATGTTAAACCCCGATTTATGGTTTTAGTTTGAAATAAACTCACTCCTCCGCTAGGTGGTCCCAGTCCAGTTCTTTTCCGGTCTTTTTCCACCCCTCGTATTTAGAAACAAGTCTGTGTTTCGGGTATTTCGTTCGATCGATTGGCCAAATACCTATAAACAAATAAGGCGCGTGTTCAAATCAGCAAGGACTGTATTTAGTTTTTTGTCAATAAAGCATCCAATAGGAGAGTGATATTTATACCAGTTGATTGAAATCCACTTATGACGTTTTCTTTATTCATTCCGTCTTTCCAAATAGAGCAAAGCTGATTTACAAAATCGGACTTTGATAACTTGTTTTGGGCCAAATGTGTTTACTCTCTCTTGTAAAAGTTTCTCCCAGCGTCGTTTAAGCGGACCAAAACATGCAACATCCAACGGCTGCATCACGTCCGTTACGTAAGGTGGAAATTTGATAATAACTATATTTTCTTATAGGGCACAAGAGATCACTTGAATGGATGTGTGGGTGAGATGGCCATCTAGCAGAAGCAAAAGGGGTCTCTCGGTTACAGTATTGGCAAAATGGTTAAACCATTCCGCGAAAACACCAGTATCCATCCATCCTAACAAGAAGAAGAATCAAATTGCAATAAGTTAAGCAAGAGTAGTAACGCTATATATAAATAAATAGGAGCAAACCATTTTCTGACTTCCCATAGTATGTATTGGGTAGTGCGTTTTCTCCATACCAAGTGGACTGCATATTCTTGCCTTTGAAAATTATAACCGGGTTAAGTACTAGGCCAGCCGCGTTGCATACGCCATACAAATCTCAGTTTCAAGGCACGTCCCGAAATTCGAAACAGGTTATTAACTTGTTGTCGCAGAGGTTTTTCAGTTTACATAGCAACTTTCATATTACCTTGACAGAAATGACTCTGCCTTTGGATGGGTCTGTTGGAAAGCCACTCTCGTCGCAATTCCAGACACAGGTAGCGTCCAGTTCAGGATACTTTTGAAAGATCTTAAGTTTAGAAAGAAAAGAAAAATGGTTACATGTTTTTCACACCTTGAAGTAGTACAAATAAAAGGTAAAGTCTTTATAGATACTTTTTCGAGTTGATCATAAAAATCGTATATGATAAATGGGTTCGCCGTGTTGGCTTTCCTGACCGTACTGATCATTTCCACTTTCTTATGAGTTAATTTGTTGCGTTTCATAAAATTCTTCACCCAAGTTATGCCAGGTCTACCGTCTTTGAATTGTGTCACATCAATGTTATTTTGGGAGATGTACTGACTCACCAGATCCTACGGTGAAGTAAAAGAATTAGGCGACCCTTATTAACCAGGTAATTATAAAAACATCCTGAATAAAAGTACTTACAATAATTTCGAGCATTGTTGGGCTGAATCCTAAGTTGCACACAACACTGATACAATTTGCTAGCTCCTGTTCTGTTTCTTCATTAAAAACGCACTTCCGGCCTGGCTTCCCCAGTTCTACCCCTTCTTGTCGTTTTTTAATTCTGAAACGGATAGTGGATTCATTAACTCCATGACGTTTGGCCACCCCGCGTATAGAGGCGCCTGGTACAGAATCAAGTGCATGAAGGGCATGTTCTACATCTTCTTCTGACCAAGCATTAACCACTTTCTTTTGTACTTTACCTCCTTGTCTTTTACCCATTTTTTTTTGTTTGAAATTTCGCTGAAGAAGCTGAAATAACCAATATTTTACAAAGAAAAAGTTTTTTAGACGCCTAAGAAACATGTGCTGCTCAAGCCTTATGATTGGATGTCTAAATTTAGGCTTTAGTTTCGGCCAATAAGGAGTTAGGTTTTTTGTTTTAAGCTTTCGAACAGCTCTTCTTCAACATTTAGACATGCGTAATGATTAAAATAGTAACATTCAATATCGTCACAATTCATTACGCATACTTTTTTTCACTACCCCTGGAAATATACTCCAAAACATAGTGTTAAACCCACGTCTTTACAAACTAGCCAATAGCTGGCCAGTTCTGAGTGTACTCAAATTGGCGTAATTATTGTGTAATGATTGCATGTGCGTAACGATTACATCATATGACATAAGATTATGTGGAATTATGACAACATCGATTAGATGATCAGAAACAACTGCTGGCATGAATTATAGTCAAGGTAACTAAGTATATATTAATATTCATGTAAATATGTTCAAAATATTAAGACATATCTACATCACCACATATATACCTTGATAAACTCTTAAACAGCACCTCATTTTTTCTAATGTCATGCATTAATTAGCATAATTATCAAACCTTCTAAGTCAAAAATATTGGGAACCGATCTCAAGATTTTTCAAAAAGAAAAAAGATTCATAATAGACAACTTTTCAAGCTCTTTCATATAAATCCAACAGAAAAAAAAGCATTAAAAAGTAGGTAAATTGTACGCTATAGCTATTCTCCCTGACGGAATGTCATGTGGTACCAATTTCGGTTAAGGGAAAACACAGACTTTTCCACGATCAAACTCTCACCACAGAAGAAGCTTTGATTAAGGGGCCACTCACATATCGATTTTTCCCACGCTTCGTGTCGTTCCGACGCTAACTTTAAAACCCCTCCGTCCCCCCCCCCCCTCATTCTCGTCAGAGCCCTAAAATACCTAAAATTCGATAAATCTAAAATCCGATATTTTTCTTAATATTCCTTAGCAATCTTGGCCCCAAGGCCGTAAAACGGGGCGGTAAATATATTATTACATCAAAGTCAAAAAGCGCTGTGATCGAGATTGTACTTAGTATTTTATTACATGCTGTTAACATTCGGCGATTCGGTTTGACGTCATAACAATTTTTTGGAAGTGAAAAGTTTCCCTATTTTAGGTGAAGAGAGTGCAGAGCTAGACACATTTTGGAGAACAATGTTAGGAAGTTTGAGCAAAGATAATTTTTTGGAGCAAGATCTAGATAGCTAAGCATCATTTCCAGACAAATTTTTATTGTGGTTACCTTTCGTTAGCTAATTATTCTTCCATTTCCACATTTTTTAGCATTCTTCACCCTACAAACTAGGTTTGTTTTCACCCTGCGAAATTTTAAAAATGGCGGATGTAGCATAAATGTGATTCGTCAATTAAGCAAAATGTCAATCATCACTATGGCAACAAAGCTGAACCGAATCGCCGAATAGAACTTTATTTTTTATTTGTTACTGTATTATAAAGAAAAAGTTAAATTTGTAGACTTTTATTATGGTAAAAAATCGATATTTCTCTTGAAATTTCTTAGCGTCACCCCCAAAAAAAACCCCGCCCGATGGCGTCGGAACGACGCGAAGCGTAAGAAAAATCGATAAGTGAGTGGTCCCACCAGTAAAGCTAAAGTAGCAAAAACTCACCTAAAACTACACAATGTCAAGTTTGAAGTTAGAAAACAATCATTCTATGAAAAATTTTACTCCCTATTTATTAAGAGATGGCTGCATAAACAGCATGTTTTGCCTCTCAAATCATCATAATGGTTACCCTAAAAAATATGGACCTGTCTGTAATTGGTTTAAAAAGTATCACGTACGTGACATTTGCTGAGCGGGAGAATAGCTAGTTACATGTTTCTTCTTTCTAAAAACAGTAAAGAGGAGTCAATTCTTAAAAAACCTCCAATATTGGACGAGTCATTGTTGAAATGTCTGTGTCTCCACCAAGGACAACTCACCACGTATATAATTTTTTTTAAACTTTTCCCTCCCTGTTTCCAAAAAAACACACAGAAAATGAGCAATTTCCATTGACTTCAACCTCTTCACCACTTCGGAAAAACAGTTTCATGCCATCGGGTCTGTTCAAATCTTGCATTAAGAAAAACAAAAAACCCTCTGCAGAAAACGCGTGGACAACAGTAAACTTGATCTTCCATCGTAGCAATGACACCATTATGAAAACAACCGATTGTGCTAAATGACATGGTTTACAGGAACTGATGTCCGCCGAAGCAACCTTGTTCCCAGGACCTTTTTTATTTGCGAGAAGAAGGCAAAAAATACTGTTGCACAAAAAGATAGGTTAGAATTAGAGAATAAAAAACCCGAAGTTGTATATACATGTCTTAATGATAGATTAAAGATGTCTGTTTTTAATCTCGCCTGGAAGTTTAAGTAATCCTCTAAACATGAATGATTTCTCTTTTTCAATTACAAGAAATCGTGAAGTTGTTTCGACAAGTTACTGCCTTTGTGTTTTATTCCTTTTCAGTGTCAGGACTTAGTGAAATTTTTTATTTTCATTTTACAGTTTGTTATTGGGCAGTAGTTTTAGATAAAAAAAAAACGTCACCACGGTACACAGTGCTCGGAGAAGAGTTTAATACTCAAGTCAAGAGTAGAGGCTTATGTTCAACATATTTCTTCTCGCCGTTCGAGATTGACAGGAAGAGCCCTGGGGACAAGACCAGGATGATGTCCTGATATGAATTTTTCTTATTGTTTTTTGCAGGTTAGAAACAACAGATCATTTTCGACTCCATCGTTTTTATAACTAAATTATCTTTGAAATAATTCTTTGCTGCCCTTTTTGTTTTAAATACGAGACGAAATATTTGGTGATTTATTTGATTCAACTTTCAATTACATTTAATTTTGTTTATTCTGTTTTTCTTGTATGTATTTTTATAGATTACTATATGCAAAAAAGAAGAAAGAGTGAGTAAAAGTACCTAATTTTTGCTGACGTCAGCACACATTATTTTTTTAAGCTTTTTGAACTTTTATCGTCCTTTGTGTAAATTACTCCATGATGGAGATATTGTAGAAACTAATAATTTTTTACCTGATGGCCTACACAAGTTAAATTGCAAAAACTGCTGGCTGCAGAGTATTGGACATGTGATGCCCCTTCGCAATATCGAGAGGTAGCACGAAATCGCAACCTTGTCCCTTCGCCCTGCTGGGACAAGGCTGACAAAATCGGTCATTTGCAAAAATATTATGTCCAGGAATGTGGCTACTATTTTAAAAAATGTTTTTACTTTTATGTAAAATTGTTAAAGAAAAAAGGGAAATTTTCCAAAACTAGGACAGAAGTTTGTTTACTGGGAAATCATTACTTGTGTTATGACTAAATCAGATCTATAAAAATAATAGTTATAATAAAAATATTTTTCAGTTTTTATTCCAGTGTTTTTTTCACGAGAGAAGAAATAAAAATAATGACTCATTCGGAAAAGCATCGATGGAAGATTATGTCAAAACTTCGTACACCGAACGCACGAATACGAAAGTTAATGTTCTCAAAAAACGGAATTTCGAACTTTTTCTTTTTCTTATTATTCCAAGCGTCAAATTCGCCACAATTCTTTATAAACATCACAAAAACTATCTATTTTGGTTTCAATTTTTAAGTCTTGATGATACAAAACTACATTTTGAGGTTAACTTTGGGATTCTTGTGAAAGTGATGCTCGCGAATTTTTTTAAGAATATCGATTCGCAAAATTTAATGTTGCAAAATCTTTCAACATGGCTCATTCATGTTTAGGGACCATAAACATATGACGTCCATTGATTTTGGCCAATTTTTGCCCCCCCCCCCGCCCCCCCTAATCCAGAAACGTCCAAATCAACTGTAACCCCCCCCCCTCTTTGGACGTCCAATTATGAGCATACCCCCCCCCCCCTACCCCCGAAATTATTGACACCTGCAGTATTTATGCAAAAGGTGGTATAAAGAAAAAACTTCGAAGATGAAGTGATTTGTTAATAGCCATTTTTACCAACAGAACTACATTAACAAAGAAGGGAAAAATAAACCAATATAAAATACGAACTGCATTTGCTTACATCCAGACTTAAACACTAATGGTATGGAAAAAGTAAGCCTTGTCAAGACAAATTCGATAGATCGCAAAAAAAGTACTGCGTAGCTGTTTTAAGATATCCCAGCGCCTCGTCGTGCAGAAGTCTGCATTAGCATAATGCGTCCGAGGAAAAGGTACAAGAAATTATATTTCTTTCTTTTTATTCACCTGTAAAAATAATCCTGTGCCATTGTAGTGAACGCAGAGTAAAAAATTCAAGTTACAAATTAATTTTGTTTTAATATTCCTTCTTTGTTTTTCGATTTCCCTTTCCTTGTTATTCTCGTATATTGTTTGTTTGTTTGTTTGTTTGTTTGTTTGTTTGTTTGTTTGTTTGTTTGTTTGTTTGTTTGTTTGTTTGTTTGTTTGTTTGTTTGTTTGTTTGTTTGTTTGTTTGTTTGTTTGTTTGTTTGTTTGTTTGTTTGTTGTTTGTTTGTTTGTTTGTTTGTTTGTTTGTTTGTTTGTTTGTTTGTTTGTTTGTTTGTTTGTTTGTTTGTTTGTTTGTTTGTTTGTTTGTTTGTTTGTTTGTTTGTTTGTTTGTTTGTTTGTTTGTTTGTTTGTTTGTTTGTTTGTTTGTTTGTTTATTGGGTTGTATTAATTAGTTTTCGTGATAAAAATAAAGATAATAAATAACTGATAAAAATGAATGAGTCATTTAAAAAATTGTTTCTGCTTCTTTAAGATAAAAAAATATGGGTGCATATAACATGTTTAATATTTTTTCTTTGCATGCATTCGTATGTATGCAAAAAGCTTGATATTGTGTGACTACCCTTATCTTGGTTTTTTCTCCAACTAAAAATCTTTTATTAGTTTCACACTGTTACTTAGAACCATGGAACTCAAGCTGACAATATCATTTATCTCCTTCATAACTGCAGGGGGTGACACATGATATTACTCTCATAAAGGAGAGCACGGCTTGTTTGTTATTTTTCTAAAGATTAAAAAATGATACTTTTTTGGGGAAGATAGTTTAGCTTTGGTTCTCATTGGACTAATTTTTGTGGTGCTAGGAATCCCAATATCTTAACGCATTAGAGTTACAGTGGGATCTTAAAGCGGTAAGCCTAAACGCACTGCGTTAAGCCTTAACACTCCTTAACTCTCTGGCGTTAATAAAACTTTTTTCATTCTTAACACAAGCAACTTCCTTTTTCAAAAATCCGAATGTTTATGACATTCAATTTTACATTTGCGTAACGTTCCTACCAAATTAGTATTTGAAAAGAACCTTAACAATTACAACTTTGGTGTTAGGTGCGAGAGGGCCTTAAGGAAAGTCGCTCAGTGGGACGACTTTCCTTACCATTGATCAGTATAATATTAAATGACGATCTCGTTATTAAAAATGTGTTTGGTACAATGAGATTATTTCTAATATGTTCTTCTTAAAAGGAAAATTCAAGCTGCATCAGGCGGTGTCTCTTTACGCAGTGTGCGTGCGTAGAAACATGGTGTGAGTAACACCTTAACATGACAATGGAACGTCTGCAAACAAATACTTCAAAACTCAGACCTAAGAAACAAATAAACAAATTCACGTTATCGTGACTAGAAAATAAATTTAGCTCAGCGACACATTTTTTTGCGGGTGCTGAAAAGCTAAGGTGCTATTTGATCGCTTTGTTTCATAAAACAAGATCCCAAGCAAAGATATTAGGCACATACATCTCAAAGCCTTCAATTGGGGGAGAGGGGGGGGGGGAGATTGCGGCATAGCCTGCATGCTACATTTACATATGATACCAGACCGTTCTCTTGTGTCAATCATGTAGCAAAGGTTTTTAGTATTTTGTTAAGTTAAAAATTAATTCCTTTGAATGCTAAGTTGATCACTAAGCTATGTCATTTGAATAAAAATGTATTTACATTAAGATTAACAACATTTCATCAATAGAATAATCCATTTTAGCCTCCTAAAAATGCAGAAATGCTCTTTTTTTTTGGGGGGGGGGGATTCCATTTTTGCAATTATTCTTTTGTCCAGTCGTCGCTTAATCATATATGATGTTCAGCTCTTTCAGTGGGCTAGTGAGGAGCATAAATTATTATTGAAAACTACTCACACGGTTTTGGCTTTAATTATATCTTTATTGAGCCAAAATTACTAAGAAGCAAGAATACGAAATCAAATCCCATTTTCAATTGACATAGCTTGCTTAAATGCTTCTAAAAATATCTCTTGAAACTTGTATTTCTACCCCCAAATTTGTGGAATATTCACATTTGAAATTTCAAATAGCTAAGAAAGCATGCATTAAAGGTGTCTGCAGGATTTTGCAGCCTAGCCATACATATCTTTAGGTAATCAGAAAATCAGGAAAAGGCGATGTCATCTTTTTTTTTGGAATCACTCTTTTACGAAAGATATCCAGCAATACAATTAAAATGTTCTTTTTATCTCCCCTTTCCTTATCTGCTTCAAAGATTTCTTCACTCGAATAGTGCCCGTTAAACTTTACAGCTATCAGCTTTTTTATGTAAGAAAAACATAGACATCGAAGTACAAGATAATAGGTTTCGCAATAGAATTACTTTTTCTCTCGGAAAAAGAATTTTTCTCATATCTTTTTTTACCATTGATTGCGAAAAATAGACTACAATAGTTGCGATAAAGAAAGAAAGAAAAAAACGACTGGGAAAACATGTATGAGTTTGCAAACAACAACAATAAAAACAAACAATCTCTACGGGAAAAGTAGTGATAAAACATAACATAACTTGCATGATTTCGAAGATCAAAAGAATTTGTTTTCCAAGATTATTATCATTTTTACAAGTATATATATATATATAAAAAGAGGAGCTTTAAACTGTTTAAATCTTAAAGGTCTTCTTCTCATACACCAAATGCTGTTGAACTTTGAAAGATTATTTTTTGCAAGTTCATTAGCACAAAAAGAAGATTGCTTTCCTATCTAAAAGGTAAGTCGATACATACGTTTTTCTTTATTGTCGCACTATAATAGTCAATTTGAACAAAGCTCCTTGAGACATTTGATAACAGCATCAAAACAAAAGGGTTCGTTCTGTTTAAACGCGTTTTATTTTTATAGTAGCAACTTTGGAGGAATGTTTTTCTTTCTTCCAAGTAGCAACATAAGATGCTGGCTTTTTTAAAAGAAAATTCGAATGCTTATTTTTCTTAAGTAATAATTGGTCAAGTTCATCCCATTGTGAGTAAACCTTCTTGTTAGATGTTGAGAGAGATGCTATTCTGTTTTTTAGACAGTTAAAAAAATGTTTATTTATATTTTCAAGAGTCTAGATTAAATGTATCATCTACTTATACTCAGACGTAAACGCATCAAGCCTTTTCGTTTGCGTTGACGCCAAGATCAACGGTATTTTGAGCGTATGAAAAACATGTAAACACAAGATCTAATAACATCTTTTTTTAATTACTAAGGAGAAGGAAAATATAGGTATTTGTGATGAATCTAAGGCATTATAGCAGGTATATAGTTGGATTTCAGTTGTAACAATGCTTGGTCCTAAGTTTTTAAGCTTTGTGTCAAAAATTGTTCCCCTTTTTTCCTTGGTATCGTATAATTTCTGTAAGTCATGTTTGATTTATTATTTCGATACCTATTTAGCTGCGTTTTGACAAATCATCCACAATGCATTTATTGTTCCATCACTCGATTTTTGTGGTTTCCATCATGGTTGGCGTCCATAATCGTCCGCAAGTACGTATATTTGCCAGACCAGTGTTAAACGAAGTCAAAGACTTAAAAGAAGTCACACAAGAGAGCGCAAATTTGGCCAACTCATATTTCGTGTTTTTTAATCACAATATGAAACGGTCAAAAGACTCGTGTGAGACGCAGGAATTCAACCAGACCATTCGAAAACGCGGTTGTATACCAGTAACCATTCCGAATAAGATTTGCACAGGGGAATGTAATTCCTACTATATTCCGTACAAAGCACAACGAAGCAACGATGTGCACAACGTATTTCAAAACTGCCGACAATGCGTGCCGAAATCGTATCAAAAAATAGCTGTGGTTTTGAAATGTCCAAATCGGAGACGCAAACATAAAGTTAAGAAGGTGAAATTGATCTATTCTTGTCGATGCAAGTCGAATACGTGCACGCTGAAATGATGTAGGATAAGAATCATGAAATGGACTATAAACGAAATGAAATGAAATACTCGCTTGTTCACAAGTTGAATTGATATTTATGTTGATAGTATAAGTTCATATCATTTTCAAATTGGATTTATTAAACCTTCTCACAGAGCTGTCCGCCATTATGATGTAACACAAATACAGCGTAATTGGTTGTCATTTCCAATACTTTTCAAATTACAAACAGTTTAACACAGAAATTATTTGGAATTAGCGATTTTACCTTTTTTCTTTTTTATGCGCAATCTTTCATTGTATTACTGCATGAAATTATGTTTCATTTTGTTTTAAAAATCCTTCTTTTTTTTTCTTCTTTTTTTTTTCTTTTTCTTTTTCTTTTCTTTTCTACACAGTAAATAACTATGTATACTATCCTTCAATGGTGCAAATCCATTCAAAACCATTAAACATTCGGGCCCGTTTGTTATTTTTTTACCTATTTGAGAAGGCTGTTTTCCATGTTTATTCCCGAATAAACTTTTTGTACTGTTGACAAATTATAAATTGAAAATTGAGTCGTGTTTGCTTAAAGCTTACCTTTCGCGAAAAAAGTTTCGCCTTATTATGTGAAATTGTAACATCGAAAACTAGCTCTAAAACTCATTGTTGTTATCAACAATAATTATAGTAACTACTTCAAATGTAATGTTATGCAAAATATTCATAACCTCTATCTAAATGGCTAGAACATATTCATCCTTGCATGCGCCAATAAAACTAGAAAATACAACGCCGGGAGCTTGTTCACGGTGTCATGCATAATTAGTGGAACTTTAAACTTCAAAATCTTAAGAACCGATCAAAATCTATCAAAACTAAATACAAATTCCTAGACAACATTTTCAAGATTTTTCATATGAAATTAACTTGTTTTTAGCGGGAAGTTATAGTGGTTGGTGTATCTCTTTTGAATGTTAACTCACATTTCTCTGTATTGCATCAAAGAGAAACATAAAAATTTCATATCTATCTACCTAAAGATAATTCAGTTGTTTCAACTCGCCTATCAAAGATTTCTTTCCTCCAAGATCAGATTGAACATAAAATGCAATACGAAATGTACTGAAAAATATTGTTTAAAGATGAGGCAGAGTTCTCCCAAATATGTATTTATAAAACTACAAGGTCTATAAACAATTTTACAAATATAGCTACATTTTGCGTTGCTTTAAAATACGGAAACGTCGGAGCAGCCACACGACGCCGTACAGACGTCTGTTAATAGACGCGACGACGACGACGACGACTCTGCGACGATGGGAACCCGGCTGGAAACAATTTTCGGAGGCTTGAGTTTGAACGTTTGAAGTTAAGCAACAAGCCATGTTAAAATAGAAAATTCAATAAAAAAATTAAAAAAAGTTATTACATTCTCTAAAAAAAGTTATTAGCTAACAGACATAAATAAAAAAAGACAATAAATTTAACACTTTTCTTGTTATCTTTTCTTTATTAAACTTGATGTTTTCGTCAGGGACGACTCATGAATCGGAAAGTTCAGGCTAAACGTCAACCCGACGGGAGGAAAGGAGGGGATTAAATCTTTTGACATTTAAGTATTTTGGACCGCGAAAGATCAATTTTTTTTGACAGTAGGAAGTATTTTTTGGAGAGGGAAGACACACTCGTCCCCAGGGTTTTTTGCTTTTTTGAACAAGGAGGTTTAATATGAAAGAAGACGGCGCCGTCATCTCTCATATGAAGAACACAAAAAACCTTAGGAACGAGGGTGGGGGGGAGACTGATTTGTGGACTACACGCATCGCAGGAGGTAACATTCGAGCCCTTATGTTTTCAACGATCGACGATACTTTGTTGCATTTTTTGATTTGGACGCTTAGAGTAGAAAGTTAGGGGGGAAATCTAAACGTCGACAATCAACGCACACTTTCCGAATTGTGAGTCATCCCTTGACATTATTATTGTTTGAAAGCACTTTTATTTTAACCATTGGGATAACTGCGAAAACCCACTCCCAAGGAACAATCGAAAGTTTATGTCAAATCGAGGCAACACGAAAATGTATGATGCGTATTAAAAAAGCGTGCTGTTTTATTTGACTTCATATCTATTAACCATTTCTTTGTTCGCTTTTATTTCTTTGTCTTCGTTATTTTTATTTACACCTTATCTTTGTTTGCTTTATTTTTCTTATCGAAGAAAAAATATGTGTGAATAACAAGACAGAGGCAATCGATCAGTTCGAAATATGACATTACACCGGCACCGACAAATAAACCAACTTGTCCGCCAATATCACCTAAATAGTAAAAGAACTGCAATTACTACATATATAGCTACATAAAATTTTGGTACAAACGTATTGCAAAGAAAATCAACGATTGATAAAAAGTTTAGCTTTTTTTTCTTTAATTTACAATAATTTTTCTCGTGGAAATACGTAAAGAATAATTATACAATTTATAATTATTTATATGTAATTATTTAATTGCTAATTGCTAATTAAGCCAAGCTCGACTCCAGCACCTTTTACCGTGAACTATCAGAAAGCGCAGCGCCGTTGAGAAGCAAATAGTCCTGGGGACGAGGTTGTAATTTAGCTTAACCCTTTTCGTACTAGAGGGGTGGGGGGAGGGTCCTGAACAGTCCCAGAAAGCCTAGTACGAATAGGGTTAAATTATTCATTAGAGTGTGAATAAGATTTGTGTATGTTTTAATTATGTTTAACAATTGTTCTCGGGGTTTTTAAGTCAAAGAGGTACCACGGTCGCCTCCATAATTGGTTAAGTAATGCTCAGAAATAACAAGACTAGCCGTTAACCCTTGGTAAAATGAACAGGTTCGGCCGTCAGCAAATTATTTACTCTATGGAAGAATGAAGCTGCAGCACAGCCATTATGAACAGAATACGGAGATAATCTTGAGCTAACGCCTACCAAGATAACACCGTGGGACATCACAAATCAACAATATATACGAACCAGGTTGACTTTTGTTCGGTAATGACAGCGACCGTTAAGCGTGGTTTCCAATAAGTCGCGGGATGTTGTGTAACTGTTGTGCAACTGTTGCGGATTTGTTGGAAACATAATGTTGCACAACACAATAAATGTTGCACAACTGTTTCGATGTTGCACAACAAGTGTTGCCGAGATTGACAAATTTCTATTTTGTTCTGTGTTGCAGCTTGTTGCAGAACTGTTGCTAAGCAATAGTGCGTCATTTTTGTTGAACATTTATTTTGAAAATTTTGGTTCTGTAAAATAACCCTTGTACTGAACAAAAACAACAAATAAAAAATAAAAATGGCCGCTGCTACTTCGTTTTCAAAAGAAAGATTCATGCAAGAAGTCCAACGATACAAGATTTTATATGATAAATTTGATTCCGAATTTAAAAACCAGGATATGAAAAGGAATGCCTGGGAGAAAATTGCTTCGACATTTAACATGAACGCTATGGAGGGATTCGCCTGTGGCCAAATAACGAAGTGTTACTATTAATCACTCAGCAGGTGTTATCGGTTCTCTACTTGGGCAAATTTTTTTCCGTATTTTTGGTCCAATCATCGATAAAAGATGTTCAAATCTTTCGGGTGACATCCGAAGGAAACGATAAAAATATTCTCTATCGTGCAGTCATAGCTCCGGTATCAGACTGTAGAACGCAACTTTCTCAACTCGATTTTTGAAAATATCTCTAACCCAAAATCTATGAATTCTTCTCTTCTTTTGTTTTTGTTTTCGTCTTCTCGCGAGTATACTGATCAACAGTTTGAGCTGACAAAGAAGGATAAATCACATGTTCACATGTGCCATTTTTACGATGTTTTGGTTTTTGTTTTGTTTTGGAAACATAGTGTTGCGCAACAACTTGTCGCAGCAGTGTTGCGCAACAACTGTTGCGCAACAACCGCGAAACATCGGCGACTTATTGGAAACCACGCTTTAGTGAAATTAATGCTTTTTGGGGAAGACATTTGGACTTAAAAATTTTAAAAATGTAAATAAAAATTATATCGTGTTGTTTTTTGAGAGTATGATATTACAAAAACACAGATGTAAGATTATTTTGTTAGTTATTTTGTAAGAAAAGTGAGTAACTGGTTTACCATCATTTTTTACCGCATACACGATCACATGCGAAAGAGGCTTCTAGACATGCGCAGTGTGTTCTTACAAAAGGACAATAAATGTATACTGAGCTAATCCTGAATTTATACACACATTAAGATGTAAAAAATCTTTAATTTCGTTTACAAAGTCTCGGCTAAAAATTGACCACGACCTTCATTACTGAAAGCAAACACTCTGCCGCAACGCTCGACAACGCTTCGACTCTAAACACACTTACCGAGAAACTCGAACATATCGTAACTTGGTTTCTGCTCCAGTAACGCGAATGATAAATCATCATAATAAACAACGACACGGAGAATGTTGTCTCTAAAATATATTCGCGCGGTTTTATAAGCAACATATACACAACACGAGGCTTTCAAAAAGAAAAGTTATTATCCTTACCTAATTTTCGGCAAGTTAATTTATACTTTATATTTAAATTTATACAGTACCACGGTTTTAACGTCACAAGTTATTGATCACTTGACATTGATCAATTTTGGGCACAAAAAATCCCATACCAAATAAGGGTTAAAGACTGCGCTTATACATACCAGGTAAATTAGTGTTAAAGGCAGAGTGCAAGCCTTTTGTTTTACAAGAAAATTTTTATAAGATTCTCAAAACACGGTAAGAAAACAATAAAAAAGAATATATTAAACACTTCAAATGTTTAGGTCTTTGTACCTAATTCAAATTTAAAAAAAAATTTAGTGAGCAAAAAAAAGGTTCTCTAAAACAAACTGAAATAAAAATTTATAGTTGCAAAAATTCGAAAACAGAAACATTTCAAAAGAATCACCTTTAGGAGAAATGCGCGGCTCATTCAAAATATTTATGCGCTTCGGTAATTTTTTAAAAATTATTTTCTATACATCAGACCCGCATGATCAGACCCACTCCTTCACTGAGTATTTATATGAGTTATCGTTACCGGTCCTGTTTATTGGCGAAAAATTGTTAAATAGCGTAAAGTTTGAAATACGAAAAGATGTTGAAACTCACCGAATAAACTGTTTTGTGTCAACGTTAGGAACACCCTGCGTGTGAGAAAGATTTTTTAAAATTCTCGAAAAATGCTTTGCACGTAAGTTGGATGGAAACAAACTTCTTGATGTGGTGTGTGAATATGAATCAATTTCGCAAGGCAAAGGACATTCATCTAAACGGTCCCTCGTAAAGTTCGCTAAAAATTAAAAGCAGAAGATTAGTGACATTCGCTCTTATTTATCTCAAAGATCTCTAGTGTCGAGAATAGGTAAGTGATTCCCTAGATTATGCTGCAAAACTGTCTGACTATTTTTTGCTGAAACTTTTATGAGTTTGAATAATCGCCCCCTTTTAGGACAGAATGAATAAATGAATTAAATGAATGAAAGAATGGATAAATGATTGCTTTCTTATACAGCCAACTACGAAGTTGGAAAATGCTTCAAATGTTAGTCAACTTCATATGCTTTCAGAGGACTTAAGTTTTAAAAATTTTCTATACTCTACATTTTTTTCTATATTAGCCCTTCTACTACTTTAAAAACCAACTCGTTGTCATAAAATTTACGTAACGGAAAGTCTCCTATCTAAATACAGTACATGGATATACTGGTAAATAACAAAGTAATTTAAAAAGAAAAAAGTACCTACCCCATTCTCCCCAAACGCAAGAGTTTAGTACAGTGGCGTTGCATACAGGAATGTCACCTTCATGTGAAAATGAAATAATATATACTAACAAGACCTTGGGGACGAGTTTGTCCCTTAAACGTCCCGCCAACACGATGTTAACTCTTTATTAAATGCTTTAAAGTTTAGTAGGAAGATACTAATTAAGACCTTGAATATACCGTATATTAAATACATTCTATACAGAAACAAAATGGAATCGCTCATTCATCAACAACACCACACAATCAAACACATTCTTGACAGATTTAAATTACGCTCAGCCTTCATTGTAAACCTTAAAACTATTCTTAAGCGGAGGATTTCTTGTTTTGTCATTATAGATAGTCCAGTAGCAGTAGACTTTGTTTTATATGGAAGAATATATAAGATAAAAAAATATGGCCTAAAAATATAAAAAGTATGTAAAAGAGTCTTCAATAGTTAAAAAAGAAAACATAATAAAATTTATAAGGGAATGGTCAAGGTGCTTACTAAGCAAGAATGCTGCTGCGATGGAGGGTGTTAAATTAGTCATTTGGGGGCATATTTCTTGGTTATGAAGTACATACCTGGCATAAAGAAGTCTTTACAATGACAAATCTTCTCCACATGATTTGTCAGCTGTTCCAACCAGCATGTATGCTTTGAATATACCTTGAAATATTTCAAAGGAAGTGATCCACAATTAGTCTTATATGGCGCCTTTAAGTTGAGAATCTAAAAAAATTAACTACAGCTTTAACACGGCTGGGAAATTAAATTCCTCTCTTAAGAAACCAGTCATTAGCCTAAATCTAGGGAGATTTTCTTCTCCCTGCTCGCAGATACCATTTTTTGCTCACAGAGAAAGGAATTTCTCTTTCTCAATAAATATAATTTATTTCGTATTATGTTAGCTGGTACATGAAAAATAATCCAGAACTGCGTGAAAAAAAATGGGTTTAGGATTAAGAACAAATTTAAAAAGAATATGTCCCAACTACTTTCTATCCCAACTTCCTCATTGCGAATCTTTGAAAATCTTCTCAAAACGACTACGCTAATTTGTCTCATCTCCCTTTCTTAAACATTTTTTCTTACCCAGGCTCTTTTAAACGCTAATAATGTTGTCAACGACTTGCGTATGTGAAAAGAAGAAAGTTCTTGCCAATTATTTAATACAAACAAAGAAGTGAAGACTTAAAGGAGAAGCGAACAAAAAATATTTTGTGGCAGCCAGAAAATAAATTTCTAAATCCTAAAATCCTAAGATCAATCAAGGACAAATTTTGTTAAAACCGCTGACTGGACAAAACTAACTCAAACTTTCTTAATGTTGAACCCTCTCATCTGTAAACTATTACCAAAGGAGACTGCTCTTGAGTTCATTCAACTAAAGACCTTCATCCCTTTTAGCAATATGGCTTTCAAGAAAACTGTTAAGTCAACCTAAGTTTTATAAATCATTATTATTACTATTAATTACCCAGGATAGCCTCTTCAGTTTCTATAGGAACTGTTATCAATGAGGGTCCTGCGAAGGGGTCCTAGTTCATTTAAAGCTCCCATTTGAGCTACGGAAGGCGTGCAAGCACAACAACCGCTCAACTAGACAACCGCCTAAGATATCAATCCTATTCTCATGCTGAACGTTAAGCAGAAAGAATCGATTCACATAGTCTCTGGCATGACTCGGTTGGGGTTTGAACCCAAGACCTTCCGCACTGGAGGCGAACGCTCTACCACAAGGCCATCAGTCAGGAGAGATCATTTGACCAGTCATCCTTACTAATCGCTTTATGTAAGAAGTTGACACTTACCTTCTTCTTCTCCACTTGTATATAACTTGTGTAACCAGGAGAGATCATTTGACCAGTCATCCTTACTGGTGTTTCTTGTGAACCATGTAAAATTAAATGGATACCACCATCACGTCTGTCCCTGTAATAATCATAATGCTGAATGTTTATCGTAAAAGACAATCCTTTTCTTACACCTGGTCCTGTAACACGCAAAACCTCCGAAGAAGAGAGAGCAGAATTGAATGTATAACATTTATCTCCTTGCTTCCATCCAAAGGTACTGAAATTGCTAGGCGAGCATTCAACACCATTAAAATTGCATTCCAATAACATATCCTTTATGTCGTGCGTGGATGATGTTGTAATGTTCTCATATTCCTTATCGCTCATAGTATAGAGTAATGAATGATTGAAAAGAATGGCTTTATCAAGTGTTGTGCCATTGAGCACACTGAGCTTCATGTCATTAAGGTTACAAAAAGATACAGCAGGGAAATCTAATTCATCCACGTATTTCTTCATGTATGCGGTATTAAAAGGGTATTGTAGAAATTCTACGGTGCTTTCATATACTTTCTCTATCGAGTAGCAGAACGCAGCCAGTGTAACGAGAAACCAGAGAATTCTTCGAACGGGGAACTTTTTATCGAATATATATGAGACTCCATGGAACGATGAATTAGATATCATGTCATTCACATGGTCTCGTATTTCATCCCGGCGTAATTCTTTTGGAGTCTTCTCCCTTGCCAAAAGACTGAAGCCTAAAAAATTAGAAATAGAGGTTTGTTACGTCTAACCTTTTACAGAAGATAATAAAACATCGTTTCTGTATTATGTCGCATTCTTGCCATCGCATTGCACAACAGATAAACTAACATTGAGAATTAAAACTACCCTTTCACTCCGCAACGAGAAAATGCTAGCGTTACTTTTGTATCTATGAGACTGACTGACGTCAAATGGGGTAATGAAAATAGTCGGCTCATTGAGAACCAAATACAGGAATGTTAACCAATTACAAGTAGAAATAACTCCCAAAACTTTACAATCGTGTTAAAATTTCACATAGAAAAATTACATCAATCTTTTTATCTTTGATCTCGTTATCACTTTTTTATCACTTTTTTATAAGAACAAAAAATTAAGTTTCTGTCTTTTAGGCTAAATGGTTGTTTATTTACATGTTTTATTGTTCTGTCAGGCTAGTGCGCCATCCAAAATCGAAGCGTAGGTTTAATTATGTTTTTCGTATACTTAGCTACATAACTCTGATAACATTTCGTGCGAGACAAGTGTCAGAAAAGATTTTTGTTTTAAAAACCTTAGTTATGCCATTTTTCAATTTTTTGTGGATTGGTGTTTGACAGTAGATTCGTCTTAAAATGAGTTTCTCTCATACGAAAGCTTAGACGCAAACGAATGCGTCAGAGCAAATCCCTAAAATTCATACCACCTCAGAGCAAACCGCGTATTAAAATCAACAAATAAGCACAAGGTCGGCGTGGTCACTTCTTACCCTCTTAAATAAAATAAGAATGAGTGAGGCCATTCACTCTTAAAACAAAGGATTTTTCAATATTGATCACGTGAGTAAAGAACAATAGAAGTAATCAATCAAAAAGCGCGGTTAATATTCTGACCGCAAGAAATTTGTTTGCGACCCAGCGTAATTTTCCCTACCTTTACTACTTCGATTTCCCGATGGTAAGAAAGATTATGCTGGGTATTCCTGTCATTGCTTATAAGAAAAGGTGTATGTAACATCCCCATAGGAAGCAAGATCCTTTCGGAAGAAGTCTTAGTGTCTCCCCTTGGCGCTACCATGTCAGCCCTGAGAGTTGGGAAATTTTTGCAAATTTAAGAGTTTAGATGATGTGAAAACAAAGCAAATTATGTATTATAAAATCTTGTGATCGTTACTGCGAATAAAAAAAACATTGGCAAAATTATTGCAGGGGCAGTTGCTCTCTCCTCCCCTGAGCCGTTATTACGGAGTCCCCTCTCCCCGGTTGCTTTGACCCGAGTAAAGATATGTGTAGTATCACCACCTGTGGTTTTATGTTTAAGGCTGTACTACAGGATTCAGAGCGAACGTGAAAACACCTAGAAAGTTATTTTTTTAAAATCATAGGAAACCTAGTGCCTGTTACCTCGTTATAGAATGTACACAGGAAAACTTTTACATACGCGGATAGATATTTTACGGGTGGAAAGAAAATGCATTTTAAGGGAATTTTGCAGATGATTGTAATGATGAAAATGATAGTAATGATGTAAAGTGATGTTAAAATTCTTGCAGGTATTAATTTTCACAAATGACGTAAAAATGTTACGTATGTTTCGTTTTAACCGTGATACTATTGACAGTTTTAAACGGAGAAATTGTAGGCTGCAAAATATATAATATTAGTAAAACGTGCGTGAAGTAGTACTAAAAAGTACTGAAAATCAAATTAAAAAAGCTCCTTTTCATCCGCGAAAATAATTGCTGAAATCCATTACACTTCGTAAACCGCGAAAATTAATTCTAAACAAAAAAAAAATTTCACGTATTTCTTTTTAAATCGTGAAATATTATTCTCGCAAAAATTTCTGACAATAAAGCAGTACCAAAGGTAGCCAGCAGTTTTGTCATATTCTGTTTGTTATTCAAGAATTACCTATTTTTGTAAAATGTAATCCTTTGTTGTGTGTAAAGAAAATTCTACTTTCAAGTTTTTAGCATGCAGAAATATCCATGCTCATTAGAACTAACAGCAGTTAAGTTGACTTTAGTGCCGTGGACCAAAATAAAAGAGAGGGAAATTCAGTTTAAACAACTCAAACCCTACAATTCAATATTGGATGTACAGTCAAAATATTGTTAGAAAAATTATTAGGGATGATATGATAATCCGATCGCTCCAATCAAACATTCTCTCCATCGCCAAGCCTTGATTGCATCATGCAATTTTGCTTTTCACATATATACATATAGCCTGCTAAGAAGGAGAAGGAAAGGTGAGAGAAAACATATGATGAAAAGTCAATGTTTTGGATCTTGTGAATGGTTGTTAAACAAGCACGAGAAGGATTATTTAAAACTTATGTTTTGAAGTGAACTTTCCTTATTGTTGCTGTTAAAGATGCTGAGTTAAAAATGATATGATAAAAATTGAACAACGAATGCAAATGTTAAGAAAAGAAAGAAGCGAATAATCAGATACCGATGCCCAAGAATGGAACAGGCTCTGGTTCTGCTTAAAAAGAAACAAAAGAAAATGTTTACATTCCTACATTTTTTGTTCATTCTTGTTAAATCACAATATGCTTTTGTGAGTGAGTGTTTGTCAGTAATTGTAGATATACATATTCATGAATGTGTCGAGTGGTCACAATGATTCGTAAGCATACAATCTAAAGCTAATTAAATCTTGTTGAGAAACCCAGCTTGCAGGGTAGGAGGGAAGGGGGGAGGGGGGGGTATTTACCGGACTTAAGGAAAAAGGTTTCATGAGGTTTCAGAACAAAAATAAGAATTTTTAAGAAGAACTCACGAAATGTTTTTCGGGATTTACTTTTATGGCAAAAATAATCATTGGGTCTGGTTTATGCATGCCTTTTATTACGTCCCAATATATTTTATACTAAAAACAAAGGAAATATTTCCCTATGACCAATATAGCATACTTACGTTTATTTGCTTTCCCATTTCCATTAATTTCGTTGGAATCTTTCGTTTCGTGGATATAGTCCACAGTCACTTTTGCAAGATCTTCAAACTTCAACATGATGTTTTGTCTCTGTGATCTCTGGAACTGCAACAGTGAGATGTAAACAAGCAAGTTACAAGTAAAACTGATATGATGATAATAACAACCAACGACAACAACTTCTTCATGGGATTTGCGACTTTAATTCCGTGTTTGTTTTTTTAGTAACAACACAACATATCTTGATGAAATCTTTGAATTCAAAAAATTTCATCACGATAATACACGAGCAAAGTTGATTGTTATCAAGCATATTCAAATGTTAATTTATTTAAAAGAAAACTATTCAATTGATTTATTTATTTACTTGGGTTTTACTTTTCTTGTTCTTTTCTTTTGAAAGATTCAGCTGCGAATAAGAGTAAAACCACGCGTCGCAACTTGTATCTAGCTATGTACGAGGATGTTCTTTGTAAACTATTAGAAAAAACTGTCGTCTAAATGACGTACCTATATAATCCGTTTTGACTAACATTGAAATTTAATGAGATTAATCAAATTGTGTATTGATGCCATTTTGATTAGATTAATCAGATGGTTTTAATAACTAATGAATCCATGTTAACCTATTTATTTCCTAGCTAATTAAAAAAATACGTTCTTAAAAAAGTATAGATAAACTTTTAAATTCAAAAATGGCAATTTAGGCATAAAGTTGTTAAAAATGACAAAACAGGTATGTATGTGTACGATTATAAAAACATTGGCGTAGCATTGTTATGGAAAATATGATTTATAGCAACTTTTGTTTTTTATTCCATATTTCAGGGATAATTTCCGTCTGTAGTTTAGGAGAGCAAGGCTGATGAAGAAACTGATACATGTAGGTATCACAATTTCTCTGACTAAATTTGCATGCCTGCATAGAACTAAAACCAGAATATTATGTTAAGCTGCAACTGTTTTAGGTACTAGGTTGCTCTATTTTATTTAAAGTATCAATATATTTTTTTACTTTAATAAAAGAATGAGATAGATAAATATAATGTCTCATCTTTTTCCCGGCGCATCTGTTAGACAATCTAAGTAAAAGCGTCTGAAAGATCGTAGAGCAGGGTTTTTATCCTAGCCCGTAAAAACTGCCAAATCTCTTATAATAATGTCTAGTTTAAAAAACATTTTCATACAATTTCTTAAATTTGTCGCCTATTATGCATTTTTTTTTTCGGGCCCACAAAAAGCCTCTCTTCTTCTCAAGCATGAGAGGCTCATCTCACGTTACCTAGTATATATTTTGTTAGTTTCTTTTAACTTTGTTTTAACTTTTTTTTACATATTTTTTTTAGGCTTCCAGTCGTAGATTTCTTAATATGCAGATTTTTACTAATGTTTTATAAATTTTTGTTTAGAGAAAGCTTAAAGACAAAAGGTAGTTTAATCATCAATTTATATTGACACCACCTTTGTTATTTGACAGAAGAGATTGCATCTGTCAAGGTTTTAGAGTGTCAAAATTTGATTTCTTGATAAATCTCGCCTAATCAATCTTGCACTCTTTAGTTCCTTTTTTGGGGTATTTATTCAAGAATATAGTTTAACTAAATATATACAATTCTCGTGCAACTTGAAAATAAGTTAGTGGAATTCTCTGTAAAGAATTTTCTTTAAAGTTCGAGGAGAAGTTGAGTCAGTATAAAGATATTTTTTTTGCAAGAGAGTATCGTGTGTCTAAATATTTTTGCTATAAGTCCATTTGTTCAACTCTTCACTCAACGAAACAGGAATAAATTTAAAGCATCTGCGTTTGAGAACATATCAAAAAATCCATTAATTAAAACTTTTAAAGTCCTAATCCGTTTAAAGCGTTTTAAGTTATCAAACAATTTCTACTCTTGCTCCCTGATTTACTTCGCTGGCTTTTAATTGATTGATTGATTCAAAGAAATTAACTTACAGATTTTTCAGAAAAGAAAATTTTCGCAATTTTTATTTTTACGAAAATGTCCAAAAATGGGAACATTTCTGAACGCTATATTATCAGGAAACTTCGCTTGGTCCTTTGCATAAATTTCACAGCATTATTTCTTTCCTATTTGCTTGCTAACTTATTATTTTTTATAAAGGTCTTGTAATTTTTATGAGGACAAAGAACTAATTTTTCCTTAAACATAAAAAAATCTCTTATTCTAGAAGATTGAATTTTTTTGTATGTCTATCGTAGATATATTTGCATGGCAACAGATGTGTGAATTAAACTTAGATAAATTAAGGTTCCCTTCGCGCCAAAAGTGAATACAGTAAATGTAAAAGAAAATTTTTAAAAACAAATAAAAAAGTCTATGTTTTGAGATTCTGCATTCATGTATTTATATATATTTATATTTCGTATCGAAATAACTCCTCACTAACCATATATAATTTACAATTACGAAAATGAAAAGTATGCATATGTATATATACAAACAAAAGAATAAGTGTGTGAAATATAGCTAGTAAAAAAATATTTGAGAAACCTTCTCCACATCCACCCAGACGTCCCTTGTTTTAAAAATATCTTTTTTGTTATTATTTTGAAAGTAGAAGGAATAAAAAACGCTTTCACTTTTATGAAACAAAATGCAACAGAAACGACTTTTAAGAGTCCAAAGTAAAACTAGCTCTTTTCTGTATGCTTTTAAAACTTGGAATATTAGAAGTTTTTTTAGTGAGTCATGTTACAGCAAATGGCGGCTGCAAATCCAGTTTTGCTACATTTGCAAACACACATGTTGCCATAGAGGATATACCATGAGCTACAGCCGGCACCACAAGAACAACAGGTTGCTGAGTATCCGTATGGGCAAGAAGCAATTGAATTGGCACCTTCCTTATAAACACAAGTTAAAGCACTTGTAGCACCAGTATCTCCCTTGTCTCCAGTAGGTCCTAGACGAAAAAGATAACACAAAATTTAGCGCTTGGATGATTTTATTGTTGTGTATTATGTCATGCATAGTGCGCATGTCCGAAAAAAAGAAATATGATGCTGCTTTTTTGTTATTTTTTTTTTCATTACTTTTGTTTGAAGCAATGAAAATTGTGTTATCTTTATCGTCCGCATATGTTACATAGAGTTTATAAAAGTAAAAGATAAGCTAATCGTGTTTAGTGAGTTTTAAATTTGCAACATAATGCTGACGAATAATTGATGTATGAGCCATGACAGGTACATTTGTTTCCGTGCATGGTCCATTTCTGTGCGTCTGCAGCACATCCGCAACATGTGGCTACGAAGCCAGAATAACATGAGGTCGATTTTTGATAAGTTGTTAAAAGTTTACAAACTAAATTTCCATGAGAGACAGTATCTCCGGCAGGACCATTATCACCTATACGAAAGATAACACAATTCTCAAACTTGCATAAGCCAAATGTGGAGTAGAAATGTTTTTTTGAAAACAAATATTTCATTATGAAATCTGTGTTACAATATCACCATAAGGTCACAAAGAAATTATATTTTTATCGCAATTTATTTCTTAGGATAGTTTTTCTTACCTTTGGGTCCTTGTTGTCCTTGGTCTCCCTGGATTCCTTGTGGACCATCGTCACCCTTGTCTCCTTTGTCTCCGTTAACTCCAGGGTAACCAGTATTTCCTTGGTCTCCTTTATCACCTTTATCTCCTTTGTCTCCCTATAATTTAAATTGTATAATTAGTTACTCATTAAGTTTAAAAGGGTATTATATTGTTGCTAGAACATAGGAGTGGGATATAATCACTACCTTGGCACCGTTAAGGCCATCGCTTCCAGCAGGTCCTTGGATACCTTGTGATCCCTGGTTTCCTCTATCGCCTTTGTCTCCTTTATCACCTTTAGCTCCATTTGCACCATTGTAACCTTGATCTCCTTTTTCGCCTTGAAGTCCTGTATTTCCCTTATCTCCTTTGTCTCCTAAAATAAAATAAAAGGCAACTCTTAAATATTTTCTTAGACACAAAAATCGTTATATCATATAGAGAATTAATATTCTAATAACTGTATCTTAAAAACTTCGTCTTACCTTTATCTCCTTTTTGACCTCCAAATCCAGGGCTGCCGCTGGGTCCTGGTTCTCCTTTGTCACCTTTTGCACCTTCATTTCCTTGGGATCCTAAAGAAGCATTTAAAAATTATGTTACAACTAATGAATACAGAAAGAAATTGCTGAAAAAAAATAGTTTTCCGTTACTTTTGATAACTATCTAGAAATATTACCTTGCTGGCCTTGTTCTCCCTGTGCTCCAGTGTCACCTTTAGACCCAGTATTTCCTTGTGCACCAGTAGCTCCTGTATCTCCTTGTGCACCAGTAGCTCCTCTTGCTCCGGTATCTCCTTTCTCTCCTTGTGCTCCCTGGCTTCCAGTGTCTCCTTTATCTCCTTTGACTCCTTGTGCACCTTGTTGTCCTTGTTGTCCCTGATCACCTTTTGCACCAGTGTCTCCTTTTTCTCCTTGAGCTCCTTGAGCACCTGTGGCTCCAGTTTGTCCTTTGTCTCCTTTATCTCCTTTATCGCCCTTAGCACCTGCTGGACCATCTTGTCCATCAGTTCCTCTTGAACCAGTAAGACCTCTTGGACCAGTATCTCCTTTTAAACCCTGGTTTCCTTGTGCTCCAGTTGCGCCAGTCTCACCTTTGTCACCTTTTTCTCCAGCAGTTCCTTGTGCGCCAGTTGCACCAGTGTCTCCCTTATTTCCTGTTTCGCCTGTTGCTCCTGTTGCTCCAGTTGTTCCCTTCATCCCCCTAAGTCCTTTGTCTCCTTTAGCACCGGTGGCACCAGTAAAACCTGCATCACCTTGTTGACCTTGATTTCCTTTGTCACCTTTTGCCCCTCGTGGTCCGCCAAGTCCTTGTAATCCTTGTGCTCCATCAGCTCCTTTTTCTCCTTGTGGACCTTGTATTCCCTTTTCGCCAGTCATACCTTGAATTCCTTTTGAACCTTTTATGCCTCGATCTCCTTTGTCTCCCTTTTCTCCTTGATCTCCTTTGTCTCCTTGTGGACCTGGGGCACCATTGGCACCGTCTTTGCCATTAGATCCTGAATTTCCAGCTGGACCTTGACTTCCAGTATCTCCTTTCGTTCCTCTTTCTCCCTTATCTCCTTTAGCACCATTTTGGCCATTGGCTCCCGAGTTTCCTTGGGGTCCTTGTTGACCACGATCTCCTTTGTCTCCTTTGTCGCCTTGAAATCCTTGATCTCCTTGATCTCCTTTAGCACCACTTTGTCCGGTACTTCCAGTGTCTCCTTTACCGCCCCTTCTTCCTGACTGTCCTTGTGGTCCCTGATCTCCTTTAGCTCCTTGTGGCCCAGTATCTCCTTTGAACCCTTGTTGACCTTCTGCACCAGTATCTCCCTTGTCTCCTTTTATTCCAGGTGCGCATTGAGGACCAATCGGACCAGTATCTCCTTTGTTACCTTTGTCACCTTTGTCTCCTTTTGCTCCCTGTGCTCCAGTAAAACCACGATCTCCTTGATCTCCTTGATCGCCTTGATCTCCCTTGTCACCTTGAATGCCTTGTTGACCTTGGTCTCCTTGAGGTCCTTGTGGCCCTTGCAAACCCCGTGGTCCTATAGAACAAAAGCATTTATGAATGATAATACTATATTAAATATATTATGTGGATTAAATGTATAAATTTTACAGAATGAATATATAACAAAAATACGTACCAGTTCTGCAGGCTTTGCATCTGATGCAAAGGAAGTTGTTACTCCATTCTCCTGAAACTTGTGGTGTCTTGGTTGTGGCAAATGAAATGCAGTGGTGACAAGATGAGGTGATTGGACCGCTTTGTGACCAAGCCAAAACATATGGGGAGTCATTTGGCACACAGATGTAATTGTTGTTCCATCCCCTTGAAGGTGAGACTCCTCGACTTTCACTCACTTTTGTGCATCGGTGTGTTGAAAGTTGTCCTGAAGTATATAAATATGTATAAGTAAATAAATAAAAAATATATAGAATCAAAGAGATATCTATAGTGAGCTATTTTGTTGAATAATCTTCACAACGATCAAGCAATCTTTGAAGCGCCTTTGTGAGGACCAAACCAAAGAATTTAATAAATAAAAACTATGATTAATATTTTGTACTAACCGTTCGAGCTGAAGACAAATCCAGGGTCGATTCTGTTGACCGGCCAACATAGTTCCGCCATTGAAAATCGGCTGTCACTTGCTTCGTTAATTTTCAAACATTTGAAATTGTATCGGTAATATGATGCTGGTCCCATTGGGAAAAACTTGAACTCGTGCGATTTTGGATAAATTTGAGGTCCATAGTTGTTGCCTAAAATACAAATTTAAACAGATTAAAAGTTGATAAGTATACCGAACATCAACAAAAAAGTATGTCGAATCTGTAGACACAAAATAGTGGAAAAATCCTTCACAAAAGCTAGTTTGAAAGTATAAAGAAAGAAGAATAAGATGAGTTAATATCAAAGACTTTACCTGCTACTAAAACAACTGGCAAAATTGCCAATAACAATAACATATTCATATTGATTTAACCAGCACAATGCGTATACCAGATAGCAAGTCACTGGAAGCTGAGCAAAAGCTGTTTGATGTTCGATTTGTTTCAACTGTGTCTTTTATACAACTAAATGGTAATTAATTAGTCGTTAATTAAAATTAATTGGAAATAGGCACAACACGTGGTTTCTCATCAAGCGGAAAGAAAATAGCAAACAATTCAATACTTACCAACTAAGGAAACATTACCAATTTTATGTCATCTCTGACCATGTGTTCTCAAAATCACTTAATCGTTTGAAATTACTTTGTTTGCTACTAGTAACGATTTTTTTTAAATGAATAACAACTAGAAAATTTTAAGAAAAGGGTTTAATTGCCCATTTTGCACTTTTAAATTGGGTTGCGTAAAGCTCATTGAAAGAAGTTAAGGTACTTAAGAGAGTGGGTTGCAAATGTGCTCCTTTAGCTAGAAATATCTTGTGGTCTGAAAGAATGTGATTATGCTAAATTTATGATAAAGTTAGGAAGGGTAGCGATATAATTTTATGGTTTGTTAAAGATTTGAATTTGAATTGGTGTGATTTTCTCCCACGCTGTGTTTCTACCAAACTTGTTTACATTATGTAAGACGTTAACCATACTTGTGTAACCAATGGAGGAGTGGGCAGCAAGAAGATGATTTTTTCCAACCATAAAGGGCGTGACAACCTTTTTAGGTTTTTCTGACAATGCATTTGTTCCGAGATAATTTTTATGATTGTTTTTCATCGTTGACCTTATTCCAAAAAAAAATGATTACTTCTTTGGTTTTAATTAGTTTTAAGAAAAATTTAGGATGTAAACCTGTTGTGGAACCCAAAACAAGATTAGTACAATTTACAACTGATATCAGATTTAGATAAACGTGCAATATGTAGAATAATTAAACCTAAGAAATACCAGTATATGTTTGGGTTTTAAATGCGAGAAAAAATTCTTGAGGGGGGGGGGGGAGGATCTTTACACTACGTGGTAAGCTATTTTTAGCAAATACTTTCTAAAAAAAATTAATGTTGAAATCGCTTTTTCATACATATTATTCATCGGAAATTCGATCCTCAAACCGCACAACTGAATCTTAGACACACCCAAGTTATACGCAAAGGAGGAATACTTAACCTCACCACGCTTTTTTTTAACAGGAAACTTTTCTTTTTTATCATAATAAAATAAACTTTCTTTGAAAATTATAATAATTACGTTTTCCTTAATAAATTGAAACAATGAGTGCTACAGTGACGCTAATTGCAAGAAGCTGTAAACAGACGTTGTCAACAACTTCCTGACGAACTGCAGACGTAGCTACTGTTGCCATTTTGCAGTCGACGTTGCAGCAACTTAGAAGCATATATTTAGAGCTGATAGTTATAGGCTGTTAGCTATTATATAGATAACTAACAAAAGAAGAAATATATTCGAAGTTTTACGTTCAATGTAGTTAGATTATTTTAGCTTTGAGAATGCTTTAATCTCAGATTTTTAGTATACTTCCAGATTAATTACAACCAAATATGGTGTCAAAATAAAAAAAAAAAGCTGTCCTTCTAACAGTGATTAAAAAAGTCGTTACATTTTTTTCTAAAAATAAGCTCTTATTTAATTTGGTGGTAAAATAACAAGAACATCAGGTTGTTTCATTTTCTTCATTTGTCGTTATTCTTCTCTTTACTAACTCTCTTCGTATAAACGTTTCAAAGCGCGTGGTAACACGTGAGTCTATCAGAAAACGAGCTCTATGTTGCCACAGCGGACCACAACAAAGCACGTAGGTGGCTGGAGGTAAACCGTCTAAGGAATTAAAGCATTGTTCATACTTTTCTAGCATAACAACCTTGAATTTAATATATGAGGTTTAAATTACTGATAAAAATAGACAGTATATGTTTAAAACGACTTCTGTGTTCGTCGGTTAACATTGTTAAAATGCGCGTTGACGTTTTGAACGACGATTAGCTACGCTTTCCCTTCCTCCTTGTTTTCTTTTCTTTTCATTTTGTTTTGTTTTGTTTTGCGTTGCGTTGGCCTTCTTCGTCTGGTCATGTGCTACTTTCTTGTAATGTGATACTTTTTGGTCATGTGATACTTTCTGGTATTGTGCTACTTCCTTGTAATGTGATACATTTTGGTCATGTGATACTTTATGGTCATGTGCTACTTTCGGCGCAAAAGGAAGAATAAAGTTATATATAATTTTATCTGCCATAAAGTTGTCAACAAAAAAAGGTTATTATGGTGTTTATATTTTTTTAAATTGTTTTTATGAATGTAACATCACAAAAAAATAATTTACCAATTTGTTAGCCACGTGCATCTGAAACTAGCTATAATATGCGCAATCATCCTTGATTTCTTTTGGAGCCAAATAATTTTATTATATAATATGTTAAGGGCGAAGCTATTTTAAGACAACCTTTTGCTCAGGAAAGACTTGTATGCTCTGCTCTATTTGTACTTGCGCGTTAAAACAAGAGAGTCAGAAATTAGCTCAGTTTTGAGGAAAATCTCATTGTATTTCAAGGATATGCATTATTTGTACTTATTTTCGCACAAGCTCAGACCTCATCCTCTTGTAAATAAAAAGAATATAGACACGTTTTTTTTGGTTTGTTTTTTTAAAAAAGTATTAATTTTGCGCCTGATTTCTGTCCTAAATTAGAACAACATGCAATGGAGATATATTCACTCTTTTTTGGTTGTATTCAGGAAAAAGCTAGTTTTGGTTACACATTTTCACAAATATTTCACTTATTAGCGTCACAAAGCTGAGACTGACAATGATAATGGAGTTTGAAACAGAAAATGGAAAGAATATTGTGATTTTAAAAATGTGGTAAATTACAAGTCTGTAATGAGTCAACAAGCATGAATGATGTCATAATATTTTTTAACAAAATAACATGTGCGTATCGCATTTTTAGTCAAATTAGAGAAAAGCATATCAGACTAATGAAAACATTAAAAGATTTATGGTTGGAATCAAATCGCTTCTCGTGTCTGACTGCTGCGATCTCAACCTTGCAAAAAATTATGCGGTTTGCGTTGTTATATAACAAGAAAAAAATGGACTTGTGGGAAGGTGTATGCAAACAGATTAAAAATAAAATCAATACGCAATTGTAAGTGGAAAAATTATCACTCGAATTAACGCAATTAAAGAATGTTATTATAATTTCCAAAGCATTTTTCCGAACGTGTGTCGGGCTGTGTAGAACTGAATCACCTTAATTCTCTTCTCCTAGAAACTGCCAACTATGAAAAATCGCTTGGTTAATTTTGAGTGGCATTTTAGCAAACTTCCTTTAAAATGTCATATTGAATTATAACTTTACTGAAAAGTTCCTCGAAACGAGAAAAAAAATGACATTTCGGTACGTTCAAACGAATCTTTTTCCTATTTTAGGTTTGGAATTTTATCACTATTTTCAAGGTCGGTAAAATTCGGCATACTTTGTTAAGTTGTCATTAATAAGTGAAAGGAAGTTATCAACCCAGTTACAACATCACTTGTCAACTCAATTTGTCCCGTGAATCATTCCTAATGATGATCATAAAATGCTAATAATTCTGAAATTATATTTTCTTTCAATAACTCTGTTCTCATTTGGGAACATCTTTTTCAGTAATCTGACGCTATGATAATCTTCTTGTTTATTTTTAACCCATCGCATTCCACAAAGGGGATTGTTTGACCACAACAGAAAGAACCAGTATGTTTATTGAGCAAGAGCCTAACGTGTTTATATTTTGTTCCAATTGAATGTCAGGGATCGTTTATACTGCAAAACCGTTTCCAATAGTAACAAATAACTTTCTCTTGCCAAGACGACTTGCTATTAGGAAACTTTTTTGCTATGTCTTAACGAAGAAGTATTGTTGCAATATTGTAGGACAAGACCAACAAACTTTTAGGAGGAATTTTCCATCCACTGCGCATGATAAGCTATATTGAACCGAAGAGGGTTTTCTGATCTAAAATCATCAAATAAACTTGTAGTCATAATGTAAATCGGTAAGTTTTAAAAAGCATTTTAGTCTAAAGGTGTAAAATTATTTGTTTCTTCAGAGAAGAATCTCAAAACAAAGAACCGTTGTATCACACACATAATACTGAATACACAATAGATATATATTATCTGGAATATTTCGGTCAGATAGAATGCATTTTTGTTTTTTGTAACACCAATATAATTTGGTCATCAGTAATATTAATGACAGCAAAACGACCGATAGACAATAATCTCGTCGTGTCGTTTTCTGGTCTATTTCTTAGATATGGTTTTAGCTAGCACATGAGCACAGCCTGAAGCACATGTAGCTATCGCACGAGGTCGAGGTTTGGAAAAAACACAGGGAAGGAATGAGGTTGGATATGACTCAATGTTTGTTTCACTCATTTACATTTGTTAGGTATTATTGGCAAAAACTAGTACACGTCGAAATCTGGAAAGGTACGAAGAATATTATTCAGACAGCTTTTCCTCTATAAACCTTAAGCTTCTACAGTAATATTTTTTGCATCATTTTAAAAACCAGATATTTTCTTGAATTTTTTTCCATGCTGTGTTATAATTGCAACAGAGAGAGCAACTTCATCCCTGTACATTTTTACCTCCTAGTTCGTCATTTAAATTTAAAAAAAACAGCACTGGGGTGCAGAAACGGCTATACGTACACGGTGTTAAGTTTTCTTTAGTTTTTATATTCACTTCTATTAGTCCCCAGTTCTTCTTACGCTTCTCACTCGTTTACCTTTCTTGTGGCAGTTCGTTTTAACTCTTATCGCAACCAGTCGTTCTTTCTGTGCAAGAGACAGAAACATGGTATCTGACTACCATTTTGTGCATTTTTAACGTTATTCTCCTTAACGCAATATTTATTTTATGTTTATGCTTGGTATCCAAAAAAAGCTACGGTACTCGCTCTTATCACAAAACTTTGTCCGGTTACGCATAGTTAAATAATCTAAACTTCAAAATGTCAACACATCCTGACTAAGGTATTAACAGCTGTAGTACCAAAATTGAAGCACGTGGTGATTGACGATGACAAACACAAATTTAATGTTTTATTAATTGATCTTAAAATTAATTAACATTTAAATCAATTATTGTTTTGATTACTAAAGCTGCTATATCCTTAATAGGTTTCTTCTCCTTTCGACTCAGGCTGCCACCACAAATAAACTCACGCATACACATAAAACAGCAAGACGTATATATTTGTATTGATAGTTTGTTTACTTGATGCTCATTTCTAATTATTTGTGCTAACCAAATCGGTAACATTTCTAATGGCTGGCTATTTAAATTGAAACTGTTCAGGATATTGATAATCAAAACAGCATGTGCTCTAAATGATATGTTGTTAGTTCTTATTTAGTTTTAATGTCTCTGTGTGTGTATTTCAAAGTTGGTTTTAAAGCTACTTTCCGGCCTCTTATTTCCTTGCTTCTGTTGAGAATAGAGAATCACTTTATGGTAATTATTTCGAGTTAACCAAACAGCATTTATTAGTTCCGAGTGTAAACTTGAACCCACAAATGTTTCTCCTGTAAAATAAGAAAATAATGAAGGCAGTGGAAATATAGGGAGGGAAAAGGTATGAGAGAAATCTCATATTCAACGCATCTTTGTGAGAAGTTATCACAAAAGTTTAATGTTATGAAGTTGATTTCAAGAAATAAAGTACACAATATACTCACGCCGCAAAACTGTATAGGCTTTAGAAATAGCTTTCAACTGTTGGAATATAAATTGTTAGCACGCGGTCCAACCACGTGCTATATGCCTTCGAAATACTATTGAAATAGAAAGGTAGCTATGACAAAACCAAGCATTAAAAAGTAGACAAGCATTAGCGGACTGCATAACCTAAAAGTTATATAAACAGATTAAATCTCCTTTGCTAATGGTCGTATATCGTCTGTGTGTCTGCGTGAACAAAGTCGAAGTAACTTCGACACACATAATAGCAAACGCGATATATTTTTTGTATCGACTTTGTTGCGACGTGCGAATTTTCGTAGAATTCAAAGGTCGGGGCGAACCCCCGGATGTTTCCACAGGTTAACGACTAGTCTCTTATTAAGATCTGTATTTTGTTTCTGTTTTCAAATGGGTCGCGCCGTCGCTGTATTTCGCCGCTCCCCCTCCCTACAGAGCAATTAAAGTACTTCACGCTAACAGGCGAACAAAAATGCGCAAAACGGCGACGCGAATTTTCGTTGTCTAACGACCAGTAAAAAATTAACCATTAACGTGTACACCCTCTATCAGGATAATTATTTTGCAGAAAAACTGTTTTATTTTATAACGTGGGTAAATTGTACCCTGTGTGGCATACACGCGTATGGTGCCAAAGATACAAAAAATAATGACTATATCTCAATTAAAGTTGGCATCGCTTAAAACCACAAAACAACGAAAATAAATACGGGTTAAAAAAATGCTAACGATGAGGATTTTAGAAAACAAAGAAGTATATGGAGCAAAATTAATATTCTTAGATGTTGAGAATATTCTGAAAACAGTAACCTCTTCATCTGTTCTTGTTATTAGAATCGGTGGAATGGAAAAACATTGATGCAGTAACTGCATCACGCAGATGTTAAATAGAGATAAGATAGAGTACGCAGGAAATTAGATTTTTATCACTAGCTGATAAGCATCTTAAGTTATGGAAAACTGAAGAAACATCACGCACACAAAATTTAAATGATGACGCTAAATTTTAAAAATCACTTTCAAACTTGCTGAAAGTGCAAAATATTTTATTTTTCCATTAAAAGAAAAAGATAAAGAAAAATATATAAGGTCTCTGTCAGCACGTACCATAAATTCTTAGAAAATACTTGTTTTGGCAAAAAACAAAAATTCCTGTGATTTTTTCTTTTGCATCTTGTTTTAAATTTTTTGCTGTTGCAACAATTTTGCTCGTAAATTTCAAAACTTTTGCGGATCTTCCTTCCTGCTAAAGTCTACAACAACGCTACCGATCCCAAAATTACATTCATGGCGTATCTCATTCTACAAGCGTCATGTTAATACTAGGTAGCTATTTCTAAAACTGTTACATAAGCCATGTATATTTGGTTCAGTCATCACCTTTCCCATAGAAACAAGGTCATTGTTGAACCATATATTAATTGTTCACTTACCCCACTCATTTCGTTGATTAACGAGCACGAGGTCGATTCTTAATTACAAATCCTTAATTTCCTTAATCAAGTAATAGGCGCAGAATTGATTATTTAAACTTGTCAATTCCATGATTTCAATTTAGTTTAACAAGCGACCTGGTCCGCAACGTTGGACACAATAAAACTGCTCTCTAGAATATCACTACAAGAAGGGCGTGTCACTTGATAAAATGAAGAGTGTTATATTGATAACGGTGGTTGCACTTTTTGCACCTTCGCTGGTTGCAGGTATGCTTTCTCATCTTTTCTTGTTGATGTTTATAGCAACTGTTTAACAAAGATAGAAATAACATACATTGCAAAGCGAATACGTACTCAAGCTAGAATATAAAATCTGAATGATTCTGAAATCTATTATACATATTACCAATAATCAAATTCCGTTTTTTTATACTTTAATTTTAATTTATGTATTATAATAGTTTGACTTATTATTAATATTCTAACAATAGTTTGACTGATATAATATTTTGTATATTTAGGTGTAAAGAAGTATCCACGATTTCCACACGATTTCCGTTTTGAACCATTTACCCAACCCACCACTGATCCTTATACACCTTATGGATATAGCTATAAATGTATAACATGGGACAATACAGCTATGTCGAATGCTTATTCATGGAAAGGTTACTTTTGCTGGAGAGTAGGACCTACACTCTTAGATGCTGACATTCAATGGTCAACTAACGGTAAAATTATCAAACTTTAATTTTTTAGACTTGTTTGCAAGAGATTCGATTAAGATTTTTAATATAAATGCTTGAAAAGAAAGACTACTAAAAGAAAAAACGATTTAATATCTTACAGCTATTCTGAATAACCACTAATTGAGTATTATGCAAGAACCTTTTATTTCTAAATCAACCTTTATTTTTAAGAATTGTTTTGTAAGTACACTCTACTTTAGGTCCAATCGCAAACAAAAGATGTACCCATATCACCGAACCTGATGATCAAGATGCTTCAGGAAATCCAAGAATGCGAAACTCGTACTTGTGTGTACCAACAGATTCTCCCTACCATTTTGCTTTCTCTAACTCTGGATTAATCCAAAGTCCATGCTCTGACTGCTTGGCAACACAAATCACATCAACAACAAACTACGGATGGGGAAACAACTATTTGTGTAGTCTTTGTATCACTCTTGTGAGCGGTAAGTAGCGCATGTCACTACGTGTTAAGTATCGTACACTAACAAATATCAAGTTTTATGTAATGATGTTTCTAAATTTAGGACCGCAAGGACAACAAGGACCTATTGGACCTAAAGGACAAATAGGTAATCAAGGGCTCAAAGGACAACAAGGAGAGAAAGGAGACAGAGGTTTTACAGGGAGTACAGGACCAGGCGGCTACCAAGGCGCGAAAGGAGAAAAAGGAGATATGGGTGACAAGGGTGACACTGGTGATCAAGGTCCATCAAATTCTCCTGCAGTAAAGGGTATAAAAGGTGACCGAGGTGATCAGGGACCTAATGGACGTCAAGGATTCACTGGAGATGAAGGACTCAAAGGTATTACTGGTGACGTCGGCATTGCAGGTTCAGTTGGCATGAAAGGCGAAACAGGTGATGCAGGGCGTAATGGCAGAAAGGGGGAAAAAGGTATGACGGGAATCAAAGGACTGACAGGAATGAAAGGAGATAGAGGTGATGCAGGAAGTCAGGGTAATGATGGTGTTGCTGGCACTGATGGAAGCAAAGGTCTCACCGGAGACAAAGGAGATAAAGGAGAAACTGGTGACATTGGATCAACAGGACCAAATGGAGCCAATGGTGTGAACGGTAATGATGGCGCCAATGGAGGAAAAGGAGCTAAAGGAGTACCAGGTGATAAGGGACTTAAAGGAGATGTTGGGGAGGAAGGCTTGATGGGAAACCAAGGAGAAAAGGTACAGAATTATATTATTTTTAAACTTAAATTAATTACTAAGAGTGAGGTGAAAATTACAGAAAACTATTTTTAGGGAAGACAAGGGATGCAAGGATCTGTTGGCCAAACAGGAACACGGGGAAATACAGGACCACAAGGAAATAGTGGCGTGGTTGGACCAAAAGGTCGGTATACCACAGTATTTTTATCTTTACGACCAAATAGGTACCAAATAGGTACATGCATGTTTCTTTTTATTTTACCCTCTTTTTATCACAGGATTTAGAGGAAGTACTGGTGCTAAAGGTAGCAGAGGAACAAGAGGGGCTACTGGATTAAAAGGAGAAAGAGGTAGATAGTTTGTCTTTTTACTCATATTTTCTCACATATTCATTACTCTCCAAACTATTTAATATGTTTTATTAATTTTTATTACAGGCGTACGAGGCGATAAGGGAGCAAATGGAAATACAGGTTTAAAAGGAGGGAAAGGTCTTAAAGGAGAATTTGGAGACCATGGAGCAACCGGAGCACAAGGTGCAAAAGGATTTAAAGGTGATACTGGAGATGAAGGAGCACAGGGAGCAACAGGAAGTAAGGGTGAAATTGGAGATCAAGGACCTGTTGGACATCAAGGCGAGACTGGATACGATGGAGCACAAGGATCTGATGGAGAACAAGGAGAAAAAGGAGATCAAGGAGACACAGGAAACCAGTAAGATATCATTTCTTTTAACATATCAGTCTTGTGATATTATTATTTTACTAGGTAGTATAAATGATTCTTTTTCTCTCATCAGGGGAGCAAATGGACAACAAGGACAAAAGGGACAAACCGGAAATAAAGGTGCAATAGGAGATATCGGATCCTTTGGTGAAACCGGCATTAAAGGAGAAAAAGGAGACAGAGGTAATAATAGGAAAGGAGTACATTGCAGAGTGTTTTCGCGAATTTTCTTACTATCTTAGTTTTATGCATCTATTAATTATTTAGGAGACACTGGTGCCACTGGTGCAAAAGGAGCTAGAGGTGACCAAGGTGAAACTGGTTTCACAGGTGCTACAGGACAAACTGGTAATACCGGAACAACTGGCACCAAAGGTGAAACTGGTGATACTGGAGTTAAAGGCCTCGATGGCGTAAAAGGTAAACATTTTCCCGATGTATTATTGATATTGTTTAAGATATTTTTCAATTTTACAGAAGATATATAAATTTGATTCAATTTCTATGGTAGGAATTGACGGAGAGAAGGGTGAGAAAGGAGACCAAGGCGATGTTGGACCATCCGGAGGACCAGGTTTTAAAGGAGAAAAGGGTGACAAAGGAGATCAAGGTAACACTGGAGACAGGGGATCTAAAGGAGCAACTGGTGATTCAGGTTTCAATGGAAGCAATGGCGCAAAAGGTGATAAAGGAGACAAAGGTGATACTGGTGATCAAGGACAACAAGGTATCGCTGGTGCCGATGGATCAAATGGAAGCAAGGGAGGAAAAGGTGATAAAGGTGACAAAGGAGACACGGGAAATGTTGGATATACTGGCGCACAAGGTGGTAAAGGAGATAAAGGTGACGGTGGTAACCAAGGACCTAAAGGAGATGTAGGACTTACTGGTCAAGCTGGTAAGAATTTTTAATAGGTCCTATATTTACGTTTATATTTATTTTATTAATACAGTAGGGGAATCTTTTTATTTTCCTGAGAATGTTGATTCGTATTATAATTAGCCTTTATTTATTTTTACAGGTGCCAAAGGTGACAAAGGTCCAAAAGGTCAACCTGCATTCTTTTCTCTCGCATGCACACTGAAAAAATTAGCCGGTAATACTGTAACATGCGCAAGTGGAAAAGTACTTGGTTGCAGTTGCACGACATGTAGTAAATACGAGCTTTCAAATGATGGCAAGACATGCACATGCAAATGCCCCGCACCAAAACCACCAGCAGGACAACCTAGCTACTATGCACCAAAGGTAGTTAACAATTTAGTCAAAAATCCAATGAAACTAAGTGGTGGTGTTAAGCAAAATTGAAATTGTGTTGAAACACGTAGCTATTGTGTTACTTTATTTTAACGAAACTCTGATTCTTTAGGTGTTTGCAACGGCACAATGTTGTCAAGCCCTCAGAAAGACAACTCACGATGAGCCGGCCGCTGATGCACCTGAAGAGGATCTGGATGAGTTTGATACAGAGCTTCAACAACGCATCAAGGATGAACGAAAAAGACAAATGGAAGACACAAGTTCAAGCAAAATCAATCTTGACGAGGAACTTGAAAAAGATTTAGAAAACGAATCCTTCCATGACGAATAATAGATCGCTATAAATTAATATCTCGGGTTTTATATACTCCTTATTCCCTATGTTTGCATACTGTAATACTCCTTTCTAAAATTCCCATTCAAAACATTTGAGCCGTGATAAGTGATAATTTTACATTGATCTTCGCATACTCAATCAAATCAATATCTTTAATTTAAATTTTTGAAAATTCCACTTCACATGTATTATATGTTTGCAATTTATAGAGATGGATATATATGGTGAAGGACACAGATTTCTTGCTTTTTACTCTTCATCTTAAAGAGATGGAGAGTGATTTGAAAGATTTAACCATGCAATATAAATATAAATTTTAATTAGAGTCATTTTCTTCTTTCTTTTAATTTGGTCTATCAAATTACCGTGGGCCTGAATATTTTTTGAAGTACTTTATTTTATATTTTTTAGATGCATTAGCCTGCTTTTCAAGATATATCTTTCACGTTACAAAACTTTCTGATCCTAGGAATCCAAATTCGGGGATTTAACTTGAATTTAGAATTTTACGATTTTTTGACCAAAAAATACGCCAAAATTGTTGAAAAGCATTTAATTTATCTTCTCTTTATTTTTCCAATTCTTATACGAGTAGAATATTGTGACGTTAGAACGATTCGTTAAATTAAAAACCGGCATTTTATTTTAGCCTTAATTTACGACGGTGTGTCAGAACGTCAATACTTTCGTGTGAGAAATATTCCTGAATCTTCCTGCATTTGAAATTTTGTAGGTTGTGCGAGACTGCGAAAAAATTCCAATTGTAACATAGTTATGGAAATGATTTTGTTGCGCTTCAGTCGTTAGCGATCAGATTCAAATTCTTTATTTGGGAACACATATATTTTCTTGCTCCAAAATAAAAGTTTGTTTTTAATTGAAACACCGATACTCCTTTGTATTGGCTATCTAAAAAAGACAAAAAACGATAATTCTTATTTAGCATTTAAAATCAATTAATTGAAATATAGCGGTTGATCAAGTGAGTAAGGAACAATAAAAGTAAGTAATTAAAGAGCGGGAAATTTGTTTGAAACCCAGTGTTATTTTTGCCACTTTAACTTTTCCGAGACATCATGCCGAGTCTCCTAGCTATAAGTACACAACAACAAAGCACCATATTATAAATTCACTGGCTGTGAAAACAATTCGCTACAAAGGTTAATAATCTCGGCGAGAGATTTTTTGAAAATAAAATACAAATTTTGCGACTTTGGCACGTTCTGATATTCGGGGTAAAATTTCGCGGATTTTGCGAAAAAAGAATTTGATGACATATTTTGTTTCTCACTTTTTGCCGCTTTTTCAAGAGCTTTTATGTAGAGGAGACAGAAAATAAAATCAGAAGATAAAAATTAGTGTTTTATCAAAAAGGAAAAAAAAAAATTCCGCGGAAATAATTTTTCGCGATTTTCCCAAATCGAGAGTTTTTCAATAATATTCGCGAAATTGACAAACAGTCGCAAAATCTAATTCTTCAGAAAATTTATTCCCTTAAGATATCTTAAATTTAGAAGACGTGACATTAAAAGTATAGCCATGAATTCTCTAGGACATTTTACTTTTACGCTATTCGCGAAGTATTTTATTATCAGCAGAATTAATTTCGCTAATCAACCAATAAAAATTTTTGCCAAAATTTATTTTCGCGAAGCAATCTAAAAACTTATTTTTCGTGTGAACTTCGCCAATGAGATGCCAATTCGCGATATTTCTTACATTAAGTAAGAGTGGATTTAACATAATAATCTTTGAAACCTTAGAAATATTCAATCTGTGCACCAATTCGCGTATTTGCCTGTAATTTAAATTCTTAGTTAAACGTGCACTAATGAGGATAAAAATTATTCTATTTTATCCAACCACATTGTGTTCTGCCCTTGAAATGAAATTTTTAACTTTGTAGAGGTGTAAAGTTTCAATACTACTTGTAATACATAAAGTGGCGAATAAACGGGTGGGGGAATAAACGGTAATACAGAAATACCACTGCGGGGCACGATGATTATTAGGCTTCCAGAGAACAAAGAGAAAATGTCAAAGTTTAGATTCGCATTTTAATTATGTACAATATTACAAAAAGCAAGAAGGTAAACAAATATGTAAATATATATACATATGACAAAAGGTACCAGTTAAAAATAATCTCTTAAAATTTTTTACTATAAGAAAAAATGTATAAAAACCAGTTGGACTGTTTCAAAATTTAAAGTCTTGCAGAACCACAGAAAAGTTTTAGCCTGCAAAAAAATTAATCTCGTTAAACCGCAAAAATATTCCGCCACAATTTCTAATTTTGTAAAACCGCGAAATTTTCTTCCTCAAATATTTTCCACTGAAAGTTCTTAATGAAACCTAAAATTACCTTAAAAATGCACATTTAATAACAAAATTATAGAAACAAGAGACGGTAAAATTAATGCTTATTCTCTAAGAACAGATCTGAGATTCAATCCTCAGGCCAATATTAAAAAAAATAGTTCTGCTTGTAATTCCTGGACTTGTTCTGACATTTGACCATATTTTGAAAATTCCTGACATTCCTAACAGAGTGGATACGCATGCATGTCATAGCTTACATACATACGATAAGAAGGGTTGTTTCAGCACTGCGAAAAACACAATCTAAGAATCACAATCTGAAAAAAAGACTACCATACATCGACCAGATATCAATATCTCATTTCCTTTAATAAGATCCTTATTTCTGCTGTTACCTATACTACAGTAAACCGAAATTTGAAATATTACGAGACGGATTGCATCCAATAAAAAGAATGTGCTCTTATAGTGAGAACAATATATCTTCGCGTGTATATATTTGTCTCTCATCGAATTGGCATATCTTGTTCAAACATGAATTAAAAATAAAGGCATGATAGAACATTCATTCAAATCATGTGTATGCTTTACAGTATTAAGATGCACAAGATACAAAAATAGTTCTTTAAATCAGAAACACACTTATCCATAACATTAAAGAATTAATCCAACAAAAGTGAACACTTTGGGTGCAACATAAACAGCTGTATATCCTATTGAAGTGTACGTTATAAATAAATATGGTATGGTAAAAGATTCGTTGGCTTTTCTGTCAGTGGATTTGACATTAGTCGAGTTTATAATACTTGCAATATTGTATATAACAGACTTCAGAATAATCTTTATGGGTATTAACATGGAGACGCCAATAATGAACCTGGACGCCCCAAACAACATCCATGCAGCAACGTTCGTGGAGATGATTGGTTTTGGAGCTCCTTTGTATGGATTAGGTAATGGAACTTGATCGATATAATAATCATTCCAAGCTGCAAGCATGCAACCACAACCCACAGATATAATTCGGGCAGTGTCATTGCGGGTTTCCATACATTGCGTTGGAAAAGCGTAAATCATTAAAATGGGTATCAAAAATATAAATATCCAAGCATTCGATGAGGAGAGAAAGATTTCAAGACTGAGGTCCAAATATGGCAACCATAATGCTGTCACAAATGCAGCTACAGAGAGGCCAGCTAAAATATCCTGCACAAAATAAAAATGCAAATTGAAGAATGATGCCAAATTGAAATACCAATCCATTCAGATTGCAATTCATACAGACAAGATTGCTACAGTATTGACAAAAATTCCCTATTAAATCTAAACTTTTTTACTTGGGCTCAAGGTCACTGTTTAATCCCCAACTTCCCTGCTAGCAGCCGTCTTTACATTCTGTACTTACCATGCAAAATTGCAAACTTTTTCTAAACCAAGCTAGTGGCTTGGTGCAACAGAAAATTTTTACCTGAAAGGTATGCATGCCTCTGTAGATACGACTTAAACATACAAGTGTTGTCCATCCAATGAAGAATAGTATCCCATATGCCAAATTATACTGTATATAAAAAATATAATAACTACATCCACATGGATACAAATATCTACAAGATAGACCACTGTTTATGTCTGTGCTTAGAGGTCTGAGGGAGCTAAAGTATAGTAGCCCAGCTAACTTGCCTTAATGATGGGATATTTTAATTAAAAAACCACACTTCTATTTTTTTAAACATATATTAGAATCAAAATTTATACATTAGAATCAAATTATAAGCATTGCAAAGTAAATTTGTAATATCCACTGAACTTCAAATAACTGCACAATAGAAGTTACTTATTTTCACGCCTAGACTAAATGTAACATAATTTTTGACAGTCTAAAAATACACACTCAAAACAGGGTCACGTGTAACATAATTTCATAATAACAGTTTAAGCTCTGAATAACAGTTTAAGCTCTGAAAACTAAGCAATTAGCTTAGTAACCTTCAGGCCTGACCTCCATCCTGGCTTTTTTCACTAAACCTTCCTGGTGTAGCAAGTGTCCCCAAAAGCAATACCAGTGTTTAAACAGCATATGGTGTGATACAGAAAATCAGAGAATCACTAGGATTCACAATGCAAGTACTGCCTTAACAAAAGGAATCATTAAAGGGCCTTATTCACCCTTCACCCTTTGCAGACGACACACGAATTCTGAAAGAGATTAATGGCCTCATGGACACCTTTAAACTCCAAAGTGATCTAAATATAATTTATAAGTGGACAAATGAAAATAATATGAAACTCAATGGGTGTAAGTTCGAGCACCTAAGTTATGGAAAGATTGAGTCTTTGAAACCACTCTCTGTATATCTAAGTAACACGTCAGAAAAGATTAACAAAAAAATCACTGTGAAGGACTTAGGAGTTATAATGTCGAATGATTGCAAATTTAATAAGCATATCTCAAACCTTATATCAAAGGCAAACAGGATAACTGGATGGATATTACGAACATTCGAGAGCAGAGAAAAAAATGTGATGTTGACTCTTTGGAAATCATTAGTTATTCCCCACCTTGACTATTGTTCCCAGTTATGGTCTCCACTAATGAAAGGACAAATACAAGACATAGAAATGGTGCAAAGAACCTTTACTAGAAAAATCCTTGGAACTCAAGGTTTTTCGTACCGGGACGTGCTAAAAAGATTGAATCTGTATTCTCTGGAGAGAAGAAGAGAACGGTATGCCATAATTTACATCTGGAAAGTGATTGAAAAAATAGTACCAAACTTTGGTCAGGAAACTGTGAAAGGAGGCATCACATGGTACACGAATGATCGTTTGGGTCGAAAATGTGTTGTTCCTGTAGTGAAGAAAGGGCCATTTTATAAGATTCGTTGTGCTAGCTTGGCTGTTCAAGGAGTACGATTGTTTAATGGTCTACCAAAAGCAATACGCAACCTATCTGATTGCAGCATAGACTGTTTCAAGTCGAAGTTGGATTACGTTCTTGCTACTGTTCCTGATGAGCCACTGATACCAAATTATGTTCAGTTTCGAAAGGCCAACACGAACAGCATCATTGACATGATGAGCATTGGACTCGCCGAGTTGGATGCGTGAAGATCTCACAAAATCTACTTCAAAGTATTCAAAGTAAAGTAAGCAACCAAAGGCCTAAACGTCAAATTGTACGAAACTGCAATGTGAAACAATATCGTATTTTTCTGTCCCATCTTTCAGTGCTGACCCAACTATGAACGCTAGGCTGTTCCACTTGTTAATGGGCTACTTCCCTAAAAGTTTGGTTGTAACGTTGAAAGATTGGACGACTATTAACGCCTGCATGGGCTGCATTTAAATTTCGGTCAGTATCAGGCGCTTTGGTCAGGTGCTTGTTCTTATATGATAGGAATAAATTTCTAAATTGCCAAGTAGCAGAATCAATTTCTTGATTCGTTTTATGTATAATAAAACCAATCTTTTTTTTGGTATTTGCTGAGAAATTCATAATTTTTTTCTCTAAAAACATTATTGCCACATGATCCAACAAGTACAATGCCACATGATCCAACAAGTACAATGGGTAGTTCAAATTTTGAAGACTGGCGCAGAGCGAACATATATATTTCTTAGTTTAAAAAGGAATTCAAATTATGGTATGCTTTGACAAATGTTTGAAAAGTGTAGAAAAAAACCTTGTTATGTGTATAGTGTATTCTGACAATAATTTCAGGTTACAACAACCTCTAGGGTCAGCTCATAATAAATAGATAAAAAAACCAAAAAACAACAACAAAAAAAAAAAAAAAAACCCAGAAAATAAAAATATTAAATAATAAACTTATTTGACTGTTAAATTTTTAAAAAATGATTTAAATGTTGATAATAAAAAGCCAAAAAATAATTATTATATATATATATATAGCTATACATTTTTATTTGTTCAAATGAGATGCTTCTGGCTATTTTTTGGTAAACACCAAAGTGTTTTGGGGCAGAGCATTACCAAACAGGTCACACTGTTTGACAATAAAACCAATATTAAAAGTTGAGCTGTCCGGTTTACAGTCTGGACGCATTGAAAGATAGGTCAGGATAGTATTAATACCAGTCTTTCCACTGTCAACTGACAAGTCAGAAAAATTAAAACATAGCTAAATGTTTACCTGAAAGCGCTCATAACTGAAGTAGACTAGTCCAAAAGGAATAATGGATCCAGCAATTGCATGTGTGGAAGGCATCCCAAATTCACTTTCATATATTTTTTCCAACCTTAAAACCGGTGGGGAATCAGGACGTGGCCAGCATAAAACATCTTTCAATCCCTGACCTGCGTACATGTTAAAAACCCAAAGAACTATTAACCTTCTTGCAATGTAATCATCAACATTCCAGAAAACAAATGGCAAGAAAGTTATGTAAAATAATTCATTTCCCAATTCAGAGCCAAGCTCAAATAGTTTATGAAGAATTGGATTATAACAATACCCAATGTCGGCTTCACGTTTTTTGTTGTCCTCTCTGTTGTCCTCTCCATCTACGCTGACTTTAGTTTTGTATTCCCAAGATAAACCGCATAATCTTTGAAATTTAACAACATTGTCGACCTGACTGAGAAACCTTAACATGATTAGCTAGCTAGGTAAACCTTCCCCCAACATCCAGCATACACACACACCCACATCACACACTTCCAAAAATATCGTGAATTAAAAGCTTGTTTTGATTCTTGCACGATATTCTACGCACGTAGTAACAGGCATATTTCACGGACCAGAAAATGCATTCATGTTCAAACAACACGAAAATATATACATTTTGGGGATTTTTCAGTAGTAATTACTGAAAAAAAATTAATGACCGACTACTGAAGCCAGGTTTGGTAGCTTTGATCCTATTAGGGATCAAAATAGATAGATGTGCATATTTTACATGGCTAGCCCCACAAATATCGAAAAGGTACAGTACGAAAAGTCTCCGAAGACAATGGTTTTCTGTTCTTCGTTTAAGGAAACTAATAGTAAATTACAAATCTAATCTACGGCGCCATAACAAATCTACGGCGCCGTAGATTAGTGGTTATAGCTCTCGTACTCTGTGCGGGCGCGGGAGACCGGGGTTCGATTCCTCTTGACGGCAATTAAACATGGGCGAGTGAATGTTACCATAGCCCCGGGTTAACCCAAGCCATGTGAGGGAAATTGGGGAGATGGCACACTGTGTGGGCCGTTGGATGTTGCCGGGAGTTGTCTAGTAGAGCGCAGGCCCTAAGGGCCTTTTTATATGAGACCGGGAAACTCGGTCCACCGAGATATCCCGCATGACCGAGATCTCGGATATTTGCGAAAGAACGCTGAAAATTGAAATCGTGTTTATATGGTGCATATTCATCTCGCCCCAGTTACAACGGGAAACTCGGTCAACCGAGATCCCGGGCAAGTGAGCCAGGATCCCGGTCAAACGGGAGGGATATTTGTCCATGTAAACAGAAAAAACCGGTGGCAAAGTACGGAAAAGGTTTATGTAACCTTAGAGGAGCAAATAATTATCACTATTAATGCATATCAATGGACATATTTGTTTTTGTATCATAAGTGTATTTGTAATAAAAGACAACAAAACCATGAAACATGCTGAAAACACCAGGTTTCACTAAAATTATAATTGAGAATGATCTAAGATTAACTTTTAATCCTGTTTCAAGCGTGTGGGAGATTTTAATGAATAATATTTAAATTGGTCAGAAATGATGGTAATTTTCAAAAAATTTCAGAAATAATTAATAGTGATAACACAGTTGTTTCAAGCATCAACAGTATCGCTATCTTCTCTTTTCTGTTGTTGGAACCCTTATTTGCTTACATATTCACCCCGCCACTTTTAGTTTCCCGCTAATTTTTCTTCATATAAACCCGGGATGGGTAATGACAAATTTACATATAAACCCGAGTTGATATTAGCCCGCTCTACCGGGAAACTCGATGGGCGAGTTTCCCGGTTCTCATATAAAAAGGCCCTAATTGGGTCTGCGTAGATCAAAATGAGCATTAAATACTCTAGGACTCTCCATCTAAGCCATGGCCCCTCCTGGAAATAATAGACAGGGTATATCCCTCGATATTTGTGAGGCTAGCCATGTAAAATATGCACATCTATCTATCTCTAATGTTCCAAAGGCTGGAAAAAGCGCATTAAGAATGTTCCCTTCACCATTGGATCATTGCAGTGTTCTTATCGAACGCAGCTAAAACTACCTTGCTAAAGGTAAGTAATTCTTTGCGAGATTCAGAATTTAAGACCTTGTTGAGATTTGTACAAAATGCGGAATTTAATATAGGCAAATTTGCAAACATTAATTACGCCAACTTTTTTTATGCACAGGTACGATAAAAACCAGAGCGTTATAAACTAATTCACTCTGTTTATTTCTTTATAAATCTTATTTTCCTCCAATTTTTGTTAGTCGATGCTGTTTAGCCACATAGTGGAGTCACTTTTAGCAATACAAGCCGTCTGATAATGGTCACAAAATATTTAAAAGGATTAGTAAAAATAAAAGTATCCTTCCGTAGCTTCCTGATTTTACAATGTTTGAGAATGTTCGATTGGATAGTAAAAAGGAAGCCATGTTTTTGTTAATGGACTCTTGCGAGCAAGGGTGGGAACTTACTGTAAAGAAGCTATCGAGTTGAATGATGGTTCCCTACGAAACCACCCATTCAAGCTTCACAAGTGTATTGAAACATGAAAATCTCCAACTTGCCGCTGCTGCTGATTCTAACATCTTATCCTGAAGCTGTGTTCTTTCTCGTTAAAAATTTTAACCAACTTCCCAGGTATAACGCCTTACTTTTGCAGAGATTTAAAACTAGCAGATACGTAGAAAGGAATAGGTTTTACGAATTCTACACCAACAAATATGCCGATAAGAGGCAACCTCGCCCCCCGGGCTCTTCGTTTCTTTTTTTATAACAAAGAGAAAAAAGCCCTGGGATCGAGGTTGAATAAGAGGTAGTACTATGCTGAAGATATCTTGAAATTTCTAAATTTTTCCTATATATTTAACATTTGACATTTTTTGTTTCATTTTTAATTGCCAATTAAATCTCAATACTTCTACTCCCCTACCATTTTCATCCATGTACCGGAATACGTATATATATACTACATGTACAAATCTACACTTGTAAAAGTGTATGCAGAACGTAACTTGTATGTGTATGTAATTTTGATGTAGCTGTATGTTACGTTGTTAGGAACGGATTACAACCTCGTCCCCAGGGGCTTTTGCCGTTTTAACATCGGGGCTGTCAAGTAAGCGCTAGCGTCTTTGACATAGGCAACAAACCTTGGGGACGAGGATGAACGGAACATGTTGGTTGTATTGGGCATTTTTTTTCTAAAAATATATCCTCAAAACTAATTAAATATTTGAAACGCTACCTAAACTGACATTATTCTTATAAAATTTGGACAGTTATTCCGACCGGGACAGTTGTTCCAGATTTGTTTCCGTTGTTCTGGATTCGTTCCGGATTCTAGGCTGTTCCAGCGTGTGACGGGTTGTTCTGGAACCAAGGTTACCAAGCACCGTGTTTATGAGAAAACGCGGAAAGAACAGTTTCATAAAAACATGTTACAGTATACTCTCGATAAGTGGGACACTCAAGGGACCGAACAAAAGTGTACTACTTAGCGGGCGTCCTACTTATCCGAATTTCCTTGTAAGTAGGGTTTTCATACAAAGGCTTAATTTGTCCTAGTTATCGAGAGATTTTTTGTAAAACTTAGCGAACAAGAGGACTTTGAGGCTAAATTCATAAATAAGAAATGGTGATAATTGCATTTACTTTTCTATTCCATTCAATATAACATAAGATTACACTACATTAAACGGAAAAAAATTCTGTCAATTTGCTTTGCCTGGAATCAGCTATTACTTCATTTTCGACAATTCTAGAAACTTTGATCGTAAGTGCCTTCATCGATCTCAGTAAATCCAGCTTTTTTGAAGCAGTTTTGAACGGTTTTCTCTGTTACCTCATCCCAAGCCAACACCAGCATCTTCATTGCATCCAACAGAGAAATTTGAGGGAGTTCCTTTTTCTTGTCAATTGCTTCAATCATTTTTTGGATCACTTTCACTCTGTACTTTGCTTTCAAAGAACGGATTACTCCTTGGTCCATTGGCTGAAGGACGGAGGTGGTGTTAGGAGGAAGGAAAAAAATATCAATTGCTTTTAACCCCCCGATTTCTGGATGAGCTGTGCAGTTGTCAATGATGAGGGCGATCCTACGATTGTCCTTCTCCATTTTTTCATCAAGTTCCCTGACCCATTCTTCAAAGAGCGTTGAGTCCATCCAACTCTTCTTCTGGCCACGATAACGGCATGGCAATTGCTTTAAGTTTTTAAAACATCTCGGCTTTTGCGATTTTCCGATCACGAACATAGGGAGTTTTTCCCCTTTCATGCTAGCTGCAGCTAGACCAGTCATTCTGATCTTGCTATGTTTACCTCCGGAACATTTTTCATCTTTTAAATGAAGAGTTTTGTTTGGCAAAGCTTTGAAAAATAAACCAAACTCGTCGGCGTTGTAAATATCCTCCTCTGCATAATTTTTAAGGATGGTCATAAGTGTAGTTTCCAAGAACTTAAGAAATATAGTTAAAAGTACCTGATATTGTTTTGAAGGATACGTTTTTTCTTTTCTTCCAGCGATCGAGCCAGCCATCTGATGCACTAAAGTCGGTCAATCCTAGCTCTTTCGCAAAACAAATAGCTTTGGTTTTCAAAACCGAGCCAGACACAGGAATGTTCTGAGCCCTTGCATTTACCAGCCATTTGTAACAAGCGTCATCAAGGTGTTCGTATGTTGACGGTTTAAATCTATGCCTCTTCTTTGTTGACGAATTCGAATCAACAGCTTCATAAATCTTTTTCTTCTGTTTAACCCAGTTTGAAACAGTTTGTTTGGACATTCCATGTTTAAGAGCAACAGATGTAAGACTTTTGCCTTTATCAATTTCCTTGAGTATAACATACTTTTTGGTTATCGGTGTAGATTTCAGCTTCCTTTTTTTACCTAGCTGAGGCATGACTGCACACGTGAAGAAACAACCAATGTGTAGAATAGATTTGTTGACAAGTTTTTGATTAAAATCAATGCAATGTCTTCTGTTTCAAGAAAAAAATATGAAGTCATTCCATTGCATGTCCCACTTATCCGAAGTTTTTGCCTCAAGGGACCGAGAAAAAGTGTACTACATAGCGGGCGTCCTAGTTATCCGGGGTCCCAGTTATGCGAAGTTTTTTTGCTTGAATAAGGTAAGCAAGTTCAAGGCACCGAGAAAAAGTGTACTACATAGCGGGCGTCCTAGTTATCCGGTGTATCACTTATTGAGAGTATACTGTATTTGTTATTTTTAGTATAGTTTTAAACGTACAAGCATTTAGCTAGCTATACTTACTCTATATCTCACTGGATTTACGGACCTAACCCACTGACTGTGGATAACCCTTGCTCTTTTTGATAATATGATTCTTTTTATTAGGACCCTTTTATTCACAGTTAAAGAATTTCCACAGTTGACACAGAAAGCTCTAGGTCTAAGAAAAGAAAAGCCTTGGTGACCAGGTTTATTGTTTTTAACTTGTTTATAAACATTTTTGTCTACCTCATCCAGCACCAAAATGATACTCGCATTCTAGCAGTTAAAACTAGGCTTCTATTACAAGAGATATTACAAAACAAGAATGGAGACCTAACCGCAACATTGTCAATAACTTTTTTATGAAAGTGACAAGATAAACAAAATAAAAACAAATATATATGACTACTGTAAAAATTGCAAAAAAAAAATATCTTGAAACTGACAAAAAAACTGACAAGCCATTAATAAACACAAAATTTTGGGGAGAAAAACTTATATTCGCTTTTTCTGTGTTCTTTATCAGTAGTATTTCCTTATGACATTTTTACTTTGTTAAAACATTACCCAAAACCTCAAAATGGTGCTTTGTAAGTCAAGGGAAGAACAACAACCTTGTTTTGGGGGTTTGCCTTGATCTGCACATGCACATTAGAAAAATATTAGTATTTTCTCTGTTGTAAATAGCCCATCCTTGTTTTGTAGGGTTGCTAATAATGAGCTATATATACCAACCTGTCTATAATATTGCTTCACGGTATAAGTTACATGCTTGGTGATGCAGTGGAGTATTCCACGAGCGACATTGATTCTTAGGCATGATTTAACATTTCTCACAAATAATAAGTTATATATATGTTATATGTACTAAGATGATTTGATAATGAGCCAATGAGAAGGTTTTAGAACAGCAGAAACAATTATTGTTGGTCAAAGTTGGCAAAAAGCTTGAAAAATAGAATATGGTTTTCTATAAAAAAAATTTAAAATGTATATATATAACAGTTATGTTGAAACATTTTGAGAGGGGTTTTGTTTTACTTGCATATTCCACTATGTAACATTCCGAATACGCTAGCTCAATTAAATGTGGTTAGTGAGTGAACAAAAACGATAACTTTGTATAAATCAGCATAATATTTTGAGCCTGATCATGTGTTTTTCATAAGCATATCCCAATAAATCTTTTTGCCATTAAGCATAACCTAAGCATATTTTGAGCCTGAAAAAGTACTTTTCATTAGCATCTTTAGGCCTCATTTTGAAATTTCAATTGCTTTTTTAAAAAAAACATGTATAACGACATTGTTGTGATAGTGTTTTCAAAAGTCTTCATGTTTATTGCAAATTAGTTTATTTATTTTACATATGCTTGAATTCCTGCATGAAGTTATTTGTTTTGTTTTTAGCAATAACATCTTTTGGCTCTGGCTTTTGTCTGAAATTAAAATGGAATTTCTCTGTAATCAATTCCATTTTGGAATTGATTAATTCCATTACATTTTGACATAATTTCGATGATAAGTCAAGATAAAAATGGCAACCAAAAACTAAATTGACAGATATTGACATTTTCACCAACAAAATATATATTAGTTCCTTTTAAAAAACAGCATTTAACAGCATTTAAAATTATTTGGAGTCTATACAACAGTAGTTGCTAAAGTTGAAACCTGAAAAATAACATCAACAACTTAATTAATAATTGGAATGAATTCCACCTAGCACTGGTATCTTTTAACCTTAACATAACTTGGCTTTTTTGTTTAGTTTAGTCTTGTATCAATCACTTTACTGTTTGGATATCCACTCTTAAATATGATATGTTGCATTATTTTTGTGATTTATCTATTTCAGGTAAAATATATGTGTTTCATTGACAAATATGTGGAACATGGAATCAGTTATTGCTTTTGGAAATGAAAATCTTATCGTCTTATGTGTCATAACTGTGGCTATTTTAGTTATATCCATTGTTTATCAAACAAAAACTAGACGTAGAAAAGAATTAGTAGGATATGTTAGCGCACTTAATGTATTTCCTGTGAAATCTTGCAAAGGGATGCCACTAAACTCGGCTGAAGTTACTAATTTAGGAATAAAGCATGACAGGTAAGGACATTTAAATATTTGATATAAATTAGCAGATTATTGTACATTTTTCAGTCACCTCATTAGTGGAGCATTTTAGTGCTTTGTCAACAGCAGTGCTGAATTACCTTTGTGTTATTGTGTGTTTATGCATACTTCTGAAGGGTGGTTTGCATTTGACTGCATTTTTCACTATAGCGCTATAGTGGAAAATGCAGCCAAATGGAAACAAACCTTTTATTCTGTGAAATTTGATTCCAGTGAACGTACACCTTTCCCAACCCACTACATTAAAAAATATATATTATAATAGATAGATAAAAAGAATTTTGCGTTTAAAACTGTTAGATAAATTGTGTCTCTGGAACTAAGACTAAACATTTTTACTCATTTTTTACATGTTATACATTTCCTTCATTGGTCATAAATATCACACAATGTGTATATAGTGTGAGCGGTGGTTGAGTTCATTGTTCATTAAATCGTTTATCCAAGCGTCAATAATGCATCATGTGCATTAATACTTGAGTATATTATATATAACGTGATCATTACAGTACAAATGAAATTAATGAAGATAGTCACCTGACAGAGAATGATAACCAAGCACAAGGGTAAAAAATAGTCAATCATGTGCCAAATCTGGTCAGTCATAACCAATGACCAACTGTTATAGATTTTTATTACAAAAAATATTTGCCAAAGTTACAGCAGGAAAATCTTGCCTAAAAATCACCCAGTGCAATGAAAGTAAGAAAAAGATCATTTACAAAATTTACAAACATTTCACTGAAAACAATAATATTGCCATTAAATAGATTTGTTAATTTATATTATAATACCTGTATATGTCTGTCACGCAAAATGGTAACCGCAGTAGCGAGACGCACAAAATGCATTAAATAATTGACAGGTAAAGCCGTGGATTTATCCATGGGCCACCAACTAGTTTTAATAATTTGTGTAAATAAGTTTAAGGTTTGCTAATCCTTGATAGTTCATTATCATTTTTCTGTGCTTGTAAATTGCACCAAAAAGCGTAAAAATAACTTGCCACTTGTTTTGTTTGTTTGTTTTTTTATTTATTGTTTGTTTCTTTCAGGCAATTCGTTTTGGTGAATAAATTTGGAACTTTTATGACTCTGCGTAGATACCCAAAGCTTGTGTTGATAAATCAGAAAATAACAGAGGACAAGATTGTTTTACAAGTTGATGAAATGCCTTTGTTAAAGCTACCTTTGTTTATGACAGAAGGAGAATTTTCAAGAGAGATAAAGTTAGTCTTTTGTCTGTTTGTGATCAGCAAGAGCTTATCAAAGCTTTTTATATATTAGTATAATGGATCATATATTCTTACTTCAACACAAGATTTAAAATTACCGAAATTTTTAGGCATATTTTTTTTAAGCAGCTTCTGCAAATGAAGAGAAATATACATATTTTTACTGAGAAATACAAAAATAAAATTTAAGTTTTGCGAGAACTAATTTTAAGTCGTAATATTTCTCATGAATTACATTTGACAATATTTTGTTTCTCAATGAGTCATAAAATAAAGAGCTGATGTTGTAATACACTAATCTTGTCCACAGAGCATTATATATGAAGCTTTAGGTAAATCAGAAGAAGAAAAATATTAAATCTGAATTTCAAATTTCTTGGAAATTATTTTTCCAGAATTTCTAAATAGCTAATGTTTTTTAATAATTTTTTGCTGGAACTAATTTTGGCGAAATTGACAAAAGTCCATCGACTAATGATTTTGTGTTGTATTTATTTATACTATCAGACAATAATTTTTTACACAAACTATTCATCTTATATTTTTTCGACCTGCTCTTAAAGTCGATTTTCCTTCTTTTCTTTGAAGATCTATACACTACTAAATTCCACGAATAGGATTTATCGAAGTTAAAAAAAAATTAGAGAATTTTTTTGCAAAACATTTTTTGAAAAGGCATAAAATTCGCAAAAAGTGTCTGCTTGCGAATATTTCTGTTTTTTTTGTTTCAGGTAAACATAAAAATTCTGTTTAAAGCACTTGAATCTATTTATATTTAGAGTGTTTCAAAAATCAGCCGTGGGTGTTCATGTATCTCAGGAAGCAGACGATTGGTTTGCAGAGTATTTGAATGTGAAGGGGTGTCAATTATTTTGTTTCCAATTGGGTGGAAAACCTCGCTTTTCTGATGATAATAATGGCAAAGTGGCAAACTACAGCAACGAGAAAGACACAGTAAACCATTTTGTTTTTGTTTCTATGGAAACATTTGTTGCATGCGAAATGTGATGTTGACAGGGGGTTAATGTTGAAAGATAAGATGCAAGTATAACACAAGATTGCTTAGCACATTTTTATTTTATCTTCATTTTTTTAGCTCATGTTTGCCGATGGTTGTCCCATCCTACTCATGTCAGAAGGGACTGTTGCTGAGTTGAATCTGAGTTTGGATTCAAAAGTTGATGTTAGCCGCTTTCGACCTAATATTGTGGTTACTAAATGCATGCCACATGCAGAGGTTTGTGTTCAGCGTTCGTCCTTCTTCCGAACACTGATATTGGGAAAAATAATTTTTTTTGCACATTATTTTTTGCACATTTGTTCCGTACTACTTTCCTTAGAGAAAATAGTCTTCTGTTTGCTTCGACATTCCTTTACACATATCTTCTTGTTTATTTTAAGGATAAATGGGGATTAATACAGATTGGGGAGACACATCTTCAAGGACTGTACCCCTGTCCTAGGTGAGTAGTTTCAAATAAGTAGTACGACCAAAATAAAGCTTCGTTTTCAGGAAGACTTTTTTCTTGTGCATCCTAGAAATTTTCCTATACCTGCGTTGTCCAGAAGATATTCCTCTTTAAATAATTTCAATGTAACCCTTTCGAATTATTTCATATATGTGCTGTTTTACTGGTTTTCTTCATGTGAATGTATTGAAACTTTTTTTGTAGATGTGTTGCTGTTGCTGTTGACAACTCAACTGCTGAACTCGATAAAAATGTATTACCAACGATCTCGAGGTAGATTCGATGTTTGTTTTTAAATTTTTCTTCAGTAGAATCAGTTTTAGCAAATTTCGACTTCAAACCTATCATGTTGGCTTACCTATATTACCAAAAAGCGTTTTAAAAGTATAAACAAGTATCCGGCCCTATAATTTCCCTTAAAATATCCTAAACAGTTTAAAAACATCTTGGCTAAACCCAGAAGATGAAACTGAATGAATAGCACACAAAATGCAGAAATCAGTAATTCAGATTTTTAACAGCATATTTCGAAAAGAACCGTACTGAAATTAAAACCTTCAATTTTAACTTGACCAAGTTGTACGTCAGTTCAAATTATTTTGTGACGTTTTTTTTCTTTAGGGTGAGTCCAGCCAGTGACGACTACCCTATTTTAAAGGGAGAGGCCGTATTGGGATTTAACTATGGTGTACGTAAACAAGGAGAGATTCGTGTTGGTGATCCGGTTTATAAGCTGACATAAAACTAGTATCTTTCCGGCGAATGCAATATCTCATCAAGTATGTCTTTGTGTAGCAGATAGAAGCTTAAAGATACGTACACATTTTCGCGCATTCGCGTTCGCCAGTGTGTGAAATTTAATCAGAAAATACGCGCAAAACCTTCTGCACGAAAAGTAAAGCGAAAAGGCGATTAAAACGCATCTATATCTTGTCTTAAACACTAAATTTGTAGAATTTGAACTTGTGCGAAAATTAATACGCTTGAAATAGATTTTTGACGGATGAGAATCGAGTAGATACCTCAAGGGAATTTTTTTGAAAAATCATCTCCCTTGAGGTAAAATATTCTTAGATGAATCTTATTCCATAGCGGTGGTAAGAAAAATATTTAGCATAGGTGAAACTAACTTCCTTTTCTCTTTAAACAAAAGTGAAAGAAATTTGAAAATCATGGCATCTTTTTAGCGTTTATTTTTCTATATTTTTACGCTGGTGTTTATTTCAAAATAGACATTTTTTTAAACTTTGACGATGTACAGATTCTAACATGTACAGCCTTTCTCATTCAAATTTGTGCACGTCGGCACTTTTTGCTGACGTGATATGTTGTTGGCGTCGCAGGCTTTCGAATGCCGTCGTTAATTAGAATTGAAAGGCTGGTTATGTTGCAAACTTGCTTAGCTTGTGAATTGCTCTATCCTCTCCTAATCAGAACATGTAAAACGAAAGAAAACATTGCGTTGTGGTGTTGGGAGGTATATATTATATATATATTTAGGTTTTTTAACAATTATAGTACAATATTATAAAAATGATACATCTATATTACATTGTTATAATTAGATTATCAGGGTTTTTAAATGTTTTAACTTTTTTAACAATAGAAAGTTTTTTAAAAGCGAGACATAATATAAGATTTCTAATTTAAGAAATATTGCCTTGTCAATGCTTCAAGAAAGCAGTTCAGTTTGTCTTCCTACAAAACTTCAGTTGGTTGAAAAAATGGCTTTGTCGTATTTTTAGCTTCAGGTATCTTAAAGGAAAAGAAATTTTTGCGAAACTTATTTTGCGGTTTTATACCCTATTCGCAAAATTACATTCAGAAATAATCTGCTTTTTAAACATCACAAAAATCTGTACTCTAAGGGTAGCCGGATTCTCAAGAAAAATGAAATTCCTCGGAAAAGTTTTTGTTGGCAACGATTTAGTTAAATTCATTTAAAGCAGTTTCACACAGTACGATTTTTCTATGAAAACCCGGCTTGTTTAATAAATAAATATTTTATGCTTTAGGAATATGACGTCATTAGTTTATAAATTCCAGTTCGTAAAGAATTATTATTAGTTGTTTCTTATTGTTATACAATATATATATAGCGTACTATTTTTTCTTCTGTTTATATTAGCTCTTTGTTTTATCAAATTATTTGCATTCTCAGAAAACGGAGAAGTCGCTTTCAAGTCAAAATATAGAACTTGCGTTCTTGGAAGTTATTTCAAGAAAAGAAAAAAAATGTCTACTAAATAAGACGAGTAAAATAAAAAATACAAATTTATAAAGAAGTAAAAATATAATATTTTTTCATTAATAATATGACGAAGAAAGATAAGAAAATTATTCGTGATTCTCAGAAATTAATTTAATTTTCACCTCCTACGAAGAAATGCTACATGGGTACAGCAAAAATTTATTCTTTACTCGTGACATTAAATTAAAAAGCTCCTCAAATATTTCAAATTTCTGTGGAAAAATAGAAGATCAAACTGAACATCAATCAAATGTCCTCAAATTTGATTCTATAAAAAGAATGGCAGTCCTGGAGTGTTTTTTTCTTTACATTTTGAATGTATGAAGATAAGCTACTTTTTACATTGTAACCAATTAACCTTGCGTTTTTGCTCAAGAGAAAAATAATTCCTTGCTAAAAGTCCCCGCCTTAGAAGTAAAAGTGATTGTTAGTTAATACGTTTTGTTTAGTCGTCTTTTCAAAAGCTTATGGTGCAAATGGAAGGGGTGTGATTGCGCAATTTATTTTGCGAAACCATTGTTCGTACTAATTTTTAACTAAGCGAAAAAAATTCTTTCTGCGCGTATTGCCCTGTTTATAGCTTGTGTTGTTGCACAGTGGAAAATATGCACGGAAAAAAGACATTTGGCTAAAAAACGCCTAAGCGCGCGCACTAAGGAATCTTTTTGCGCGAATGTGAGAAAAAAAGTTTCGCGAAAATTAATGAACGTGATTTGGGATTCCTTATGTTGTTTCAAACGATTTTTTCTGTCATTAATCTTAAAACCTAAGCTTTTGCACATTGCGGAAACTAAAAATGCATCACCTCCTTCCCCCTTGTATCAATCACCCGAGATTACAGTGACAGTAACGTAAAAGAAGACGTGTATAGTCGGTGTATAGTCAGTTGTTATGGCGAGACTCCGCATTCGGAAGATTTGTAAGGTCCGGAAACAAGCCTTTCTACGCATTAAACGGCCAATTAGGTTCTGAAGTATGCGGTGATCTTAAAAATCTTCCTGCGGAGACGATGTCTTTCCAAAAAAGTCGTTAGTCAAAAAAATGTTAGTCAATATTAGGTTCTTGAATAATGGTTAGTCAGTCTACGGTGTTGTCCCTTCACTTTTCATGTTGCAACGGTGAGAGTCAAGCATTGTCTCGAGTTCTTTGATTTCTGCTTGTAAAAGAGAAATCTCATCCTGTAGGTCATTATTTTTGTTTTCTAAGTCGTCAGACTCCTAGAAAAAAACAAGCAAATAATTTATTGACATAGCTTAAAACAATACAGAAAATATAGCATGCAAGAAAATTACAATAACCTTTTCTAGTCTAGAATAGGAAACACATTTTTTACAGAATATTAAATTCCTTTGTAGGTTAAAAGAAGAGTTAAGGTTACTTATGCTACAGTAGGTTAGAAATTAAATTAGTTAAAAAGTAAATATTATGAACGTTTGTTTTTGTACTAGTTTTTGCGCATTTACCTGGAAATCTTAAAACGAGAATGTACGCTTTCCACTAAATCTGACTCATTGAAAACATCTTTAAGATGACTTTGAGTAATGCTCGGGAAATTTAACTTTCAGGTCTCTTGCACAAAAACTAGTACATGCAAGGTATGTGTGAAAACTACATTATGTGCAAGGCAAACAGTATAAATTAATCTCCAATCAACAATTAATCCATTTTAGCAATGAAACTTCCCTAAAGCAGACATCTGTGGGACAAAAGTTTTCTCTCATCATGAAGGTAGGAATTTCTCTATTTTTACCTCCATGCTTCTCTGTTAGCTGGGAGCTAACAGAGTTGTCTGCTTTAAGAGGTTCTATTTAAGAATTTTACAATAATATAAAATGTATAATACATATATTTTGTGTTTCTAATTGTCTCAGAGCAGGAGTATTCTTTTGCAGGTCAAGAAAAGTCAGTTGTTAGATAACAAAAATACCTCCAATGATAGTTGAATTTACAGCGGTTGTTAAAGATGTGAATATCTTAAGGCAATATAATTTTGCGGTAATGTAATTTCGCGAATCAAAAAAAAAGATTTTTTGCAAGAATTTAATTTAGCGAATTTAAAAAATATAAATTTTGTCGCAAGAACTTAGTTTTGCGAATTCGAGGATAATTCGCGAAACTCGCGAAATTATTTTTCTGTGGATTTTTTCTCTCAAGGTAGATAGAGAAAAACGTGTATTGATATCCGTTTTATAAAAATGTCTTTAAAAATTCGTCTGGGGCTAATAAAACTATCCGTCTTGAGGAATCTGGTTTATAGAAGTTCAACTTTACTTTACATTTGCAATCTTTTATTTTGCATTTTAACTTATTTCCGACTATTTGCAATTTTCTTCTCTCGAACTTATAAAAATAATTAGTTAACATTATTAAGTTAAAATAATTAAAAAATAATTAACTAGTAAAGACCATTAGCTAACTGCGTTATAATTTTAAATTGCTGTTGAACTAAAGTGCTGGCAAGGATGATCTCAGAGTAGAATTGTAGTGTCGCAAAGTTGCAATGAAAATATCGGTGAAAGTAGAATGTGCAAAAAATGGAAGTAAGATTTCGACAAGGTTTGGTGCAAAGGGAACCACTACAGAAATCTTAGTGAACATCTAATGCCCCATTTGATATAGATTTGAAGGAAATGAATTTAAAATGCAAACGAAACGATTTTGGGATTAAATGAAAATCGGTAACGATGAAATGTCAGTGCCGATGGAAAGTCTGTTGAGATGGAATGTCTGTAGATATCAAATATCAATAGAGATGACGTCATTAGCGGTGGAATGTCAGTGGCGATAAAATGTCAGTAGCGATGAAATGTCAGTAGCGATGGAATGTCAGTAGTGATGAAATGTCAATGGCGATAAAATGTCAGTAGTGATGAAATGTCTGTAGCGATGAAATGTCAGTAGCGATAAAATGTCTGTAGCGATGAAATGTCAGTAGCGATGAAATGTCAGTAGTGATGAAATGTCAGTAGCGATGAAATGTCAGTAGCGATGAAATGTCAGTAGTGATGAAATGTCAGTACCGATGAAATGTCAGTAGTGATGAAATGTCTAGCGATAAAATGTCAATAGACATGACGTCAGTAGCGATAAAATGTCAATAGAGATGACGTCAGTAGCGATGGAATGTCGTAGCGATGAAATGTTAGTAGCAATGGAATGTTTCCAGCGTTGAAATGGTATTAGCGATGGAATTTCAATAGCGATGAAATGCTAGTAGCAATGAAAGTCATTGACGATGGAATGTCAGCAGCCATAAAAAGTCAGTACCGATGAAATGTCAATAGCGAGGTCAACAACGATGAAATGTCAGTAAAGATGGAATGTCAGTGGAAATGAAATGTGTGTAGTGGTTGATGGATTATCAGTAGCTATGAATAGTTAATAGCGATGAAGCGTCATTGACGATGGAATGTCTGTTCAGATGAAAAGTCTGTAGCCATGAAATGTCTGCAGATATGGAATGACAGTAGCAATGAAATGTCTGTGGCGACGAAAAGTCAGTAGCGGTGAAATGCCAGTTGCGATGAAATGTCTGTAGCGATGGAATGTCTGTAGAGATGAAATGTCAGTAAATAGAAATTTCTGTTGCGATGAAAAGTCAGTAGCAATGAAATAGCTGTGGAGATGGAATATCAGTAGATACGAAATGTCTGTAGATATTAAATGCCAGTAAATAGAAATTTCTGTTGCGATGAAAAGTCAGTAGCAATAAAATGGTTGTAGAGATAGAATGTCAGTAGATACGAATTGTCTGTAGATATTAAATGCCAGTAAATAGAAATTTCTGTTGCGATGAAAAGTCAGTAGCAATAAAATGGTTGTAGAGATAGAATGTCAGTAGAAATGAAATTTTTGTAACGAGGGAATGTCATTTGTGTGGAAATAGTTGTGGAGATGGTATGACTGTAGATATAAAATGTCAGTAGCAGTGAAATGCCAGTTGTGATGAAATGTCTGTAGAGATGGAATGTGAGTAGATATGAAATGTCTGTATATATGAAATGCCAGTAGCAATGAAGTGTTTTTAGCGATTAATTGTCAGCGACTAGCGATGAAATGCCAGTAGCGATGAAATGTCTGCAGAGATGAAATGCAGTAGTTAGGAAGTATCATTTGTGTGGAAATAGTGGTATGACTGTAGAGATAAAATGTCAGTAGCAGTGAAATGGCAGTTGTGATGAAATTTCTGTAGCGATGGAATGTGAGTAGATATGACATGTCTGTAAAGGTAAAATGTCAAATGTCTGCAGATATGAAATGTCAGTAGCGATGAAATGTCTGTGGCGATGAAATGTCAGTAACAGTAAAATGCCAGTAGCAATGAAATGTCTGTAGATATGAAATGGCAGTAGATAAGAAATGTCATTTGTGTGGAAATAGTTGTTGAGATGGTATGCCTGTAGATATATAATCTCAGTAGCAGTGAAATGGCAGTAGTTATGAAATGTCAGTAGATATGAAATGGCAGTAGTTATGAAATGTCTGTATATATGAAATGTCTGTAGTGATGAAATGTCAGTAGCAATGAAGTGTTAGCGATTAATTGTCAGCGAGTAGCGATGAAATGTCTGTAGAGATGGAATATCTGTAGAGATGGAATGGCAGTGGAAATGAAATGTCAGCAGATATAATATGTCAGTAGATATGAAATGTCTGTAGATATGAAATGCAAGTATTGATGAAATGACAGTAGCAGTAAAATGCAGTAACGATAAAATATCAGTAAATATGAAATGGCAGTGGCAATGAAATGTCTGTATATATGAAATGTCAGTAGTTATGAAATGTCTGTATATATGAAATGTCAGTAGTGATGAAATATCAGTAAATATGAAATGGCAGTGGCAATGAAATGTCAGTAGTTATGAAATGTCTGTAGCGATGAAATGTCTGTAGTTATGAAATGTCGGTATATATGAAATGTCAGTAGTGATGAATTGTCTGTATATATGAAATGTCAGTAGCAATGAAATGTCTGTATATATGAAATGTCTGTATATATGAAATGTCTGTAGCAATTAAATGTCTGTATATATGAAATGTCTGTATATATGAAATGTCAGTAGTGATGAAATGTCTGTATATATGAAATGTCAGTAGTGATGAATTGTCTGTATATATGAAATGTCAGTAGCAATGAAATGTCTGTATATATGAAATGTCTGTATATATGAAATGTCTGTAGCGATGAAATGTCTGTATATACGAAATGTCTGTATATATGAAATGTCAGTAGTGATGAAATGTCTGTATATATGAAATGTCAGTAGCAATGCAATGTCTGTATATATGAAATGTCTGTATATATGAAATGTCTGTAGCAATTAAATGTCTGTATATATGAAATGTCTGTATATATGAAATGTCTGTATATATGAAATGTCTGTATATATGAAATGTCTGTAGCGATGAAATGTCTGTAGCGATGAGAGGTCTGTAAATGCAAGTAGTGATAAAATGTCAGTGGCAATGAAATGTTAGTAAATTCAGTAGATTTGAAATTTCTGTAGAAATAAATGTCAGTGGCGATGAAATATAAGTAGCGATGAGACGTCAGGAACGATGGAATGTCACTAGCGATGGAATATAACTGGCGATAAAATATCTGGTAGTTAAAAGTCAGTAGCGATGAAATTTTAAGAAGATGGAATGTCAATAGAGTTAAAATATTTGTTAAAATGGAATTTGAGTGAAAAGAGATACGAATGGGAGAAAATTCATTATATAATAAATAGATAGATACAAAGAAATTGAAATGAAATATCGATAGAAATTGAACGAGGATTAAAATAAAATTGCCGCTCTATGGACTTAATGCCAGTAAAATTGAATTATCTGTGAAGGTGAAATTGTATTGAAGCCGAAGTATCAATAGAAAAAGTCAGACTGGAATGTCAGTGGTGATGGAGTACGCAGATAGTAGATTAATGGAAATAACATGCTGGTTTGAATAAAATTTTCGTGCATATAAAATTTCGGTAGAAATGGAATGTAAAATAAAAGATTGATAATAAGAATGGCCAAATATTTTTGGAAGTATTTTAGGTTTATTCTGGCCTCTTTGATGATAAAGTATTGGATTTTATTAGTTTTTAATCGGAATAACTGAAAATTTCAGTGAATGGAATGAACTAAAAATTGAAGCAGATTGGAGAAAAAATATCTATGGAGATGGAATGTTTGTGGAAATCCAACAAAGTTTCTTCCCTCGAGGTGCAATATCAGTAAACATGGTATTTCTGTGGATATGAAATGCTAGTGAAAATGACATGACGAGGAAACGAAATGCCGATTGAAATGGTAAAATTTCTGTACAATTAAAATATGTAAGAATAGATAGAATGCCAGTGGAAAGTTGAAAATGAAATTTATAAAAAAGCAATTTTGTTGCAGATGAAATGTCATCGAATATATTTTCAGTAGAGGTGGAACAACAGTGTATTTAGTATATATTATTAATGAGTATTAAAAAGAAATGTCTGTTGCTATGTGAAATGTCAGTGGAAATGGAGTGATAATAGCGCAATGTTAGTAGTGGTAGAAGAACAGTATAGATCAAAATGGAAGGAGGTATCTGGGAAAATTTCAGTAAGGAAGGAATGGCAATAGAATCACAGACAAGATGCAATGCCGGCGGAAACAGAATGCTAATGGAAATTAAATGTCTGGAAATGAAATTCCGGTGGAGAAAGTATGTCATTAAAGCTAAATGACAATTGAGATGAAATGACAGAAGAAATGGAATGTCGATGGAGGTTAGATGTCTGCAGAGATGGATTGTCGGTAGACATGTCACGTTGGTGGAAATGGAATATCAGGAAACAAAATTTACCAGGATTTACTGTCAGTACAGATAGAAACATAGTTGAGTAGAGGTGGAATGTCATAGCGCAATTGTCGGTCGAAATGAGAAACTAGTAAAAACGAATTAGAATGTCATTGGGAATTGAAGTCGCTAGAGGTGGAATGCTACTAGAAGTGAAATGATAGTTGAAATGAAATATCGGTGAAAATCTCTTGGGATTGCTTGAAATCACAGTTAAGATAATATGCCCGTGGAAGCAAAATGTCCCGAAAATTTTAGTGCAGATGGTATGTCAGCAGAGATGAAAGATATTTAAGATGAGTGTATTTTCCATAAAAAGCATAACTGGTGACGGACTTTCATTACGAAGAGACTGTAAGTCGACAAAAACATTTCTGCAATGGCTGTTGATGCGTCTGTAAAAATGAAATGAGAGCTGAGATGGAAAGTCATTAAAAAATAAAATGGCGTAAAAAATGGAATTTCAAGGGGAAAGTGTCAGTAGAAATGTAATGTTGATGATAACGGATTGCCAAAGGAAATACAATTTTAACCGTGAATGAATGTCAGTTGAGCGGAATTACAGTCGAGATGAAGTGTCGGTTTAAACTGAAAAGGAAAGTTGTTAAAGATGCGATATTGGAGAAAATTTAATATCAATGGCAAAGTATCGATAGTGATGAATTGGAATGTCAGTGGAAATGCAGAGAGTATGTCAGTAGAGCTGCTACGTATGTCGGTGTATTAATATAAAAGAGTTACGTGTATCAGAGTGGAAAATCTTTAAAAGTGAATGGCAGTAGAGATGGAATATCAGTAATATAATATCAAATGAAATGTCTGTGGTAAGGAGTGATACTAATTATGAAATGACGGTAGACAAAATGTCAGTGTTGATGGAATGTCAATTAAGATGAAATAATAGCTGAGATAGAATGTAAGTTAAAATCAATTGTCAGCAGAGATGGAACGACTGCCGAAAATGAAATGTCCGCATGGGATGAATGATCGCTAGAAAAAAGATTGCAGTAGTGATGAAATGTTGACATATCAGCGTCGAAAGAGTGTGGACGAATGTAAAGTGTCGCTGGAAATTTTGAGCGAACTGTTGTTGTGGACAGATTTTTAGGTGGAATTAAATCTGAGTAAATACGGAATTTTAGTTGTGAATTAATGAAGAGAGTATGTGAATTTCCTTACATTACATTAAGATTGAATTAGCATATCAGTACATGCGAAATATGCGCAAAAATAGAATGGAATGTCCGTCATAATGAATTTTAAAGTGAATAAGGAATATTGGTACGTATAATGTATGTGAAAATGCAATGCACATGAATTAGCAGTACAGATGGAAAGTTCGCAGAAATAGACTGTTAGTGGAGATGTAATATCGTACAAAAGAATGCCGAGAAATGAAATGTCAGCGAGGATGGAATTGAACAAATAAAGATCCTAAAAATAGAATGTCCGAAAAATGGAATGTCATTGGGCATGGAACATCAGTGCAAATGATATATTCATAAAAAAGGATGTCATTGGGGATAAAATATCAATACAAACAGAATATATGTAATAATGGAATGTCACGGCTGTTGAAATACCAATGTAAATGGAAAATCAGTGAAAATGGAATGTCGATAGAAGTAAACTAGCTATCACTACAAATGGAAAGTCCATAAAAATGGCCAGTGGAGATGGAATATAAATAAAGATTTAGTCTCGATGGAAATAGAATGTCAGTGGATATGAAATATCATTACAAATAGAATGTGGGTGAAAATGAAAATTCGAAGGTATGGTATATCAGAACAAAGGAAAAAAGTCCGTGAAAACGGAATGTCAGTGGAGATGGTATATCAGAACAAAGGAAAAATGTCCGTGTAAACGGAATGTCAGTGGAGATGGTATATCAGTAGAAATAAAATGTTAGTCGTTAAGGATTTTCAGTGGAGATGGAATATTAGTAAAAATAGAAATTGGATGTAAGTGGAGATATGGAGTGTCGATAAAAAGAAGTTTCACTGAAGATGGAGTGTGAAATGCCAGATGAAGTGCAATTTTGGTGGCAGAAAATGGTGTGTGATTGAGAAGAAAGTAGTCGGTGAAAAAGGAATAATTTTTAAACATCTAAGTGTCAGTAATGACGAAGTGTCAGTAGAACTGTAATAAAATTTAAGGCAAATTCAATGGCCAACAGCCATTTCAACGCCATTGAATTTGCCTTAAATTTTATTACAGTTCTACTACTTAAAACGTCTGAGTGGAGATGGTAGCTATGTCAGTAGAGATGAAATAATATTTGGATGAAACGCCAGTCGATACAAAATGTCAGTGATAGTGGAGATCCAATGGAGATAAAATAACTTTTAACACGGAATTTAAAACAATGAAAATAAATGAGCAAGGGAATAGAATGTCAGTAAAAATGGAATGTCCTTGAAAATAAAATTTTAGTGGAAAATGCAGTCAGTAGAGCCGTAATAGCAGTTGAGTCAATAACAGTGGGATGTTAAGAGACGGACTGGTAACTAAAATAAAACGTTGTTTGCAGTAGAATGTCAGTGGACGTGAAATGTCAGTGAAAATGAAATGTCAGTGGACGTGAAATGTCAGTGAAAATGAAATTTCAGTGAAAATAAAATGTCAGTGGAAATGAAATTTCAGTGGAAATGAAATGTCAGTGAAAATAGAATGTCAGTGGAAATGAAATATCAGTGAAAATAGAGTGTCAGTGGAAATGAAATTTCAGTGGAAATGAAATGTCAGTGAAAATAGAATGTCAGTGGAAATGAAATGTCAGTGAAAATAGAATGTCAGTGGAAATGAAATGTCAGTGGAAATGGAATGTCAGTGGAAATGAAATTTCAGTGGTAATAAAATGTCAGTGGAAATGGAATGTCAGTGGAAATGAAATGTCAGTGTAGAATGTCAGTGGAAATGAATGTCAGTGAACATGGAATGTTGATATTAATGGAATTTACTCAGAGAGGGAATGCCAATGTACATAAAATTAGGATTGAAACGGCATTGTAGATGGAATCTCTATGTGAAGAAAAGTTCGGTTGAGAATGGAGATCCGCAAAGTTAGGATTGCAGTAAAATGAAATGCTGGTAAAAGTAAATGTCAGTGAATTGCAATTGTGATGAAATTGCAGAAGAGATGAAATGTAAGAGAAATCAAGTTGCATTTGAGCAATAAATATGAAAGAAAAGAAAACTCAATGAAGGAAAGACAAAAGGTTAATAGATAGATGTGGCATTCTGTTAAAATAGAGCTAAAATGTAAACGTAACCCCTAAAGTTTTATATCCATAAAAAATTAGCCAAAGCAGCCTCACAGTTGGACCGCCACAACTCCTAAGGACTACCTTGTCACGAGAAGTTGAGAAAGAGGAAGGGTTGGGCTACCGTTACCAAATATGAAGCGTCCAGGTCTAGTCGTCGGCCACTAATCGCGGCTTCAGTTGTGCTTTGACTAAAAAAAAATCTTTTCCAAAACAAGCAGTGATTTTTAAGGCTTAAATGTCCGTGGAGATGAAGTTTCGGCGAAATGGAATCTGAGTGAAGAATAAATATAAGTAGAAATGAAATGCCACTGAGTGCTGTGATTAAAATTGAAAGAGAGTGGAAATAAAGTTACAGCAGAAAGATTTTACAAGTAGAAGTAAACTAGTAATGTTACCAGTAAAAATTAAAATATCACGCAATGTGATATTTATCAAATTATAATATTCAAAGAGGAAATAAGCAATTAAAAGTCGATTATCTGATAATGAGATAATCGACAACAGTTTCATTAAAATTGTGAAACACCTCGTTTACTTTTTATGACGTTTGTGATGTTAATCTTAATGATGGATAAAAGTCTTATTTTTTAAATAATCATTGGTGCTTTTACTTATTTATTTATTTATTTATTTACTTATTTCTTTATTTCTTTATTTCTTTATTTCTTTATTTCTTTATTTCTTTATTTCTTTATTTCTTTATTTCTTTATTTCTTTATTTCTTTATTTCTTTATTTCTTTATTTCTTTATTTCTTTATTTCTTTATTTCTTTATTTCTTTATTTCTTTATTTCTTTATTTCTTTATTTCTTTATTTCTTTATTTCTTTATTTCTTTATTTCTTTCTTTCTTTCTTTCTTTCTTTCTTTCTTTCTTTCTTTATTTATTTATTTATTTATTTATTTATTTATTTATTTATTTATTTATTTATTTATTTATTTATTTATTTATTTATTTATTTATTTATTTATTTATTTATTTATTTATTTATTTATTTATTTATTTATTTATTTATTTATTTATTTATTTATTTATTTATTTATTTATTTATTTATTTATTTATTTATTTTTGAAAAAAAACAACTCTTTCTACCGAAATTCTGAAAATCATGCCGAAGTTTTTTTGCCGAACATTTTACCACCGAACATTTTTTGTTTTTAATGTAGTTTTAAGTAAATCAAAAGAAAAAATAAGTGTAAATCATCTTTTAAAACAAAAAAAGCCTACGTTTCCGGAAGGTTTTTTATAATTTTATAATTTTAATGTTTTGACTTTAAGATCATATTCAGTATCATTAAATTGGTGTGTGTATAAATTTTTAACTTAATCCGACATGTGAAAACGTTGTTTTGGTAAAACCTCGGTTTCAAGGAGATATCATTTATCACAAAATTAAAAAACATGTTTTAGCAGGTTGTTTATTTGCTGTACGAATCTGACGATTTCACATTTCATCAAATTTTAAGTTTGGAGTTCAAATATCACTTTTATTTTGTTTAAAAAAGTTAGGAAATAGCAGTGGTACATCAAAGAAACTCCGAATTTCGCGAATAGAGAGTTTCCAATAATTTTCGCGAAATAGGCAAAACTCGCGAAAATTAATGACCTTAATCGTTTATAGTTTGTTAATGTTACAACAATACAGTAAAGTTCGCTCGTCTTATGCACTCTGGACATCTCATATTTCGTACATCACATGTGCATCACATGTGCATCACATGTATATACCTTTCATCACACCTCTCGATATGTAAAAAATTCCTTAACTACACATAATAAAAAACGCATCAGTGGAGATAAAATATATTTTGTTCTACTCTCTTCTAATTAACCTATTAATTGTAACAATTTATAATTGAAAATCAGCGCTCTTATTTTGCTATTTTTAAACTATTATCATCGACTGAACGAAAGTTCAGAAGCAAATAATAATAATGCAAAGAGAGCAGGTGACTATAAGTTTTATAAATGTCACGCAACAATTTACGAAAGCAATCCTTGCCCTGCGTAAGATGCTACGTATTTATCCCGAAATAAAATTCCAAGTGAGTAAGTATAATACAATCAGGGTTAATTGTAAAGCAAGGAGCAGCATGTGAAAGAGCCATCAACCTTTTCCAGCTCGGTTCCATCAAGATCGATTTTTTTTATTGCCAGTTTCTCAAACTCTTTGTAAGAATCAGGATAATCTTGTTGTGATCGACATAATATGGCACCGTTAACCAGTACCACATTTCCTGCTGCTTCATCGGGTACTCTCAACACACTGTATTTTCTTGTCGATTTTGTGAGGACTTCTTCGAGAGCATCCGAAACGTGAGGTTCGGTTCCACACGTTAACATGTCTTCTTCAACTACAGACATTATTGTCTTCAAATGCAATGTGTGAGTGACTTTTATTCCATGCACAGGGTATTGCGGAAATGCCTTCTGTAACGTTTCCAATCCATATTCATTTGTTCGCTTGCTCTGACCAACAAAAAATTCATGTCCTGTAAATATAACATCACCTCCATCCAATTGAGCAGGATATTTCATTTGTATAATCTTCTTGTTTTTCTCATATTTGGCAAAGTGTTCCTTGATTGGAATTATTTCTAATTTTCTTGTTGGCATGCTTGAGTTTGTGATTAGAACAGTTTCACCAACCACGACGGCTGTATCCTCAACAAAAACGCAATCTGGTGTTGCTTCATCAGCTTCTAATACGGTTACTTTAACACCCAAACTAGTTAGAGCATTGATGTATGACTGTTGCTGCTTCAAGGCTAGGTTATGATCCACTGCTGTTTTTTCTTTCTGCATTCTTAAACCTCCAGACACAATGGATTTGGGTATTCTTCTGCAAACGGCTTTAGTGTAGCGAAACATCTTTGCGAGTTGCTTATTCTCACGTATCTCTCACAAATTTTTTTTCTTATGCTTCTTTTATTGTTGATGCTTTTCGGAAATATTTTAATTGACTTATTATCTTTTTTAACAATACATGATTAAATTTTAAATCTCATAATTTAATTTTGAATGGCGTATATTAAGCGTGTATTAAAGGGGAAGTAACCTCAAAAATGTGAATTTTTTTTTTTCGACTACGTATTTGTATTTGAACTTATAAAATCCGAAAAATAACACATAAACACAAGAATTTATCTCTAAATACCTATATTCCCTGTTCATATCTCCGCAAAAACTTCGTTTTTGAAAAAAGCGCGTCAAAATAAAAAAGACTGGGTTCTAATTTGAATATGACGTTTTATAGTTCAAAACATTGCGCTAGCTAGACGAGGCCCTATGTTGGTGCTTATAATGCAACAGACTTTCGAATAAGAAACTAAAAAATGCATCATAGTTTCTTGTCCAATGACGAAGAAAACACTGTTCCAGACATTTCGGCTCTAAAGTCATTTAGTTTTGAGCCTGAAATGTCGTTGGAAGAGCAAGATAAATTTTTAAGTTCAAACCATGAAGACGAAGTTATACAAAAAGAAGGCAATCGAATTGGAAACAATAATTGGTGTAAATGAGGTGGTCACTGTAGACCTATGAGTTCATTCTCTGAAAGTTTGTGCTGCAAAGATAATAATGAAATTCCTGACGACTGCTTCGAAAGTACAAATAATTTCGCCAAATATAAAGTCTTTCATATTTATAATCATGACTGAAGTGATATCCATTTTATATCTTTAACATCCTTCTGTCTTCAATTAATTGAAATTGTTAAATTGAATCGTGTTAAAAATAAAAAGTCCAATAAAAAAGGAAATACATTTTCCATACGCACAACATGATAAAAAGTTTCTCACCAAGCTCTTTACAATAAACTTTTCAACACAATCTTTTGTGAAAAAAAACATCTTGCTCTCCATCCGAAATATTTTATGCAACTGCATCTTTGAAATTCAATGAAGAAGGCCCGGATAGCAACAATGATGAAGGGATTAAAAAAATGGAATACCGAAGATGCGTTCTAATAAAGAAATACAATAGTGAGATGTGCTCTGAGTGAGTGTACGTGAACAGGGGGTAAATTTTAAATTTCCCATTTTAGGAAAAACATGTATTACAGATTTGATGGGTACATAATCGATTAGAAAAAGATGTTCAGAAAGACATACCATCGTGTGCTTTATGGGCAATCCGCAATAAATACTCTAAAGCCGATAGATATTTCCGAATTGTTGTCATTACCCCCGTCTGTCAAGGCATGCATGCGACGAAGAAACCATTTACTTGTTGTGAGGTGCATAATTTTTGAACTTGAAAGTCAAAGTAAGTTTGAAAAAAAATGAATCAACGAGACGAAGTTATTAGTAGGAAATCATTAATGTTAAAAGAAAGAATTATCATTGTGTAAAATATAATTTTTGTTGGCTTGGTATGTAATTGTTGGTTACGAACACGAAGTTTATACCGAGCTTGTATCTTTTTATTTTGATAAACAAATACGAAAGAAGCATGTGTTTGGTTGAACATACAAAATCAAATGATTTACGTAAATCAGGTAATTGCCTGAAGATCTCCTTCAAAGCAGTCTGGCTCAAAGTGCGTGAAACATATATAAAATCCTGAATCCTTAGGCAAGGGACCAGTTCTTCTAATGTTATGTGACCATCTTTTTCGAAGCTCGTTTTTTTTCTCTGCGCTGGGAATTTTGAAAAAAACTACAACATCGTCAACATTTTCTTTTGATTTATTATTACCAGTTCTGTTAGTGCAGTTGATGGCGGCGCAATTTGGCATGTTTTCAAGCAGTTAAACTGGAATGTTTAAGTAAATTAACAACTAATACTACTACCACCACACACTACACAGCACACTACACTTTCTGAACTAAAAAACGTCATAATTTCAACTCGACCCAATCCTTTTAAAATCGCAAAGGGGTCAGAATAACGAAGCGATTTCACGCGTAGTAAACACAACTTTTTACTAAGTTAGTGAAACTTTTATATGAAAAGAAATAGGTATTTCAAGTTTTTTTTGTTGCGGCTACTGTTTTTTTTAAATAAAAAATTAGAGGTTACTTCCCCTTTAAATATGCATTGAGGCTGAAGCAAAGAGTTAGCAATATTTTATATTACCCTTCTTATGCTTTTCAGCACGAATGCTCATTGGAAAAGATTAGTCTAGAGAATCAACTATTTTAAGCCATAGCGTAACGAATTTAACCAAGCATAACCTGAAACATCATATTTTGCACACTAGTGTTAAAAGTCTTGATTACACTGCGGGTGTTAACGGTGTTTATGATGTTAATGAGAGCGCTTAACGCGTTAATAAACATTTAGTGTGAATGGTCACACCATTAACGCGTGTAGTAGCGCCGACAAAGATTTTAAGCGCCCTTGTTAAGATACAACATCTTTTTTGTATTTAACACCTGAACAGTTTAGCAGTTTTTTGTCAAAATATCAATATGAGAAAGTTAGCGACAAAATTAAGTTGTAATATTTCACGAAATTTAAAACATTTTTAGGCGCCTTTTAGCTATGTTGGAGCGGAGACATAAAATAAAGACTGCCGCGAATAACGAGTTTCCCAATAACTTCAGCAAAATTCCCGGAAATTGAATTCCTTTAGGTATTTCCTTACAAGGATTTTGCATGGAAACCTTACTTTTAGCAACTTTTATAATCGACACACTGATGTCCGGTGTGTGAATTGTCATGAATCAATCCTATGCATATGGCACCATAACAGTTCAGAGTCTTTTATTGTACTGTTTTTTCTTCTTCTTGTTTTCATTGTTGTTTTTGTTGCTTTGTTTTTTGTTGTTTTGTTTTTTGTTGTTTTGGTTGTTGTTGTTTTGTTTGTTTTTTGTTGTTTTTTATCTCGTGGCAGTTTCTTTTAAAAGTTAAGTGGAAAATGAATTTTGGAAAAATCTTTGACTCAAATTCCAAAACTTTGGCAGAATTGATTTAACGCGAAATGTCCTAAGGGTTCCTTAAGAGAATTAGTTTTCGCTGAAAATAATTTTCGCGAATGTGTTTTCTCGCAAATTATTGAGAAATTCGCAATTGGCGAAATTGACGAAGTTTTGTTTTTCTGCTAATTTACCTAGAACTACATATAATACATATGTAAATTTCAACTTCGCAGTCATTTTATGTCTTCCGCACATAAGAGCCCTTGAAACACGGTAGAAATTGTCAAATAAAGTACCATCAAATTCTATTTTCGCCAAATTTGCGACATATTTGGACTTGTCAACACTCTAAAATTAGTTTCGCGAAAATTAATTCCCTCAAGGTAGTAACTAACGAGAATTAATTATTAGAAGTCTGAGTTTTTTGGATTCGTGAAAACACATTTTTTGATCGTATTGACCCTCCCAACTAAGTGGGGTGGAGACGAGTACACTGGAACGCGAGAAACAGGCTTTATGGAAGGCTACAGTGGATAGAGAGAAAATATAGAAAGAGATAAAAAAAAATATGTAGTCGTCTTATCTGCTTAATTAGCATTGTCAAAATTGTTTCCTAAAGTCATTCCTTGTGTTTATCGCGAGAAAGATTTCACCAATGACACACAAATGCTCATAATCCAAAATGTGCTCTTATTAGTCTAGTTGAACTAGCCTTTTTTATGTGTATAAAATGCAAAAAATTGGTCTTATTACCTAAAATTTTTGGAGATTGTGGAAAATTGCAAACACTGGCATGACATTTAATCAACTATAAACACGCGCCAGCATCCATTTTAACGCTTTTTTATATTTTCTCGCTAAAACCAGACTTCATAGATCAGATTTCGCAAATTTCACTCGTGTTTTTAGTTATAACCTATCCTTCTAGTTATAACTTTATATAAATAATGTAATGTATAAATATTATAAATATTATAAATATTAAAGAATGATATAGCGTGATTTTTTTACCGCTAGATCGTTTTATGCGCAAATGTATTCGTTCTTTAAGAAACTATAGTACAAATAGTAGACACAAGTTTATACCAATTTATGGAACTTCTTTTTCTGATTTTAAACCCTATAATTATTTATTCTGCAATCATAAGAAAATTAACAAAACAAAGGCAGTTTTGTCTTCATTTTTTACACAAGACCAAGGTCAAACGGTAACTATTTTGCAGTTTGCAGTCTCTACTTTCGCGCACACATAGGGCAGGTATAGCGTTTAAAATGTACTAGTGACATTCTTGACAACTGAACATTGACAAGTGAACATTGACAAGTCAACATTGACAAGTCAACATTGAAAAGTCAACATTGAAAAGTGAAAAGTGAATATTGACAAGTGAACATTGACAAGTTAGACAAATTCAAAATGCGCGACTATAAAACAACCAATCTAATCACTTGTGGCGGCGAAATTTGAAACCAGGGGTCCTGTATATTTTGTTCATGATTGTGGATATTCATGTAAAAATTTGACATTGACTCAAATATTGTTTACACCTGCAAATTTTAGTGGGTTTTTGATAATTTTGGATTTTTTTCACTTTCTGCTAAGCAACCTTGTGTCAAGTTTAAAGCATTTGCTTAGCAACTTAAGTACCAGTACAAAAGTTAAGTTGCTTATAAATTTATATAGCAAGTTAAATAATGAAAAATACGCGGGTTTTAAATTTTGCAGTCAAGCATAGAGATAGAGGTCAAGTCACTTTGGACTGGTAAAACGAAAATAAAAACCACGTGGAAAGGCAACCTTAAAGCTTAGCGACTATAAAGTAACAAAAGTGGAGTTGCTTTATTTATAAAAAAAAGGATATAATCAAAATCAGTTATTATTTCATTTACTTTTTTTTTATTTTTGCCCTCGTGAAAACAAACATTCGTGCATTGCAACGGATTATCAGAAGAAAAAATTAAATGTAGAGATAGACTAGTACAGTATGGAGCAGCATGTCAACGCACCGTCTACTTTGTTCAACTCGGATCCATGTAATCCAACTTTTTGGATTGTTAATTTCTCAAAAACTTTGTATGAATCAGGAAATTCCTCTTGTACTCGACACAATAGAACACCATTAACTATGACAGCATTTCCTGCTGCGTCATCAGGTACACGCAACACAGAGTATACCTGCTTGGTTTTTTCCATGATCTGCTTCAAAGCATCTGAAGCATGCTGACTACTGCCGCACGCCATGACGTCATCGTCAATCATGGACAAAAATGATTTCAAATGCAGGTGTCCAGATAATGTAATTCCATGGACAGGGTATTTTGAAAAAGTGGATTGCAATATATCCACTCCTTCTTGGTTTGTCCGTTTACCTAAACCAACAAAAAATTCATGTCCAGTGAACAAGACATCGCCACCGTCTAGTGTTGCCGGCGCTTTCATTTCAAAGAGATCTTTGTTTTCGTTTTCTTCAAAATATCTTTTCATGACGGCAGTTTCTGGTTCTCTTGATGGAGCACCAGGTCTCGTTATTAGGACAGTGTCACCCACTACAACTGCAGTATCCTCTACAAAGACGCAATCCGGGGTGGTTTCGTCGGCTTCTAACTCTGTCACTTGCACACCTGCGTCTTTTAATGCACTCACGTATGCGTTGTGTTGCTGCACAACTTTTTCATAATCAAGAGGAGTTGCTTCTACTTCCATGCGCAATCCTTCGGTAATAATTGATTTTGGGACCTTTCTACAGATCGCTTTAGTATATCTGAACATGTTTATCTATGTTTTCTAGAAAATGTTGCGAGATATACTTGTTAGATATGAGGCAACAGTATCTGTTTTAAAAAAGATCGTAGACAACTACAGTCTTTTATTTTAAGCCAATAGACAAGTTTTATTGTTTACGTTTTAACGTGATTCTTGCGCATGCGCGGAAAAAATCAGAAAAATCGACAGGCAAAAAAATGCAAACCTTAGGTTAAGAAATTCAGTTTTTGTTTAAAATCTTTGTACTGTGACTACTAGCATCTTTTCATATATGTTCTAAATCTAAACTACATGCATACTATTTTTTTATTTCAAGATCAAAAGATGCCTCTAACTGAAAATAAAGTTTAGAATAGACTGGTACACGGCTTACCGCCTACATTATTTTACCTGTCAATTTGCATAAGAGGTCTGGGGATTATAAACAACACGCGTCACAATGAAACTCGTCTATACTCTTTAAAGAAGAACAGGAACGGTTTAACTCAAGAAAGTGAAGAAAGTTGCGGTACCAGGCTAATGCAAAAATTTAGTGAAAGTTTGTGTTTCCGCAATAAGAAAGTTGCAGTACCAGGCTAATGCAAAAATTTAGTGAAAGTTTGTGTTTCCGCAATAAGAAAGTTGCGGTACCAGGCTAATGCAAAAATTTAGTGAAAGTTTGTGTTTCCGCAATACCAACAAAACTCCAGATGAATTATTCGAAGCCAAAGTCATAATTTAGTAAATGAACGAATTCATCCCTTTAAATAAACTATACTGCTCACAGACTTTAGTTTAGTTTATAACAAAATTATAAAAACAAAACTTCTACACCAATAAAATATTAATAAAAGGCTTATGCGTCGATTTTTCATATAAAGTATCTCCGGTGAAGAGCAAAATGAGATAAATTATATGGCATACGGGAAAAGTGGGACACGGGATCCAGAGTTCCTGGAGGGTGGGACCCGGTGTCACCGTAAAAACATACTCCCCTAAAAGTTTACTCCCCAGTAATAATTTACTAGGAAATAAGTACTCCCCAGTACTTATTTCCCGGGATATTGTTACTGCCGGGAGTATCTATTTACCAGAAAATTATTACTCCCCGCAGGAAATTTTTACTCCCCTATCTTAATAAATAAAAAATGACCATTATTATATTTATGCTGTTTATAAAAAGAATTTATTAAGAGAACTTACAGTGGATTACCGAAAGAGTTAAAAAACCGCTGGGGTGGGTCTGGTTTCTCTTTTTGAGTGGGACCATTAAAATCTCTATATATACAAGCTTTTATAAGAAGCAAGAGTTGTTTAAAGAAATGTCAATACAAAAAGCTTTCAGAATCAAATGATTTTAATTGTTTTTTATAAATGGTTGGTATATATGCAGCTGAACTTGACTTTAGAATAATCATTTCAAGATCATTTGATAATCTATTTCTCACGATAACTACAACCTTACAACGAAAAACTGTAATAAAATGAATAGGAAATAAATTTAACAAATACAAAAAAGTACAATCGGTTTTGAGTTTAGAACCAAAGAAAAATTTTTCGGAGCTTGAAATCTTATAAAATCTGGAAAACATGAACTGCTTGAGCTTCAAAATTTATAAATGAAATAAATAATAGATTATTAGAGCTTTAAATAATAGAAAAACAAACTTTTGACCTTGAGCTTAAGAACTTATCGGATAAAGTAAATAATAGTATTTTGTTGTAGATAAAATAAATGTTTGAGTTTAAAAAATGTATCAACACTCCAGAAAAACATAGAAAAGGAACTGTTTAAGATTAGAAATCGATAAAACAAAGTATAAAAATTATGAATAAAGGAACCTCGCGCATTCAAATTTGCAATGGAATGTCTTCATGAGAGTTAGTTTTACTGGGAAAGTTAGTTATTACTGGGAAGAAAGTACTTCTACATTCATAAAAGAGTGATTTCAAGGGAGTAATAATTTCCGTGTGGGAGTAATAATTTCCTGGGAAATTACCACTCCAGGAGTAATAATTTCCTGGAGTAATTTTTTTCGGGGAGTAATTATTTACGATTACACCGGGACGCAGAGCAAATTTTTAATTTGAAATATTACGAGGACCAGAATGCTGCAAACGTAAACATGATAAAGAAACAACGCAAGTGAGTAACCAAGATACCCAGCATAATTCATCTTACCACTGGGAAATCGGAATAGCTGAATTTTGATGTCCTCAAGGAAAGCTTAGTTAACTAGGCTAGCAAGTGAGGGACTTTGTATGGTGCAATGTTTGGGTTATTCCTGAAAAAGATCATTATAGATAGTGCCAACGCAAGGAACTCTTTTCGACTCTTTCAGCACATAATTCTGTCTCTTGTTAGACTAGCTAACAAAGCTTTCCTTGATGATATTAAAATTGAGTTTACACCTTATTCCTCTGCTTCCCAATGGTAAGAATAAACACGCTGTCTCTCCTCGCTATCCTCTTGTTCCTTAACCTATTCTTGTCTATGCTTTTGATGCTTTTTTCTGTAAACTTTAAATTTCCTTCTGTAATAATTTCTTTTTGTACTTATGTCTACAACAAGTGTTGGCCTTCCGTTTCCTATTAAGCATCATCCTAAGTTAAAATGTAAAGAAAAGCCTGGTCTATCTAACTGAGTTTTCTTCGATTCAAGGATATTAAAATGTGCTCTTCTTACGATTACTCAAATGGTAGTACGGAAAATCACTCTGGGTCTCAGTCGTCACATAAATATGGTAAATATATTTAAATAGCTTTGAGCATTTATTTATATTCTTTATGTCTACACGAAGTAGACATGTCTCTATACCAAGTGATAGCTATATCTGCATACTGTTACATATTTATGCTCTGTTCTTATATCGAGCACTCTAGTAGATTACACCAAGTAGATTACAAAAATTTATGTATAATATATATATATGTTTGAATTTTAAATTCCAGAGCTTTTATTTTATGTCTTCCCTACATAAAAAAGTCCTTGAAAAACGGTACAAACTGAGAAACAAAATATCATCTAATTCTTTTATCGTAAAATATCAGGAATTGCCAACTTCGCGAAAATTAATTCTCGCAAAAATTAAATTTAAAAAAAAAATTTCCGTAAAGTAGTACTGCGCATAGTTTAACTCCAGACTTCTACATTTCGAAACTAACATTACATTTCTTGAATCGCGATAGATCTGTCCTAGCTTAAACAAATGCACGTCAAGTCTCTATTCTCAGAAGATGTGACAGAAGACATTAACTTTTCTTTTAAAACACAAGTAAAAAAGCCCTGCTAAACCGGTTTATCTCGTTTAAACCGGTTTATCTCGTCTAGTTACGCATCAAGTTATATCTTTTTCTGACATTTTATTTACATAAAAAGAAGTGAAATCCAATCCTTGAGGAGGTTTTTATTATTCTGGCTAGTTAGACTATTGACTTTATCATGTGATGTCAGAAGATAATTGCATATTTTTAAAGCTTCCTAAGTATTATTTTATAAGAAATTTAACTTTTGATCTGGTTTTTGTGTTGCTAAAGAATTGACTTACACTTCATTGAAAGGTTGTTTAAAAGATGCTTCGCAGATGGTAGCCTAGTTAACTAAGCCTTCTTCTTCGAGGTTAATAAAATGAGTTTCTCTTAAACAAAAGCTTAGACGCAAACGAATGACTAATCGCTTCGGAGGCCATTTTAATTTATCTGTGAGTTGTTTACCAAGCCTGGCCACATCTTACTCTGGTAAAAACTTCATGGCTTAATAATGTTTGTTAAGGTGAGTGAAGCAACTCGCTCGAATATTGGGATAAAAAGGGCTTTCCGCGATATTAACCACGTGAGCAAAGAACAATAGAATGAGCCAATCGAAAAGCGCGGCCAGTTTCTGACCACAGAAAAATCGTTTGAGACCCAGCGTAATTTTTCCCACCTTAACTACTCCGATTTCCCGGTGGTAAGAAAAATTATGCTGGGTCTCCTGGCTACGCAAATGGTGGAATAGTATTCAAGATTATCATAGACTCCTGTCGAAAATTAACGGTGTTTATCCACAATTCCTTGATTAGCTAAATGTCAAAATTTTACCCATTTTCCAGACTAAATAATTATTAGGTGCAGAATCAATAAATTAGGGCTATTCCCTAAACATTTATCTCGGGGGACACAAAAGAAATTTGTAAAGTCCGGTGTAACCGTAAATAATTACTCCCCGAAAAAAATTACTCCCCCAGTAATAATCTCCCAGGAAATTATTACTCCTGGAGTGGTAATTTTCCAGGAAATTATTACTCCCACACGGAAATTATTACTCCCTTGAAATCACTCTTTTATGAATGGAGGAGTACTTTTTTTCCAGTAAAACTAACTACCACGAATGGGGGAGTACTTTTTTCCCAGTAAAACTAACTCTCATTCCATTGCAAATTCAAATGCGCGAGGTTCCTTTATTCATAATTTTTATACTTTGTTTTATCGATTTCTAATTTTAAGCAGTTCTTTTTCTATGTTTTTCTAGAGTGTCAAGCTCCAGTTATTTTTACTTTGTTTGATACATTTTTTAAACTCAAACGTTTATTTTATCTACAACAAAATACTATTATTTACTTTATCCGATCCGTTCTTAAGCTCAAGGTCAAAAGTTTGTTTTTCTATTCTTTAAAGCTCTAATAATCTATTATTTATTTCATTTATGAATTTTTAAGCTCATTATCAAATGATCTTGAAATGATTATTCTAAAGTTGAGCTGCATTTATACCAACCATTTATAAGAAACAATTAAAATCATTTGATTCTGAAAGCTTTTTGTATTGACATTTCTTTAAACAACTCTTGCTTCTTATAAAAGCTTGTATTTATATAGATTTTAATGGTCCCACTGAAAAAGAGAAGCCAAACCCACCCCACCGGATTTTTAACTCTTTCGGTAGTCAACTGTAAGTTCTCTTAATAAATTCTTTTTATAAACAGCATAAATATAATAATGGTCATTTTTTATTTATTAAGATAGGGGAGTAAAAATTTCCTGCGGGGAGTAATAATTTTCTGGTAAATAGATACTCCCGGCAGTAACAATATCCCGGGAAATAAGTACTGGGGAGTACTTATTTCCTAGTAAATTATTACTGGGGAGTAAACTTTTAGGGGAGTATGTTTTTACGGTGACACCGGTAACGCGTTGTTTCAAAAACGATAGCTCAAAAATAAATTGTTGCTTGTATCCAATGTTTTTTTAACTAAACGACTGTTTCCATTAACATAAAAATTGTTGAGTAACTGTTGTAAACAGTCGCAGAAGAGTCGCATAACTGTTGTAAGCAGTCGATCGCAGAAGAGTCGCATAACTGTTGGAAACAGTCGCAGAAAAGTCGCACAATTGTTGTAAATAGTCGCATAAGAGTCACATAACTGTTGGAAATGTTCGCACAACTGTCGTACACAGTCGCAGAATAGTCGCATAACTGTTGCACACAGTCGCAGAATAGTCGCATAACTGTTGTAAACAGTCGCAGAAGAGTCGCACAACTGTCGTAAACAGTCGCAGAAGAGTCGCATAACTGTTGAAAACGGTCGCACAACTGTTGGAAACAGTCGCACAATAGTTGTACAGCAGTCGCCATTACGACTTTATTAGAAACGCATGTCATACAAAGATCTTTTACAACAAATGTTGTAGAGATAAAATATAAGCTAGGTAAATTTATATATAGCTTTTATATTTATTTTAAGATAGAAAAAACGTTCAAGGTTAAGCCAACGTTATTACACTGTCGTTCGTACATGCAGATTATTAAAAACATACCTGCCAAACCTACCGTTCTAGTTTGTTTGTGCGTTATATCTATAGCTAGAAGTTAAATTTATTAGTGGAAGTTTAAAAGTCAAAATTTGTTAGTGGAAGTTTAGTAAACGATGCGACGAAACACAGATACAAGAAAACCAACAATTCGTTTCACACTAGAGAGCGCTGGCTACTGCTGTTTTCCAGAGGAAAATCTTGGCGTGTTTTATACTTTTATAATGAGAGTTGATGAGTTCAAAAAAATATTCATCGTGGAGGTCATTATTTTACCAAAGCGAAGAAAATTTAAACTTTTGCATTGAAAATATAGGCGACGATAATTTTTACAAGCGCGTTGTTGTGCAAAAAAAAAGTACTAAGTGTTTACCTTTGTCAAATACCTCACGTGTTCTTTTCGTTTGTTTCGACATTTCGAAGCTGCTACTTTATTGCGTTCTCTTCTTAATTTCCGACGCTCTCCTTCTTCAATACCCCTCTAATAATACAGATAAAACACAACATTAAACCAACGGAGGAGAACTAATAAAAAGGGCGGGAAAATATTCCAACTTTATGAACTGGTTTATTTAACCTTGATTCCAGGGCTTCTTCTAAAGAAAAAGTTACGTATCAGGGTTTTTTTATTTACACTACTTAAATATAATAGAACTTACAAATTCTTTGTGATTCCCGCCAAAATATAGAGACACATTGTCATGGTCACCAGGAAAAGGCAAGTGCTCGTGTTTCATGGCTCCATAATGGTGATTCATCTCATAGTTTGGAGAAATTTGTTCGATCGGATACCCAATCATGCTATGTCCATGATCAGAATGTAAGAGACGACATTCCTACGTATAAAAAAAACAGGTTATAATCGGATAGGAAACATGTTACACCACAAAATTACTACGCGAAGCTTTTTTATCTTTAAAAACCAACAAATCACCAGGACTTTGATGTCATCAGCGCTAACATTGTTAAAAATGTTTACGATTTAATTGAATCGCCTCTATTTTACATTTTTATTCTGTAAATAAAATACGGAAAATTTCAAGACAAATTAAAAAGAGCGCGAGTAACGCCTTTCTTCAAAACGGAAGTCCAATTAAGTCTAATTATAGACCAATCTCCATTTTACCGTGTTTCTCTAAACTTCTAGAACGAACAATGTAAAATAGACTTTATAAACATGTTTCTTCTAATGGAATTCTGTTTAATGAACAGTTTGGTTTTCAAAAAAAAATCAATCTACTAATGACGCAATACTACAACTTGCAATGGAAGTTTCTACCACACTCGATAAAATTCTTCTTACGCTTGGAGTATTTGTGGACCTATCAAAAGCTTTTGATACAGTTAATCACGAAATTCTTGTTTCAAAATTACAACATTACGGTCTCGACAGAATAACACTGAAATGGTTTAGTGATTACTTAACAAATCGAAAACAATGTGTTTCTCTTAAACAATCGTTTTGGAGTGCCACAGGGATCAATTCGAAATGACTTTTTCTTTCTTTTTCTACTTTACCTTTTTTGTAAATATAGACCATAGATTGTAAATAAATTTTGCTCGTTTTGAAGGCTTGATGATAAGACAAAATGTCGTCTGCTTGCTCCTGCCATGTTGTAAAACACTTATATGACTACATTTCTTGTATAAACTAATTGTCGGCGAAAATATACTACTACTATTACTAAATAACACTTTCAGAAGTCTATCTGCTTGCAAACTTCGTTGTACTCCGCTTATAAACTTGGCTTAAAATTTGCATATTCACTTTCGAAAAGAAGATTCTTTGTTTGAACGGATTATATAGTTGCGCTTTTGCGGAGTAATTTACCTGCTGTATTTTCTGTAAAAATTCCACCACAACTATTGAGAGAAAATAGATCATATCTGGAATTGAAAGAAGCGATATACGAGATGGCTAGTTCGTGGACCACTGAAGATCTAGTTGCTAAACAAATGGGAGTCTGAGCAGACTAAAAAAAATAGAAGCGTTATAAAAGCGTGAAATAATGAAGGAATAACGTTAAAAACTATAATGTAATTGCATAAGGTGTAATTTGTTTGGATGAACCATGCAGAGCACATAATTTTACGTATGTGATCTGAAATAATTACTCAAAAATTGCAACAAAATTTCACATTGAACTCCCCATATTGTTGTAACACGTTAGTAAACGAAAAATAGGAGGAGCGCACAGCGTTCAGACCTCCTTATACATCTAGTTTATACATCCAGGGATAACAAAGTTAAATTTTAAGATAGAAATGCGACGTTAAGACCGCGAATTTCCATTAACTGTGCCTTACTATAAATCATTTGACATATATTTGTATAATGTATAACATTGTAATATAAATTATTATTTTATTACATTATAACTTTATAAATTTCAATAATAAGTAATGTTTTTATTTTCATTTTAAGTTGATAGCCATACACCTTTTTTTTAAATATTCATATTTAGGAAACAAGGCGTTATATAATAAACCATTTTTGATTTTTATATGCATTTTTGCACCAATATTAACATGAATTCTAGGCTTAAGTTATCCCTTGTTCAGTTATACCCGATGTCTTCTACTCTTAAGTGGTAAGGCTGAAACAAGAAGACCATCATGAAACAATTCATCCTGTTTATCATTTACTTCACTGGTTATGTTGCGTTTTCAGCTGCGAGCAACAACAGCAGTTGTATTGACCAAAACGGTTATATTTATCAATACAACTTAACAGAAGAACTTTTCTCTATCACGTATTGTCATAACGGATATGTCAATACATCTCAAATTCAAAATCCTGGCGTCATGTGCTACAAAGTGGAAAACAAAACGACTTGTCCAGCCGCTAATCAGCTTGAGTATCCAGCAGGAAACGCAATTTGCAGAAGCAGTGATAAAAAAGTTGCTATTTTTCGATTTTGTGCTTTCGAGGATGCGTGTTGCGGTGGTTCGGAGAATTCAGAAAGTTGCTGCAAAATGGTGGTTATGGAGCAAAGATTTTTCAAGCCAAGTGGAAAGGATGAAAGAAATCAAAGAAGTATATATTGCATGTACGGAGAGTGCGATGAAATAGAATATTTTTAAACTTTTCGAAAGGAACTATACGTACTTCATTTGTTTTAAATTTCCCGCATTTAAATAGGAATGTGTGAAAATCAACAGAGTTGATACGTGTAAAAGAAAGACTGCGCTAAAATTATGCATAAAAACATCCATTCTTTTTCTCATCGCAGTTATTTGCACAGAATAGCCTCTGCAGTACCCATTAGTCAATTTTCAATGAGAGTCCTTCAAAGGGGTCTTAGTTCCTAGGTCCTACAATTTAAAATTACCATAAGTTACAGAAGCCGTGCCAGCCTAGCCACTGCTCATAAAATGTCTTAAAAAACCTCACAAATTAATTATATTTACGTAATTACTGCAATTCGAAATGAACAGCATCTCTGACATCAAAACAAGGAATGGTTTGATTTGTAGTACCTTATTCATTTTCTTCAAAAATTTTAGCGAAATCTCCCAAAATACAACATGGTTTTTCTATGTGTTTTAGTGTTTCTCTTATTGTACTAAAGGATTTATTCACACTTTATGATCTCTGACATGACTTGGCCGAGGGTTAAGCCCACGATATTTTGCGCTGGAAGCGAACGCTCTACCATAAGACTACTTTGGTATAAAAAGATATGGCTAGACATAAAATAAAAATCAATAAGCGCGAAAAATAGTAGAGAAAATTCAAGTTGTATATTGACTTATTTTTTTGTCAACCTGCATTGTCATCTATCTAATCGGACAAAAAGATTTCGGACAAGCGAGATTTTGTTCCATAATTATGTATTAGAACTATCACTTAATAGTGTGGAGCTGTTCTTTACCGTCGACGTGACTGACGTGAAAATTTTCAAAAATGGACAGACGTGACAAAACTTTATATCTACGTACATACCTAGGGAAGAAATTTTGGCGGGAAGAAAAGAGGGCAAAAATCTGGTGGTTAAGTAAATTTGACGGAATTAGTGGATTTTTATTTGGCGGTAAAAAATTTTTATCAAACAATAGGTTGTTGCGTTGATGTGTTCATAACATCTGCAACAAACTGTAGCTGTGGCAGAACTCATGTGATTAATGTTTGAATTAAAAGGAAAAAAGGCGTAGAAAATATCCTCCCAGAAAATTTACACTGTGCAACATAATTAAATGATAGGCGTAACTTGAATATAAAGAGAGAAAATGCGAATATGAAGTCAATATAAGAAAAAAATGTTAAAGATAAATTTAAATCAATAAAAAAAATGTTCAACTTCCACGCTATTCTAAACTGCAGATAAAGTTATGTAAAGCCATTTACCATCCTCGTCCCCAGGGTCTGTTGCCTATGTCAAAGCCGCCGCCGGCCTAGATGTCAAAAAGACAAAAGCCCCTGGGGACGAGGCTAGCTATTCCATATGTACAACATATGAAATGAAATGCGTTTTTAGTGCGTCACGGAAAGTTGTACGAATACATGAGAGTATCTGTACGATAGTAAGAGAACCTGCGCTCATAAAAAGCAAATCATTATTTCCATAGTGTTTTAAATCCGTCGGTAATATCTCGCTTTTACACCTTGTTAGCTGAAAACTGAATAAACACAAAAAAAGGTTAATACTGCTGCGCACGTGTTAAGAATCATTGTTACCATTACAAGCTAAATTGTATCGTCGCAAAGAAATAAATTCCTTCTTTAACCGACAAGCATCACAACCTCGTTCCCAGGTCATTTTGCCTTTTTGATTGATATCGGCAAAATTGTCGGCCGCTCCGTAATAACGGCTCAGAAGTCACAAGACCCTGGGGACGAGGTTGCACGCATCAGCTATGTATAAATGTTCGCGGAATTAATTTTCACGCGGTTAACAAGTACAACTATTTCGCGATTTTTTTTATTTTTTTTTGAAAAAAGAAAACAACGAACTATACAATTTATTTTCTTCTAAACCCCTTTTCTCTTTCTTACACGCACTTTAGAACAAGTTCACAACTTAAATTTTTGTGGACGCTATGGGCAACAGGTGTTCGCGCCAAAATTATTATCGATGAAAAATTATTTCTTCAGTATAATAATTTAACTTGAAGTTGTCACTTGGTAAAAAAAAATAAAAAGAACAGCTAACATTAAAAGAAAGGAATGTTAACTGCCTATTGTCTAATAGGAATATATAGATAGTGAATACAATTAATACTACATTTTACTAATATCAGTCGTTCATTCAACAACAGTAATCATGAAGTTAATACAAATATGCGCCATATATATTTCACTCTGTGTCTACAGTCTAAAAAGCGATGACGACGACACGTGCAACGATGCTAATGGCTACATCTATGAGTACGAACTCAATTCAGAAGATTTCATGATAAAATATTGCCATAATGGATACGTTGCTAAATCAGAAGTGGAAAACCCAACTGCGTATTGTGAAGAACAGAGTGGATCTACGCAATGTTTAGCTAAGAACGGAAAGTATTATTCGCCAGGTTATGGAATTTGCAAAACTGTTGGAGACGACGTTACGTTGTTCGAAATTTGTGGATTGAGAACTTCCTGCTGTCGAAACTTTTATACGAGCGGACAATCTGGTAGTTGCAGTTTGTTTGTGTTAAATGAGAATGTGTTTGGTGATGATGATAAAAGGAAAAAACGAAGAAAGCGAAGAAAACGAAGTGTGGTTTGTATGTTTGGTTCGTGCACTGATGTGGAATTTTTTTGAGATGTTTTACAAAAACATATACTTCATAATGTATTCAGAATCGCAGTATGAGAAAAGTAGACAATGACAACGTAATACTGTGAGTAATACTGGATAACTTTTGCTTAATAGCACTGAAGCAATATATTCATTTTGTTGTTGTTGTTGTTTCATTACAAAATACAAATTATTTGATGAGAATGTTTTTTTTGCCGAAAAAGACATGAAGTAAAAATCATTCCAAACTCTCCTGTGTTTTATTTATCAACAACCCAATAAATATTATATTCTATAACTTCGGGAAAGAACCGTAGTTATATATTGTATTTTTCTATTCTTCACAAAGAAAAACCCTGTTATGACTGTTACCACTGTTATGACTTTTTTCGACCAAATACCTTTCCCGAATTTTCTAATTATGCCAAACTCAATTAAAGAGGTCGATTCTAAAAATGATTCTTATCCCTCAGTTCCTTATCAAAAGGTAGAAAAAATTACCAAATTTCGTAAATATTTCTGTTCGTTAGATGCCTCAATTGCGAGCTGAAAGTTACAGTCCAACCCTTCACATAGCCGAGCTTTCTAAGAATATCCTCGTTTTCGAAATAATTATTTTCTTCAAATCTAAAAAAAATCCAACCACAATATTGCTCTAAAAACTTCAGTTTTGTCATGATAATTTGATATTTTGTTCTGAATATCCTTATTTGCAAAGCATAGAACCATTATCAATTTTTTGATGACGTCATAATTGTTATAATTTATGAAATTCGGCAAAGGTGTATTATTATTTTGCTATGAATAAACTTTTATCTCCGAAGTTTTGTTCCGTTTTGTTCTTTAGGTGAAAGTTTTCTTGTGTAACACGAAGAAAAGGCGACTTTACAAATATTAACTCGACCCTCCCCTAAATGCACTTACATCCCTTTTATTGCATAAACCCTCGTCTTTACTCACAGCATAGCCCTATGACGTCAGATTGGTTTTGAGTTTTAAGAAAATAAAATAGGTTTCTGTTTGCCGTATATTTGAAACAACCTTGGCCCCAGGGCGTTTTGAAACAAATTTTTGTTTACTCTAGGAGGGTTTTTGTTAATGTTTAAATATTTTCTAACCCCTCTGTCCACCCTCCCCTCCGCCCCCCCCTCCCCCTCCACCTCCCCCTGTTTTTTCAAAACATTTTCCCAAGTTTCTTTTAACCCAACACCCTCCTCCGATTTTTCGTTACTCCAAAGTAGGCGTTTAACCTTAAATATTTTATCAATAAAAACATTTTATGTGATTTAAATTGAAATAAAACACACTAGCAAATATTTTTAGTTTACATAATAAAAATAAAACAGGAACAATATTTGCCTTGTTAAGTAGAAACTTTGCGCATTAAGGATAGTGATTTGAACCTTTCTTTGCTTACCAAAAAGCAATTTCCGGGGATTTATTTTACAATAGTACGCCCTTTTTTTATTTCCCATAAAAATTGGTGATCCCGCCATTTTAATTTTCATATTGACTCCGACAACAGAAAAGGTTCATAGGATTTTGAAGAGGCAAACCAACCATGAAAAGCATACTTTTCTGTCTTATCGTATTCACTGGATATATTTGTGCTCACAAATACCGATCACGAAAATCAAAATGTTTCGACGCAAACGGACATATATACAGATACAAGGAAAGAAAAGGAAGTCTTAAAATAACCTACTGTCACCATGGTTACATCGACACGTCTACTATAAAGACGCCCTTGGTGAAATGTACATACTCGTTCGACAATCCACAATGTATTGGCGCCAACAACCGAAATTATTCGCGCGGAAACGCTATTTGCAAGAGTGTTGGAGACGATGTTAAACTTTTCGAGTTTTGCGGGGTTCGACATTACGGGTGTTGTAAAAAGTTCTACCAACTTAATAAAAATGGTAGCTGTAAGGTTTTTATTTTAGATCGAAACTATTTTGATCTGTCTAAAGATTTTTGGAAACTTGAAGAGGAACACAGTGAAGGAAGAAAACGCAGTATGTTCTGCATGTTTAATCGATGTATTAATTTAGAATTTTTTTAAATTTGAAATAGTATGGTAACACTTTTTCATGTAATGTACCTTAAATTCTCATTCCTAGGAGAAGTCTCTACCTCAAATACTGGGTTAAGCCCCCTCCTCGAAAAATCCCTCGCCCTCTTTGAATTAGCCTACACCCTCCTCGAATAAGCTCCCACCCTCTTCGAATAAACCCCCACCCTTAAAATCCGATGCCTTTATGGTTGCAACTTCAAAATTACTTGCGATAAGATCTATGAAAGCTCGTGATATATATTTTCTTTATTCAGTAAGTCGTGTTTCATTTAAAAGCAACAAAACAACAACAAACTAAAAGACAACACAAGGTGGAAACATTTTTTAAACGCGCATGCGTAAATAGTGCTTGGTTGATATTTGCTTTTGCGTTTTTTTAATATTTGCATTCCTTCAGATGTTATAGAGAACAGGAACCGCCTTTTAGTATATGCTCTTATATGTTTGAATTTTTTTCCGAAAGTATAATATCGAGAAACCATAAATCTACTAGAGCAAAATAGAAAATGTAAAGAAGAAATGCAAACCCATTAAATACAAAGCTACCTTGTTTACCCAACTTCGTCCTCAAAGCTTATCTACGCCTATAATCTAACGGGACGGGGCCTAGGGCGAGGTTGGTATGTACAATGTTGAATAATATATTTCTGAAGTTCTGACAGTTAATTTGTTGCTTTCTAAAGAATTACGTCACTTCTTCCGATTTCAATGAAAGACTTCATGGAACTCGGAAAACTCGAGGCAAGTTATTATGCTTTAATAGAGTTCGGAGTTTGTATAAATCTGCCTCCAAGTATAAATAAAGAGTTTTCGATGTTGTATTTAAATAAAAAATACGCCTTCCGTAAACGCGAGAGAAAGTAAGCCGCCTGATAATACTCATACAGCAACCTCGTTCCCAGGGCATTTTGCCTTGTTGATGAAGTTGATAACCCGTAATAACGGCTCAGGGGCCACAAGACCCTGGGGACGAGGTTGACTCATACACGCCTTTTCATAAGAATATACTTTTTAAGAATATCGAGGTCAAAAATAGGGTAAGAATATCCTGAAAATGTTCCGTGGTTTCCTCTCGCGAACTAGACCATTTGCAAAAATTATTTATTGGGGAAAAAAATCTAAAATTAGCCGATTCGCGAAAATAAAATTGTTCTTTTGTTGTCTGTGTGATGCTAATGGGACTCAATCGAGCTATATAAGTATTTTTACGTAGTTATTGTAGGCGGTGCAAGGAAGCGATTACAAAAACAGTTATCGTTAGCTTGAGCTTGGAGGAATCCTCCAAGGCTTGAGAGAGGAGTAACTTTACATTCCGAATTGTGCTGATTTTATGGCAATATTCAAACTCGAGTTCTTAGTTTTTAATGATCCGAGCCTGAATTTGTTTTTATTTTGTTCTTTTTTTGGCAAAGGCTTGTATTCTTCTTATTTGTCTTATAAAGAAAAAGCGTATATGTGAGGATATTGTCATGAAGAATATTAATGGTGAAACAAAAAATATCATTCTTATTTAAAATTGTGTATCGCAAAATCCCGAATATAGGCTCACCCGAATATAAAAAGAGTCGGGAAACTAGATTTGAAAGTCAAGGGAATATTAAACAATTACTAAGTGTGAGCTCCATCGGTTAATTTTTTACTCAATTTCTCAAGTTGTACGAGAATGGATAACATGCTCTTTTTTAAAGCGATCCCGCACCCAAAAACATTGGCAACGTCCTTAACCTTTTTGGAGTGATGTGTATTTCATTATTTTCCACAGGGTAAAGACCGCTTATCAAAAGATCTCCAAAGAACAACATTTGGTCAACATTGAAAAGCAGAAACAGCTCAATGGTAGCTGCATGACATTGTAAAAAAGTAGATGAACGTAGATAAAATAAAATATATTTCAATAATTTCGCAGAACTTACCTCTGCGTATCCTGGTAACACCTGGTCCATCATATTGATAATTAATAACTTTTTTTCTTGCAATAATATAAAACGTTGCTCAACTCAGTATTTTCCTGTTTCGTTTTCTTGTTCGAGAAGTAAAATGTCAAATATGCGATTTCTGTTAAAACTTTGTGTTTATGTAACACATTTCGCGAATGAAGTGTTTTTACGAACAACCATGTTCATTGCTCACTCGCTTCGCAGCTTAAATGATACAAGTTCACCTGGTCGCAAGACTTGAAAACACAAATTTGTGCACACTAAATGAACCGAAGTGACCGCTTTCTCGAACAGTTTACCCAGCCGTGTAGTTTCTTGCGTAGAATATTATGCAACAAATGTGCGCACTTATTTTGTTTTTAAAACCTGGAACTTCAGCAAATGCAATTTATGGCAATATTGATAATTCCTGTTCTGCGTTTATGTAGACACTTTCATGTAAATGACAAGTCCTCATGAAGATGTGTGTATTTTACCAACCAAAAATGCAAAAAACTGTTTTTGTCAATTTGGCGCACCATAAACAAAAAGGCGCAAAATGTTTTTAAAATGTCGCAGGTTTATGCGCACCCATTGAGGTGTGAAATCAAACAGGAGTAATGGCATTTAATTACGCTCTTCCGCTGCTCTCTTGCTAATTAATATTTACGAGCAAAGCAGTCTATCTGTCCTGAGTACTCAGTGAACACGTGACAACAAAGAGAACGAGATATGCTACATTTAAACCGCGGCCAACAACTTAAACATGAATAAATATGTATAAGACTTGTTAAGCGTTTATAAATTGATATTAACAGTTCGTGAAACCAAAAAAAATCTCGTTTTTTGTCTATAACAATAAATGACCATCCTTTAACATCAATATAACATCCAGATTGAGTATTATGTAAACACGACTTTGATATGTCAACTTTGTTCATACTTGACATGTTATCGCAACCACAACTTTAGCTCACAAAAACAAACAATCAAAGGCTTCTTGTATAGCTCTACGGCAAGCAATCGATTCCGAATATCCACCAGCTTTTTCGGATTCCGATGCAGCTCGTATGTGATTTAAATAGCTTAAAAAACATTTTAAAGTTAATAGCTTAAAAAACATAAGACACTTTTTCCTTAATAAGAATATATTTCATAAGAATATCAGGTTGAGGTTTCAGGTGTATTGTTTAAAACAATGTAGAAATCAGAAATTCCTATATAAAAAGAGAGTGTATTCGCAAACTACATTTATAGGGACTTATTTTGGCGGGTATTAATTTTTGCGCTGAATTCGCAAAATTTAGGTACCCTCCTTTAAAAATATCATGTATGACATTTTCACGTCATTCGCGATAATTAATATCCGCGGAATTTTTTTGAAAAAAAAAACATTCGCGAAAATTAACACCCGCATGTAATTTTTTTGACCCACGAAAATATCTACTAGCGAAAACCATTACCATTAAAGTAGCCCGAATTAAACGATAAAAAGGCCTAACAGATATTCCTATATACAAAACGTCTTCTTATAGTGACTACACTGAACATCCATCCAGCCATTATTTTTTTTTTTGCTTTAGCACTTTACCTTCACAGCAAACTATGATTTCCTTAGCTTCGCGCGAAAACGTTGAATATTTTACTCACCCATTTCTCTCGACGGCCTCACTCTCAGGCGGACTTGGTCCATACCATTCCATTTTAATTGCTTTATACTCGAAAAGAGGTGCTTCGATGATTGGCTTATTGGACAATTGAGTCATATTCTATAAAAGGTAAAAGTTCTCTTGCATAAAGGGTTGTTATGTACGCAGTAAACGACAACAACTCCGGTGTATAAAGCGTGCTTCTCCCAAAAGTTTCACAGTTTGTTTGTAAAATAATAGCGGCATACGTAAAACGTTATTCTAACAGAATAATTCCAATGTAATTGATACAGTAATTTCAAAATTTCCTAAACTTCGGAGAAAGAAGTTGAGAGCGGAATAATGATACAGGAATTTGTTTTTTGTTTGTTTGTTGTATCAAAGTGACTCTCCTGCATTGCTGTAAAATAGAAAATAAAAGAAACAAAACGAGTATTACTGTATTATTCCCGTATATTCCCGTTCCAAACTTTCTGAACTTATTAAAAGCTGAGCACTTGTTTTTTTAATAACATGCACGATGCAAAACTACAACACCTTTTTAATACATCAACATTAATAAACAGATTCTTATAACCAAAGGAAATGATATAGGAAAGGAAACCTGATAAAATACTAATTCTAGTTTGTCAACAACTTCAACGAGCTTAGTTTAATTATTCACCTTTAATTTGTTCTTTTCTGAAAAGAAGAATGATTTTTTTTCGATATCTTCTTGTTCCTGTTGTCGTTTCACATGCAAATGGCGAGCTATCACTTCCTCAGCTGGAGCATTTGCATAGATCTATATAACACAAAAATTAGAACAATAGTAGTCTTAGCTATCTCACAGAATGTTCCTGGTCCCTTGTTATCCATAAAAAAAACGGTGGTATTAGACAAGTTTTATTATTTTGAGTATTTTTGTTATTCGTACAATGCGAAATCAGCAGCCGAAAACCTTAATACCGTTTCTCTCGAAAATAATTGCCAGCAAATCCATTAACTTAGTCAACCGCGAAAATTAATTCCCTGATCTCCAGATTTCTTTTCTGCGAAAATTTCTAACAATATAGAGACATTTGGAAGCACTCAGTACAGAACTGAGAAATGTGGTTGTGAGAAAACTTACCAGTGTATCACCGGAAATAAATAGGCAACTCCCAGTCGTTATATCAACAAACTTAAGAAACAAACTCTCGATTGATATAATGGTGAAAAAAAAGTACACGCACTAGATCGTTAATCAGGCTTTCTTTGTCTTTTCGTTTCTGCGTTAGCTGATCCTTTTCTTCCAACAAAAGTTGTTTTCGTTTTTCCTCCGCGTTCAATTTCTCTGTTTCAAGGGTTGCCTTTAATAGAGCCTCTTCTTGATTCTAAAACGCCAAAGGTTAGCTAGTTTCCAAAACAAACACACAGGATGCAAAATCCCTACACCCGGAAACACCTGATTATTAGCAAAATATAAACACTTATCAAAAAAACTGGCTGCTGACAGTAAACGACTCCATTATAAAAAAAACTGGCTGCTGACAGTAAACGACTCCAGGATATCCATTAAACTTATATATTATATATTCCAAACATTTTTTTGCAGGTTAAATAATGATAATTTTTTCTCTCGATTTCTTCAATTTTCCTAACAAAGCCAGTTTTCCACCAGCCTGACAAATATATACACCACCACTAACACCATCAGCACTACCATCACCATTAGAAGTAGTGGTGGTGTTGGTGCCACCATCACTACAAACACCACCACTATCAGCACTAATACTAATATCACAACCACAACTACAACAACAACTATCGCCATCAACACCACCACCACCACCATCCCCATCACCAATACAACCATCACCATCCCAACAACCATCCACTATCAGCAGCACCACCACCACTACCACTACTACCATCACCATCACCTTCACCACTACGACTATCACCTTCACCACCACCACCACAATCTCCATCACCACCGCCAATACCACAACCACCATCACCAACCACTGATACCAACATCACCATCACAAACAGCAATACCACCACCACCACCACCACAACAACAACCAAAGTACAAAACACACACAACAAAGGAATGTAAAAAAGTGGATAGTAATATCATACTCACTAATTTTGAGTTGTTTTTCCGAATAATCTTTTCGTTCTCTCTTTTATACAATTCTACCTTCTTCTTAGTCTCCTCTACACTCGTTTTGTTGGCCAAATTGAAAACTGAAAACAAAACAAAAATTAATTTGGTTTTCAATATCAGTTTGATTCCATTTATTCATTTTTCTGGGTTAAAACATTGAATTTTAAAATAGCATTAATATAACTAATTGAATAAAATTAGAGTGGTAAACTAAAGCATCATGAAAGACAAAAAAGGACACATGACATCATAAGTAACCACAGACAAAAAATTACAGTCTGAACATAGCAGTTCGCTATTAACACCTCCGCTGCCAGGATGGATTTTGGTACATTCGCAGCCCCAAATAGACTATATTAACTCTCTACATGTATAGTCACATATAGGAAAAAACTGCGTTTGTGAAACCATTAACTCACTTATTGTCTCCACTTCTTCAAGATAGTCATTGTATGATCGTAGTGAGTCAAAATCTTCACATCTTTTATTATATCTACATAATAAAAGATTCACACATATATATTAAATAGTCAAGAAATGCATATATAATTTGCAGAAGTATATACAATAAATGATATATTTTAAGGGAGTTTTTTCATATTAAAAGAAAACTTGAAAGCTTACTTAATGTGAATGGTGTTTCGGGACTAGGAAAACATAAAATCCTTACATTTTAACAATTTTTTTTCGTATATCAACTTCTCGTTCAACACTGGCATCTTCAAATTGCTGCACTCTAAAATCACTTCTTCTCAAAGGTGTATTGCACTGTAGACAGGCAGCAGAAGGTCTCGAGAACAATACATCGACACATGTCTGGCATCTAAGAAACAAAATAATAAAGCGTAAACCAACACTTTAAATTTGTAAATCACCCCACCTAAAATGCCAAAGATCAGCACTCACTACCAAAAAATATTAAGAAGGTGCGAATAAGCTGCACATGCCATAAAAATACTTTTTTCAAAAAAACCCGCAATTTTACTGAAAGTCACCCAAACTTGACAGTTTTTGAAACAAGATCCTACCTAAAATAATTACTCCTGCCTATATTGTCGATTCCCACTTAAATTTTCAATTTGACCCAAGTGCTTGCAAAAAAAACTTCTTCAAAAATGGCTTACCCCCTACCTGTATTGGGAGGTTTATGTGTGCACAACATGCTTCAGCATTTGAGAGGTTACAAATTATTTCTACAAGGGCTTCAAATGAGAATTAAAATGTACATTTGCAATTAAAGATACATATAAAAAATAACACTTGTTTGTAAAATGGATAAATTAAGCCATGATACGATTATTAATCTGCAGAAAGGTATCTTGTGAACTTGATGCTTACAAGATAAGTAGATATTGTAGCTGCACAATGCTTCTGTTGGTATCCACATTCTTAAAAAAGTGTTTTTCTTATTTATGCCAATTTTCCTAACACGCTTGAGTTTCAAACAGAGGTGAATAGTATAAAGGGAATTACAAGGTAAAGGGTAACCTCTTCTTATTTGTGACCTGAAACAGTAAAAAAAGAAGAATTTTCTTCATTTCTAATAAAGTTATGAGAAATCACACGGTTTTTTAACTTGAAGAATTGCAGGATGTGACAAACTGGGCTGAAGGAGTCAATATTAATATTAATAAATAGTCAACATTCAGCCATTAAAAAGCTTGTAATGCAATTAATAGATATATAGCGTATTTATGAGCATCCTGAAAGCGATGAAATTCAGTTTCAAGCACAATGAAACATAATACACATAATCATGCAAAAAAAGGCTTAACACTGGAACTTATTTAGAAACTTCAGAATGTATAGTTGTGGTTTAGTATACTGTATATAATAGCTTATTTAATTTATGCTAACTAAATTTTGTTTCTATTGATTGTCTTTTGCTTTTATTATGCAGGAATAAGCTTTAATTCTGAAGAAAATTTTTACTGCAAAGATGATAATAATTTTAAATATATAACTTTGTGTTTTCCATTAATTTGTTTTGGCAAAACACATGGTATATATCTTTTATAAGAAAGGATAGATTTATAAGAAACAGAAGACATATACAGTCCCATATTTGTGCACATTGTTTGAAAAGTTTATATATTATAACAAAGGGAACTTTGTTTTGGACTCTGTGGTGGAGAATTTCCGCTCTATTTAGCAGTATATATTTTATTTATAGTATATATTGTAAACAACAAACTAAGTTCTTATACTTGTGTAGTGAAACACTCAACGAACCAATCTTAGTGTTTCTAATGCTTACAAAGTGATGTGCACTTGAAGTACCGATTCTTACCAATTAGTGTATCTTTAGGGTTGCGGGAAGCAGCATAGGATGTAATAGTAAGACAATAAGTGTCCCTGATCTTTTCAATTTCCTGCGATGTATAGTTATTTTCTTTTGAAAATAATGGTTTATTATAAAAGTAATTATTTATTCGAATTGTGCGTTGCGGAAGCTTACATTCGGAATGTAGTGTATATTTATTTACTTTTTATCTTTTTGTGTTTTATGTAATTGCCCATTGGCAGCATGAACTTTGTAGACATTGTTAAACACAGTTGGCAAAGGCGCCTTTATCTTTGTACATATTATTTCCTGATTTTGTCTACCGTAAAGCTTCGATTAAGCGCCCCCCTCAAACAAGGGCCCCCCTCAAATAAGGGCTCGCTCTAGACCTGAAATTATTGAATAAGCGCCCCCCTCGAATAAGCGCCCACCCTTCGAATAAGCGCCAACCCTCGATCTTCAGAAACGGGCGCTTATTCGAATTTTCGACAAAAATGAACTGGAAGGGTCGATTAGGGATTAAAAGACACTTTTAGTTTTCTTTATTATCTATTTCTTCTTGAATTTCAATTTCCTTTTCCTTTTCATCATGATCATAGATATAGCAAGGAAATTTTTACACTGAACTTTATGATGAATGGTTGGCTTCAAAAGGCTTGCACGAGGAAACCGATTGTGGCAATTTGAAACCTCCACCTAGATGAGAAGTTGTTCAGTGGATCTTGAAGATTCGTTCGTTTCTTGCGCGGTTACTGATAACACTGATGGCAGCCAAGATGATAAAATCACTTGCTTAAAGAAGGAAAACCATGCCATGATGGATGCAAAATGTTGAAGGAACAGTTTGAATACATCAATTCAGAGGAGACAAACCCGTTCGAAGTCAACGAAAATGATATTGTAGATGCTTGTCCCGATTTATTACTCATTAATGATGACAATGAGGATGACGAGGATGTAGATTTAGAAATAGATATTCTTTAAAAGAAAAAGAAAAGTCTTTCAACTATTGATATTTGGTTTTTATGTTTTCCCAAATCCTCTTTTTTTGTAATAAGCGCCCCCCTCGATTAAGCGCCCACCCTAGAGGCTCAAAAAATTTATAAGCGTCTGGGCGCTTAATCGAAGCTTTACGGTATATATTTTAGTGTTTAATCTATGAAACAGAGAGGAACAAACCAAAACCTTAACCATCTGTCGAAATAGTTGCTTGCTCCCCAAAATGTAAACCTAAGAAGGACAGCCCAAGACAAACTTCAATTTGCACAAAAACTTGAATGTTTGGAAACTCATAGGAATCTGTTTGAGCTTAGGCTGAGAATACCAAGGAAAATTGAGGCTAAAAGCTGAAAGACAACATGTATAGACTGAAGATTAAACTTGTGAAAGAAAGTTTATACTGACACAATAGACCAAACTTGTTATTCATCATCATCATCATTCTCGGCTTAAGGTGACGGTATACTTTTTGAGCATGGTTTTTTAAATCGTGATTTTTTTCAGCGATAGTTAATCAAAGTTTATTCATTCATACATCACTGAAAAGCATTTTTAAACATCTATCAAATGGTATAAAAATAATTTTAAGCTTTTTAACTCGTGAAAAGTACAGAGACATTTTTGAAACACACCCTGCCTTCAAAAAAAGTGACTTCATTTACAAAACTACTTCGTTTCCAAATCTCATTCGATGTTCTTTAGAATCGTGATAGATGTATGTAAAAACGATTTTTTAATTATTTTCCACAAAGTCCCCGTTCTTGATTTATTTTACTTTTTCTAAAAAAGTCATTTTTTAACTTAAACTTTCGTCTTTCAGATGTAATATCTAGAGAATCGTTGATTTTTTGAAAATAAAAAAAAATCGCTTTTAGATAAACACGTTGGCTTCAGCACAGTAGCACCCTCGCTTGTAGATCTTCTGTAGTTTTGTAAAAGAGATTTGAAATGTAATAGATGGTATACGAAGAAAAAAAACACTACGAAAAAGTGTTTTAAAGATTTTTTAAAATATCACACCTTTCAAGCATCATAATGATAGTGATACTTTCACACTTCCGAGGCGATGAATATTCAGAAGGTTGTCCTTTTAAATTTTATTATTCGCCAAGACGTGACTGAGAATACCATAGAAATAGAACTTTCTAAGTCATTTTTCTTTGACTTGCAGAAACAGAACAGGATGGCATACATTTTTAGAACTGAAAGTGTTTTTTTTTCAGATGGTCATCTCTTTTCGGAAAGGAAATATAATTTATTTTTAAAAGTTATACTCAAGAGGATGATAAGTGTTAAAAACATTCACTCTTAACTCTTATTCAATTTGAGGTGTGAAAGACCGATCAGAAAAAAAAGTTAATTTTGATAAAAGTCAATATTCCCTTTCAAAAAATAAATAAATAGTTTCACCATTGGAAAGATCGTCGTTTCTTTATTATAAATGGCTAATAAAAAAAAAATCGATTTTTTTATACAATAAAGGTATACCGTCACCTTAATATTGCTTATTAAAATATTATTTTGGTTCTACAGGGTACTTACAGCTTATGTCCACAAACATTTACCAGTAGTTTTAGATTTTTGTTTCTATATGTTGTGGTTTTACATCTTGGGCAACTCTGTTCATCCATATTGGATCAATATAATAACATAACTTTCTTTTCATTGTCTAAAAAAACAAAATATTGTTTAAATGATAAGGCAGAGTGTTTCTAATGATATTAATTTTGTGCAAAGTTTTTGAGTCAACAGTTATTAAGGATACAAATGTAATTTTTTCAGTGATATATAATTAAGGATCCTAAGGAAAAAAATGATGTTGGTAGGAGCTTTTATTTACACATCACTGAAATTATTTAAAGGTATCTCACGATGAAAGATTAAAAAATTCGAAGAATTGTTAAGCAACTTTTATTTTCTATATGTAAAAAAGTTTCATGTTAAGGCCCCAACAATGCAGTTGGGAATGGCTGCAAATACGAAAAATGGTAAGGCAGATCTATATAACAGACTTAAAAAATAACATTTGATTATTATAAAAAAATTTTTTATGGTAATCACCATAATTTTCTGCAGTTCAACCAAAATCACATTCTGCATTGACTTTTTTCCACTTCCTTTTGATTGTTAAGTATATAGCCATAAAAGTAATTTATCAACTCCCCATATCACCAACCAGGGTTTTCAAAGGTCATATGTTTCGGCTGTTTTTCAATTATTTTTATTATAAACTTTTGTCATACCATAATAAATAATCAAAAAGAGACAGAATTTTAATCCCCCCTTTCATATCCCCCTTTTTAAAAAAAGGATGTGTTCTAATTTATAGCTTTTTAGTTTGTTTCTTTTATATAGGTGACTTGCTTTGTTTAAAAATTTGTGACATAAATACGCAATTTATAATAAGCTTACCTCCTGCGAAAAAACAAGCTGGATTCATATGAAGAGTTTCAAAGACTGTCCATGAATCTTTATATACTTGACAAATCTTGATTGCTTTTCAGACTTTTGACTTAGAAGTTTTGATATTATGCTAATTAATGCATGACATCATGTGTCTATTATTTTAATATGAAAGCTGTGTCTGTCTTTGACCAGGATATGCTCATTTTACTTTGGTGTAGCCTAAACAATGTTTAATTTTGTCAACTTTATTGACGTTGTTACAACATAAACGCCTTCAAGTCTGACGTCAATAGCATTGCATTGCACTTTTAAGTTTACAGCTAAATAACTTGGAAACTAGTGGAAATAACTGACGTTATCTATCGCGTGTGTAACTAGAGACGGCCTGGGACCAAAATGGGACCAGTTTCCTGCAGGTCATAAAAAAATCCTTAAAACCCCAATACCTCTTCAATTGTTTGTCAAATTACACAATCCTATACATTTTCTTGATCAGCGTTTAAGATCTGTATACACAATAGAGTCAATAACTATAGAAATTTCTCAAAAAACTTTTTTCTATCAAGCAGGAATTGCTGACATCAGCAAAAAAATTTAAACTCTCATATCTTCATAACCAGTGATCAAAACCGCGTGATCCTATACATCATTTTGATCAGTGTCTTAAGTTCTACACAATACAAGTATGCTAGAACAATTTTGTAAAATTATTTGTGTATCAACGGGTCATTGCTGAGGTCATCAAAATTCAAATGACAGATCTTTTTTTCTTCTAAGTGGATTTTTCTACAGGATTATCTACTAGTTTGATATAAATAAGGTGCTATGTGGTGATGTTTTTTTACCTATCCAGTCTGATATCTTGAACATATTTACATGAATAATAATAATTAGTTATTCTAATTATCAATTCTCAGCATTTAACTTATGTCATAATTCTGCATAATAAGCTAAACTTCCAAGGCCTATGGTAACCAATAAAGATTTTTTAAAAAGGTAAAAAGATTCATAGACAACTTTTATTGTACGAAATCAACTTGTTTTTTTACAGGAGGTAAAGCTTTTTAAAAAGAGAAAAAATGCTGAAGCATATATCTTGAGAAAAAAATTGTTGGTGAAACGTAGACAACTTTTCACATGATTTTGATTTTTTATGAGAACAACAAATAAGACTGCTTCATGTTACTTTTTTTAACCTGAAAAATATATAAAGTTCTTATTTATCCCTATTCATGTAAATGTTATCTTATTAGAACTAGGATTGTGAAAGGCAAATAAAAAAGGAACTAAAAATGTTGAACATCCACATAAATGAGCAGATGCTGCTTGAAGTGGCAGGTCCTAACATAGAAATATATACCAATTTATGGCTAGCTACGATTTTCAGTCCAGGACTAGTTAAAACCTAGACCTGGACAGACAAAATTCGAAATAATCTTACTTTTTAGGAAATAACGAAACAACGACCTTACGCGTGGATCGAATGACTGGAACGTTCTACCAAATGAGCTACCGACCCATCAGCTGGGTAAAGAAATGTCCACACGGACTGCCTAAAATTTAAAAGGAAAAGCCTCACATGGCACGAATGGCTGGCGGGTTTAAAATATGACTAAAAAAACATGTGGTAAGACTCTGGGCAATTACAACAATAATAACAACAACTATTATGCCGCCGTCAAGTATCTTTCTATAACGTACTAAAAATAATGTCAATGGGGATACTTTCGTGTTTACGTACATTTAAATTTTTTGTTGCTTTTTTATCTATCTTTTTAAATAAATGCATTGTTGTTAGCTCGTGCTCCATTGTGATCTTTGCGGCAGTTCCACATGCTAAACGTTTAAACATAATTCTACTGTTAGGGGGTAGAACTGTAGTAAAATCCACCTATTAAACACTACGATAATACGAAATTTTGGTTAAACTAAACAAATTTAAAACTAAAATACTAAAACATTAATTTTTTACAACAAATTGTTATTTTAAAAAAAATTATTAGGGTTTAGATAGATTAAATAATGCATTCATCCCCCTAAAATGCTGTGAGAGAACAATGGCTGAACTGGAGTCGATTTGGTTTTCCTCTGTTATTCAAAATGGCTGATTCGTTATGATGAACACTTCAAGCGAAATTAAAGCTGTGAAGATTAATTTATAAATTTTATTTTGGTAAAAACTAAGAAGTATTTATTCCCTTGAGAAGAGAATTATTATAAAATTTTGTTTGATTTATTGGTTAGAAGATGACTCGGTTACAAAGTCGTACTGCTTCGTGTGAATGTGGAAAAACAACGCGAGAAAAAGAATCTTTTGTTCAAAACACAAAGTTTTATGAGACACGATCGAGCGGTCGATTAAGTGCAGGGAATCTTTTTAGACGTCGAAGAACTTCATCAGATCATGCACACCTAGGAAAAAAAATATACATTAAAAAAGTTAATAATTCTATAATTAAAATGCATACAAAAAATAAAAGATGTAACAGCGAGTCGAAGTTAAAAACAAGAAAAGTTTCCCAAAGCTGCGCTAAAGAAGTAACTTCGAACGGCACCGCCCGTTCCATCATAGATAGTGCTTTAGATATTTTAAATGGAAAGTTAGGAATGGATATTATTGATTCTAACTGCATTCGATCGAATGATAAATTAGAAGGATTTACCGTTTCGAATACGTTTGTACCCAATGGAATGGTATCAGATCTTGACGATGGCAAACTTTGTAATTTTCAAAATGGCGGTGTTAATTTAACTAAATACGATGTGGAAACAGATGAAAAGTTTGTAAAGAACTTAAATAGTAATATTTTAATAAAAGAAGAAGTAGTTTATGGCAGTATTACAAATGATTTAAGTAGTACTGGGGAAGAAATTGCACTTGATAAAAATATTAACACTTGTCAAGAGATTTCTGATTCATTTGAGGAAGGCAAAGGGGAAGAAGACTCAACATTGGAGGATTTGAAAAGTGAAGATTTAAACTGCACATATGAAAGTAAATCTGATGATTCTAATAGTGATAATAAAGTTGGACATCATCACAAGAAAAGGAAAAGAACAAGTCAATTTCAAAAACTTATAGAATCTTGTAGTGAGTTAAATCTTTGCGCTTCTTCTAGGAAGCGCTGTAGAAAGCGCCCAGAATCATTTTCTCCTGAGCTGAAACGCAAAATTAAAAGGGAAAATCTGGCACCTGTAAAAAGTAACTTAACATTGTCTGGTAAGGTAAAGAAAAAGTGTGGAAGAAAACCTAGGCCTAAAGGACCTATATTACACTACTTAGATGTTTATGTTCAAAGTAAGGAAAGACCACTGTTGCAAACATGTGCTATAAACAATACATCAGAGGAAGGACTTGCTGATAAATGTGATATAACTTGCACTAAAAACTGTGAAGAATTACCCAAGATTGAAGAAAATGTGACCGATGGTGGTGCAATAGTAAAGGAGTTACCAATACTTTTACCTCCAAGTGGTAGTATTTCTAAAATTGAATTATGTAAAAGTGACACAAAAGAGGTCCAGTTAAAAAAAATAAAAAAAAGGAAGAAAAAAACAGTTACTTCTAAGAAAACTATTAGTAAACAGTTTGATAAAACCATTCAGACTATATTGGGTTACAGATGCCTTAATGGTGTTAATGAATTTCTTGTATTATTTAAGAATGGTACTAGTAATTGGGTAAATGAAAACATGGATGATTCAGCTTTGTTCACAAATATACAGTTGTTCTTTGAGCATTCAGATCAAGAGCAATCCATTATAAATCGGCTAGGTTTTACTTTAGCACAAAGTATTAAGAAAAGAACAGTGATGTCGGACTGCAATTCTTCTATTACTTCTGACACTGATGTAGAATCTGAGGATTGTGATGATGATGTTTTTTTCAAAACTTCTTTTTCCAAACAGCCTAACCATGAAAACGAACATTGCTCCAAACAAAATAGTGTTGATGTTTTATCTCCAGTTAAGTCAACAAAAACATTTCTTTGTCCAAGCGATGAGCAAATATCATGCAATTCTGATTTGCTTCTAACATCTGATTTAAACGAGCTTTGTCAAGGTGTTATGTCTTCAAAGCACTTAAAACTATATCCTTACGAAACAACAAAGGAAATTGTCTCAAAAAAAGATGGCGGATTTGTTCATGTTTACTTGAAACGTCTTAACAAAAAAATGTTTGATACAACAAGTAAGAAAACAGATGATCATTTTAACACAAAGACATGCGAGAAGTTAATTACTATTCTAGAAGACAGTGCTGTTGATGATAATTGTGATGTTGTTATTATCGCTGGTTTGGAAGATTTTTTTGCGTTAAATAATGTTTTTGATAAATTATTGAAGAACTCCTCATCCATTGAAGTAAAAAAATATGAACAAGATATCAGCCTACTAAGGTAAGGTTTTTAGTTTATTGTGTAGCTCATTTGAAAAAACTGTTTTCTTAAAATTGTTTTGGTTCTAGTAAATTTTGTGAATCTGTGGTATCTGCAAAAACATTTTCTGTAAATTTCCGGTAAATATTGCAAAAACTTAGTTTTGCCAAACATTTTCACAAATAATTGATACAGTATATATAAAACTGTGTGTATTTTTCTGCAATTCTTAATTGCAATTTATTAGTTTTCACAAACAACCGCAAAAATTATTCTCGTCAGGGTATAATATACATAGGTATTTTTTGTAAAGAGTTTACCTGGAAAATGTTTTACCAAAAGTAAAACATGCAACATTTTAACTGTTATAACACACATTTTTGTATAATGTAAACGCCACCATCTGGGCATTTATTAGAAGCCAAATGTTTATTTATTAGAGATGTGTGTTTAATAGACACTAAGTATTAGAGAATTTACAGTGTATAACATTGTCAATTCTATGTGTGAGAAAAATTGTATTTTTTGAAAATTTTGCAATTGTGGATGCTTTACAAGTGGAGAACTTTGGTGGGATGAAAATTTGATGGATTTGTCAGAAATCAACCAAGCTAAGTTCCCACTAAAATTCTTTTCTGATTATTATGTAAAACTAGGCGATAAGGCCTGTTAAAAAATCCACTTAAACAAAAAAGAAATAAAAAAGTTCCATCATTTAAATTTTGATGATGTCACCAATGACCCATCGATGCACAAAGATTTTTTTTTCTTTAAAAAAAATGAACACATCCACTATGCCTGTCAAAGACACAGCACATTATTATACAAGATATGTATTGCTTATGCTGATTTACAAATAAGAAAACAAGCTTGCATTTTTTTTAAGAAAGCTTTTTTGCTATCTGCCAAATTTAACTCCTTTTGTCTTATCCACCACATTAAATTCTGCCAATTTTAACAAATTTTATTTACAACAAATTTTTTTCCTGTCACATTTTTTTCCTGTCACATTTTGTTCCTGTCAAATTTTGTGTTCTTTATTTATTCAAACACACCTCTTCACAGTGTCATACCTGCTCTAAAAAGTTTATATATACTGTGTATATATATCAACAAAAATGCACTTTTTATGAACTTTTTTGCAGTGCCTTTTGTTTGCTGTAAACAACTATACCATGTCTTCTTAGAGTTTAACTTGTTTTTGTTATGTATATATTTTTTTATAAACCAAACAAATATAAGGGAGCAAGAAACAAACAATATAATTGTCAATCACACGTAGAAATAATTTTGCCACTATGTAATGTGATGTATTTTCTTTTAAAAAAGCCGTTATAATTACACATGTCTCAATATTTGATTTTCGACAATTAAATCCTTTTCCGAATTGATTACACATGCGAGTATGTGTGTGTGTAGGCACGAATGAATGAAATTTGAGCTTATTGTATCTTTTAAGTTGTTTATTTACGTTTTAGGTACTTAGTTCAGACAATTCGTAATTTTAATAAACCCATTGTCGCAGTCATTAAGAAGACGGCCATTGGTTTGCCAGCTTCACTGTTGTCCTTATTTGATATGGTCTTTGACGAAGTAAGTGTTTTGTAAATATAACCACAAGCATTGTGCCGCGCGTCCTTGCTTTTATTAGCAGCCATTAACTTTTTGTGAGATTTACGTAGAACTTTCTTAGTAAAAAAATTATCTTCTCTCTCTTCTCATTTTTTTCTCGGTTCAATAACAAACGTTCTCTTAGTTGTTCTTCCATGCTCCCTGACTTGTTTATTATTATTATCAACAGTAATTTTTACATAATGTATTTGTATTTTTCCAGAGAAGTACTGAAGCAGTAACCGGAACACCGACAAAGGGTAAGAAAAAGAAGAAGGGGTTAAAGACAACGTCAATCAAGTGCGCTGCAAATAGCACGGATGATAGCACAACGGACGACCAAGGCGCATCGGAGAACTATCAAAATTTTGTTTTCCCGCGACTTATGGGACTGACGGAAAGCAACGAAGCTCGCATCATGGGAGAACGTTGTCGTCCGGTCGTGAGCTCGATTGATCAAATTTTAGTGGACAGTTCTTATAACAACCGCGTTTTGTCGCAGCGGTTAAAGAATAGCGTACGTCACATGAAAAACAACAGTAGGATCGAATTGAAATGTCGTGGTCGTAGTCAATCTTTAAGTAATGAAGATGAAGGCAGCTCTAGCCCGTGCCAGAATACATTCAGTCAAGTCAATTCGAGTGAAGCAAGTCTTATTTCAAAATCGGAAGTAGCGACGCTGGAGGAAAAAGTGCGTAAAGAGAAAGAACTGACTAGGCAATGCATGAACGATTTAGCTTCATATTTAAAATCGATCGAATCGAACACCTTTGTTTAGCCGAATTAAATTTTGCGATTATTTTTTTCAAGAGGAAAGTAGCTACGCGATGACAAATCTTGTGAAATTTCCTTTATTTTTTGCAACCTGCGTGCGAAATTGTGTTCGCCTAATTAATTGTTCCAAATTTTAAATTTGATCATTATTCTGTTTATAATTGTTTATAGAAGTCATTTTTTTTTACATTTTATATATTTTTTTATTTATTGAATGTTTGAAGTGGCGTGGTCGCTTTTAGTTGGTTAGGAATTGATGCTTTTTATGCTTTCTTGTCTAGCTTGCCATGTTAATATTCTGCAGTTCTGGTTGTAAACAGAACTCTTAGGAACTGTTTTTTTAACGATTAACTTATGAATATATTAGGTAAGATTGTGATCAAAGAAAAGATTGTACATATTCGTTTTACACGAGTTTCCTGTTGTTAGCGGCTGCGTTTACTAAGTTACGTTAAATACCATAAAGCTTCTGTTTTCAATGCATATTATTTCGTTTGTATTGTTTATCAAAAGCTTGGTAAGTAGAACTTTCTTTTGCCGGTCACGCTTCACTGGCTACATGTAAACGTTAATGCGACTTCTTAGAAGAATGTGTATGCGGACTTTAGGCACGTCTTGTTCGAAAAGTATCATTTAAAACCATGACGTTTTCTTCACGTTTGCGCAGCAACTTCGTTCCCAGGTTTGCTTGCCTTTTCAACCACGCTATAGCGGGATCGATGGTAAACAAATCATAAATCGACTTGTAATCATTGTTTTTATCATTACAAAACGAATGTTTTAAAAACAACTTTTTCTACGAGCTTTTTTTCGTTTTCAGAATTTTAAATATTTTTATTCTTGAGAATATTCTTGCGTTTTCTGGTTCATACTACAAAAATTGTGCTGCAAACGTAGACGCAAACTCTTTGATATCTTGCGTCGACTTTATGCTTGCGTCGAAGGTGTAAATTAGCCCTTCTTTAAGAAATTTTTTCGGGAATAAACTTACGGGTTGCGTGTTTTAATACTTTAAGGGCAGAAATTTGCGCGGGCAAGAAATTTGCGCGAAGGATAAAAATCAAAAGAAATTTTACAGAAAAAACTTTCGCAAATTTTCCAAAATCTTCATTTTTGGGAACAAAAACTTTCGCGAATGACAATGAATTTAGTTCAAGGTGGACTTGAAATCAAGTTTGAAGTCATGATAAATGCGCGGTTAACAATGCTTCAAACAAGACTGACAACACGCTACTTAGAATTGGTTCACAATATATATACTGAATCTGTGGAAGAAAAACTGATGGGGGAAATTATTTTCAATTTTGTGATGACATTTCCTCCGTTAACTAGCATGCCCGCCACACCGTTGAAGAAAAACAAGAGAAAGAAAAAGTCAACTTCGGATCAAGATTCTGGAAATGGGAGTAGAGATATTCGTGAAATGTTTTTGAGCGGCAAAAAAAAGGAGAGTCCAGCAAGAAAATTGTATTGTTATCGAGTAATTCTTGGTATAAGAAAACAATCAAATATTATATATTCGTTGTCTTGAAATTTGAAATTTCTGATACGAAGATATTCAAACCCTTCCGTTTTTCGATTTTTAGCTCATTTCCCCACATTGAGTCGGGCTTTGGAACTATTTTTAGAGTTAGAGTTTTTTTAGAGCCATTTTTCGGGCTAATTATTTTTTTCGTTGTGATTCTATTATTTCTACCCTTGTCCTCGGAGTCCTCGTAATTTAAGAGTTTTCGGCTTTTAAAACTTGGAAAAAACTTTCGCGATTTTTAGAAAAGAGTTGATTTTTCGCGAAAATAACTTTCGCGAATTTCAGGTTAAATTTCTTACCGGGCAGAAATTTTCGCGAAAAGGGCCAAAATCGCGAAAATCGCGAAAATTTCTGCCCTTAAAGTAACATGAAAATTCGATTCGACCGCATTCGTTTGAGTGGAATCCCGCTTTTAGGGGAAAAAAGCAACGGAAAATTTAGGAACAATTCAATTCATTTTAGGGAGCCACTTTTATAATACACGCTCTCTTTTTTATAAGAAACACGCTTAAAAGAAACCCGAGGCTTAAAATTTGATAATATTAAGAAACTTAGCTTAGCTCAGTTTCTCAAGCTCCTCCAGATCATAAATTATTACAGAAAATATTATAGTGAGCTCTCAGCACTTTTAATTGATCAAATACAGCAGACAAAACTAGAACTATTAAGAAAGAAACAACCCTTCATTTCCAAAAGCGAAATGAATTATCAGAAAGCAATACTCATACTACTAACACAGCACTAGTATTCTCGTAGTTTCATGGAAACTAACACGGAACATGGAACTGCTCATTATTTCTTATGCATTTAAAATACGAATCTAAAAACATCACTGAATCAGCTTTTTACCGGACTTAAGGAATGTAAAACTGCAAACAAAGCTTTTGAACGTTGGTTGGATGTTCTGTACAGAGGGCTAATGACCTACTAACTTAAGAAACTGTTAAGAAACTTTTAGCCTCAAAATCAGAAAAAAAATAAGAAACTTGAGCCTCAGTAGCCAAAACTGGTTTCTTTTAAAAAAAAGCGTGTATACAAAGGGAAGATCCTTCGAAACTGTTTTTTTTAAGGAAACCTGGCATACTCTGGATACGTCATACTCTGGATACGTCATACTCTGGATACGTCACTGCCTGGTCTTCGTCAAAAAAAATATCAGCTTGTTACCCCTGCTAAAAGGATATATTTTTTCGCACATATAAAGCATATTTACAACACATCCTTAAAAAATGTCGCTCTCTAAGTCTCTTCGCCAAATTTTAATTGATGAACGACATGAAAACGAGATCACGTAATGTCCTCTTGTCAAGATTGTTGGTACAAATGTTTATTCTTCATCAGGTACGCTGCAACAAAGTCAACCGGATCTGCCGGCCTAAAAAAAGACAAAATAAGGCGGCATAAGCACAACTTTTTTTGTCAAAAATAGCATAACAAAGTTGCCTTTTTACTTACTTATATATCAACTTTATATCAATAATTTTTTATTTTCCTGAAAATTTTAGTAAAAATCTGTAGATTTCTCTCATTTTTTCAGCACTTAAAAAATTAACTAATTTTAATTGACCATTTCAACCTATAAATTCTCCGACGTTTCCCTGACATATGAAAGAAAGTTCTGATATTCCTGACTTTTTGACAGAGTGGCCACCCTGGTTTTAACATTGACAAGTTTTAAAATGTTTTCAGGCACGTGAAATTGAAACATGTGAAAACAAAGCCCGATATCTTTCGTCCACACATGCAAGAAAAATTTACAAGTTATTAAAAATAAACGTCAGGGTGTACACTCAATATCAACTCCTTATTTTTCTGACATTCCTGAAGACTTTTTTGACTAAAATCCCTGACATTTCCTACATTATTTCAGCTATTTTCTGCCGAAATTATGTAAATACTGTAAATTTAATTAAATTCATATTGATAGAACAGCCTGCAAAAATTCTTTGAGAAATATTCCAAAACTTAATCCTGACAATTATTCAAAGAATTATTCTTGATTGACCATTTAAACCAAATATTCCTAACTTTTTCCAGCACAAAATTGTGAGAACATCTTTCGATGAATGTTCTTTTTCTTACCTTTCTTTTGAGAGAGCTGTCAAAGCCTGTAGAAGAATAGGAACAACTGAGTGGTCAAGATACTGTCTTGTGGGTAAGGACTGCACATCGGTTTTTGCTTTAGGTTTATTTACAGCTTCTTTTTCTTCGCTAATGATTTTCTAAATTAAAAGCACTTTGGGTTACTTTGTGCAAGAAAAAAGGTTATGCCACAAGTATGGAGAGTAACCGGGTGCTTTAAGGGAAGGCAATGTTTAAAGTTAAATTTAAGATTTAGACAAAGATGCAATAAATATCTCATAAGAATAAAAGTTCAAAGTAGTGTAAAAATTGTTTTTCATGTAATTCACGTCCATGAAACAAGAGTAATAATCCAGTATACAATTTGACAATTTTGTTACTACCTTTATATTTTCTGTCAAGGCAGGCGTACTGACTGGCGGAGTACTTGGAGGTGGGGTGCTCACAAGCAGCGTATTCACAGTCTGTGGTGTACTGACTACAGGTGTGTCTTCAATTGTTGCAATCGGTTCATCTTTAACTTCGGCTGGTTCAGGTGTGGGCTGTACTAAAAAAATAATTTTTTTGTGCCTAATAGGAACCAGAATTCTTTAGGGTGGACTGCAGAAGTATAAAAACTACTGTAATATATAGTATCACCAAGTTATCACCATCTTGCATAAACAATAGAAGAAATGCCAATTAAAAAGAGAAAAGTATATACAATATAATTGTCGTGCCACAACAGAAACAAATTATGATGCAAACACATTTGAGATCCTGATCCATTGTGTAATAATTTGAAATGAGATATGCACACTGACACATCTCTTGAAAAACACATTGAAAAAGCTAACTTTTAACTTTTACTGACGCTCAGGCCTAAAAATCAAAATTAACCCAAAATTCATCATCGACATGGTATTCTAATCCCTAGAAAGTTACAGAAAATGCATTCCGTCTGTAACTGTTGACAGTAGTAAGACAAGTGGAAAATGGGTTTCAAAAACAGGGAATCACGTCTTTTGTGAATCTAATGAAACATGTATAATCAAAAATAAAAACGAGGAAATCTAAAAATCTAAATGTAGTGGTAGTGATCAAGAATAAAACATTGTTGCATTGTTAAATCACTTTAGAATCACTTGAGGGCAGATTAAATTACCTTGCCTTAGGTATAGTTATCATAGGGGTCAGAATGCCCCTATTTTTACCCCCCCCCCCATTATTAGGTTATTAGGAACCCTACACTTATTTTTAGAGTAACCCCACCTATTATTTTGAGGCAAAGGCAAAAATGTTTTTTGTGTCTTTTTGTAGCTGTCAGTGCATTTAACTAAATTGAAATTTTGAAGCCTTAAATTATATATATTAACCCTAATCGGTTCTGAGTATTTAGAACATATTATGACCGAGGAAAGGGGGATTCCCCCTCGTAAACTTTTAACAGGCTGGTCCATATTGAATCAAACTTGGCACACTTAAGTCCATCACGAAAGAAACAAAATAGCATCAATATATATTTGGTGATGTCAGCAATTTTTCTGTGACATCATCGTAAGCTTGAAATTTGTCAATATACCACTATTTGCTTAAAATTCAATTACTTACATTTTAGAGCGAATTTTTACATTCTGTTTAAAGTTTCTGATAGCTAAATAAAAGTTATTTAGCATATTTTCCAGTTCCAAAAATTGCCAGAAAATCCTTTCCCCCCAGGTCATCTGATTAATCATGTGACCAAAATTCTAAGTAAGATTCTCTTTGACGTGATAAAGTTGTCTTGGAAGTTTTAAGTCCTAAGGATAATCCTAACGAAAGTTAATATATTTTCCTGATTGAAAGAATTTCATAGAGATTTTTAGGGGTAAGTAATAGCCAATATCTACAGCTCTAAGAAGTATGGGACCTAAATATTTTGCATACAGGTGCCTAATAGATGCAGCACAGGAAAAAATATTATTAAAAAAAAGAGGCAGGGGCAGATTAAAGAAATATTTCCTTCTGTGGTAAAATAAAACTGTAATAGCAATCACTGATTGCTGACACTGCCAAAGGCAGTCTATTCAGCGCAGAATCAGTCTATTTCAGTTTGACTTTCACACTGACTGAAACATTAAAAAAAATGTATACACAATTTGTATATACAATTTCAAGAGAGCATTTTCTTGATTTGCACAAAATTTGATGAATAAGTTATGACAGTGTTGAAAATTCTTACAAAAGCTTTAGGGCAGTTTTGTAACAAAAAAAGTCATGTTTAGGATGTGTCAAAGCTTTTCTACGGTTGTGGCAAACTAAGTGTTGTTTGGGTCACATACTAAGTACAGCAATGTTTGGGTCTCATATTAAATACAGTGATGTCAGAGTTCAACATTATGCAAACATTTTTTGATTGCTACTTTTCGGGGAAAATTTATCTTACCTTCCTCAGCTGTTGCAACCTGCATTGGTTCTTCTGAAGACATTTTTTATTCTAAATTTAGGGAATAAAACAATGTTAATGGCAATAATGTAGCATATAATGTGAAAACATAACATTATGAACACACTATTATAATGTAGCATTGCTTTTTATAAGAATATTAAACAATTGTCAACCATGTGCAAAAATAACATTACGCCCAATTAACCTCCCATGAAAAAAACAAGTGAATTTCATATAAAGGAGCTTGAAAGGTTGTCTAGGAATTTGAATGTTTGCATATTGCTTCTTAGGATTTTGGACTTAGAAGTATCACTAATTATCCATGACATCATTAAAGTAGTTCTGAGTTTGTATTTACCAGTTTTGGCAAGGCACATAAGGTTAAAAATGTTTTTACTCATTTATTTTGGCGATTGAACATTGTACAAAAAAATTAATATTTAGTTACTATTTTGCTCAATATAGCAATATTATTTATTGGTTTTAGAGCTAGTTGATGATGTCATATAATCATTCACAATGCACTTTACTTGTTATCAAGTTAGCTGTAGCTGTTTGGAGATATATACTTGACAATGTTTACAAAAGTTTATAAACGTTTGTAGATTTTTGTACACGAGTACGCATTCTTATACAGTATATGGGAAAAAAAGCAAACCAATAGGGAAAAATGGTTATTACAATATATAGTTTTTCGGATCAACTATCCTCATAAAAAAAGGTTCATTAATGTTCAGCAAAAATTATTTTTTTTATAGATTTTTTAATTATTTAACCACTGTTGTGTGGTCTGTTATTTTTTTCTACATAAGGAATGCGTGCAAATGTATGCCTATTGTTCCGTCTTACCAAGTCGATTATAGATAGATTCCTCTGTTTACATTTTCGGCGGTAAGCTCTTTTGGCTCTGGCATCTGCGTGGCAGGAAAAAAGATAGGAGCATTAGGTGAAGTAAGGTTATTTTTAGTCAATTTCTTTACATGTGAGTATTGTTAGGACTTTCTGATAAATCAGAAGGGCTACACTCCAGAATAGTTGAAAACCCCAACAATATTTCCGTAATAATAAATCCTATATTAGACCTTAGTATCTTTTTTTCTGCTACGCAAATGCCACAACCACTGAAAAGTAAACAAATACGTCACAATGGAATTTATCTATAGTGATATATAAAAAATCATTCAAACTTTTCAATACATATATTTGCAATGATTCAGTGAATATACATGACATAAAACAAAGATAAGCAAATCAGTTCTTATCGCTGTAATAAACTAATGGTATTTTCGCCACTGGTGCTTCTTCATAATTGGTGAAAAATTGTATTTGATGGCATATTGTTGAGCCATAACAGCCACAGCCATGATCCAAAAAGGCTTCATACCAACTTTTGGTACATGCACAAACCTCTGAGACCAACGACTCGTCCAGTGCATGTAACGTTGAGCCAAGGATGCTGGAGTCAAATTTCGTGTCAAGAATGAACCTAGATTGCGTACTTTAGCATCTCCAAGAGCTTCTATTTTAGCCGGATCACTACTCCATCGAATATTGTCAGTCATATTGATGTTATTCTAAATTCTAACCAAATATAAGTCAGTTGAATATTGTACTGAAAAACGCACCAACACCTGACCTGTTGTGGAGCGTGCGACACAGAAAAAGGTCCCTGTAATCTGGTTCATAATGCCGGACAATATCGGATATATTCCGATTATACCGGGTCGTAACTGAGCCTTTTGATGGCATGCATTTAATATTTTTTCGTTATTGCACGCAACTAATTTTCTGTCAGACATTCTGTTATCAATCGCTCGTATTTTGCTAAGAGGAGAAATAAAATTTTCACAACTACAAGTCTCGCAAATTTCGCGTCATTTCGGAGAAGTTCATGCTTCAGTATACTCTAGGACCGAGATTTTCGTAGAATATTCTTTATTCGTAAAATCTGCGGTTAGGAGAGTTTTGTAACACCCCAGAAGATTGCTTTTGTAAATGCCTCAGCTGTTAACGTCAGCTTCAATAGATCTGGGTAAAATCCGAAACCCTGGTAAAACTGATCTAATTATCACAATCATATTCCTATATTTGCGCGAAAATATATTACTGTAGTTTATATTATATAAAAGAAAACGCATTCAAATTCTGTCGAAAACACAACCTCGTATCCAGGAACACTTATCTAAATGTGACCCATATCGGAAATGATACAAGATGCCAGAGTAACGAGATTGCTCAAAATTCAGTTTTTTACTTTGTTTATTCTTCCTTGTTTATTTTTTGGTGGGATGGGGGGATAGGGTGTAAACCAACTTCGTCCCCAGGGCACCTTGTATCTTTTCTGACCCTGGGGGACGGCGATACGTATCTGTGACGTAAAACGCCGAGCTCGCTTAGCTCTGCAAGGTTATATATAAAACTTTGGTTAATTGAGACAAATCTCATTAAATATTACACACAGAAAAACTGTGTATTGTAGGGTCACGTGACGAGGCTTCCTCCAGGGCCATGTTCGTATCGCCGTCCCAGGGTCAGAAAAGATACAAGGTGCCCTGGGGACGAGGTTGGGTGTAAACAAAAGCGTCGCTATCCACGACTGGTAGTCCTGTAGTAGAGAGTTCGCTTCAAGTGCAAAAGGTCGTGGGTTCAAACACCGGCCGAGTCATGCCAGAGACTATAACAATGTGAATCTATCCTTTCTGCTTAGCGTTCAGCACAAAAATAGGATTGATATCTTAGGCGATTGTCTAGTTTGAGTGATTGCTGTGTTTTTACGGCTTTGGTAGAGCTTAAATATGAGCTTTGAATGCATTAGGACCCTATTCGCAGGACCCTTGTTGATAGCAGTACCAATAGGAACTGAAGAGGCTATCCTGGGTAAATAACTTTAATAATAGTAATAATAGCAGTGGTTCAAGGCAGATTGAACAAGTTTTCATTTATAACGACAAATTGCACGCATACTAGCATAGCTCATTCGTCTAAAGAGCGCTACATGAACTTTTTATCAGTGCATTTTATTATGAAATTCTTGTATTAAAATACAGGGAACCAACTAGAAGGACATTGAATAGCAACATGAATACAACCAACTGCTTCTCATCTAAAGTTTTCATAGAACTTTGCAAATAAAACACTTTTAAAATCTTCACACGTTTTATTTTTGTCTGACAAAATATATTCTCATAAAACAAGCTTTTTTATAGGAATACCAAATTTCTAACCAGGCTGGCCATTATTCTTATCTCTCTATTGTTTTAAACCAGTTTTTAACCTGAAATCCTAGCCTGATATTTGTTTAAAGCATATCCTTATGAAAAAAAGCGTGTAGTTAGTCTTTTCTAAGAAACAAGTGCAGCGCAACGTAAACTTTCGTCCCCTTATTACGGGGTGACTTCATCAACAAGGAAAAATGCCCTGGGAACAAGGTTGTGCAACATACAATGCAAATTAAAATAATGGTGCAAAAAACAAGCAAACAAAAAAACTCCACTCGTATTTTTATCCATTTCTTCCATTACTTAAAAATACATTTATTTTAGCAGTATTCAAATACACGATAGACTCATATTGCTTCCTGGTGTGACTTGAAACATTCAACTTGAATCGTTGGTACAATACCCTTCACACGTTTAACGAGTTCCGCAAGTTCGCCCAACGAGTAAATAAATTTTTCACTCTCCTCCATACCCAAATCCGCAACTCCCACGTCTTGCTTTTCGAGTGACATAATAACATTTATAAACCTGACGTCGCCCTGATGGTAAAATTTTTGGAATTTGGCGAAAACATCGTCTTTTATCTTTTGTTCACTGATGATCAGAAGAATTTTTACTTTGGATAAAGAACCATACTTCTCCGTCGTGAACGAATTAAACATGAATTCTAATGCGTGTGGGAAGTGAACACCTTTCGTTCGCGCCAAACCAGATAAAACAGCATTAACTTCAGCAGGAGAGTCGTATCTGCGAAATCTTTTTCCCACAACTTTGGAAGCAAACGTAACAATACCAAATTTAGTGGTCGGAGTATTTCGCAAACGATTGATGAAACCTCCGACGAAGGATAGAACGTTTGACCACAGCTTGTCAGGAACAGTAGAAGAAGATTGAATAGCTATAGCAATATCCTTTCCAGGGATGGAACATTCACCTATGAAAAAATACGAAAGTATCAGCACCTCCATTCTTTTTTCTTCATATTCAACCTAGAAGCAGCCTGATTCCTAATCCTCCACAACTTAATCTTCAAATATGAGATTTTGACGGACAATCGATGGCTGCAACCGGGCTAATGGCTGAGCCATTTAATTTTATTGTTACAAGGGAGTTAAACACTACACTCTGCTGCCAGAAAAACTTTTTCACAATTATAAATAGAAAATATTTAACCTGCTAAAAGAGTGGAAATGCAACAACCATCTTCAAAATTTGTATCGCCTGAGTTTAAGGTTAACAACCTAGTTATCAGGGATTTTACCCCTTATGTTGAAGTAACCTTCAGTAAGACAATTTAATCAACAAACAAGCAACTTTTTTCGTCTTCTAAACAAATATAAAATATACATACCTCTTAAAATGGTAGCAGCTAATTTTTGTCTCGCGTTATCCAATTTAACAGCGTTGTCAAATTCCAGCATGTTGTTTTCCTTTTTCGCTGATGCTAGAGCTAAAAGCTCAGTTTTATCAAAACCTCCAATTCCAACAGCTACACTTTCTATTCCACCTCTATGCAAGTCGAGCGATGCTTGACGTAGCAACACAAAACCTTCTTGATTATTCAAACTCGATGTACGACCTGTGATAATCGAGACAAGAAGCTTTCTACGCGCTACAGATGACTTCTCACTGAATATCCTCGATGCAAACTTTATCGCTTTGTCTGTTTTTCTCACGGCACTCGTTGATCTCGATAGATTGTTAATAGTAGCGATAGCTGCCGAATTTGGATAAGCGAGAGAAATAACAGAGTTTACGGAATTGCTAAACGTGATCAACCCGAATCGTACATCGTCGCCAGATTGAACAAAATCTTTATGAAACTTCACAAGGAATTGACGAATATTATCGAACTGCGTTAAACTCTGGCTCTGTGACGTGTCGACAAGCAGTATAATATCCATAGCTCGAAGAACTGGAAATGAAAGAACGGATAATCAAATTCGTACACCACTTTAGGAGTGACTCACGAATTGAAAAGTGCACGCTTATCGTCAATACAGTTTTAAATATTTCATTCGTAAAACACCGATTTTTTAAAGAATACAAAGTTTTGAACTGATATCTCTCCGCGTCACAAAAGCGAATGTTCGACTTCAGGGACTGCCTGCGATTTCAGGGACTGAAATATTACGTTTTTTTATATTGACGTTTAGGGCAGGAAGGTAGGGGGTAAATTCTAAATGTTGACTTGACGTCAAGCGTATACTTTTTGATTTCTAAGTGTCCCTTTAAACGTACATACTAATTTTCGCGGCCAAAAACATTTTGCGTGTTTAGAAAATTTCAAAGGTTTTCTTTTTCAAAGCCAATGGGCGCTAAAATAGCATTTTACACAAAACCGAACAGAATTCACACAAAAGCAACCACAAAAAAAAACTCCACAAAAAACAACAACAACAAATAAAAGCAACTAAGAAATCACACGTGATCTCACCAGGTGACTCGCAATGCATTTTGTTGATCGTTCCAGTTTGCTCGGTTACTTGCGTGTCTGAACATAAGTTGCACTTATCCTGTCCCGGTAATGCTTGGTAGGTTCCAATGGGGCAAGGTAAACAAAAACCGGCATAGCCATATGAACCAGCCGTGCATGGCACTAAAAAAAATGTTAAGTGATTTAAAAACTACAACGAAAGCCACTATCACTAGGGTTCTCAACCTCGTTTCCAGGACATTTTGTTTTTTACTATCCCGGTAAAGACCTTGGTTGTAACGATTCAACATCAAATTGAAAAATATTTGCTGCAGTTTTAAACATATTAGAATCACAATCCTTACCGCAAGTAAATCCATTGTTATGTAATTTAGATCCAGTTGGACATTTGTCACCGTTAAAACCAAGTACCATTGTTTTCTCCATCTCGGCCGCCGTAACTTTTCCTTTTGTATCAACAAACCCTGACACAAGCCTTTGCACGCCTTCAGAAAGCGACTGCCGTTTCTTTGACACACTTCGTATTAACTTCACGTCGTTCAATCCGTACGAGTTATCGTTAGATTTATCTTCAAGCTTTACTTCAAATTTTACGTCAGCCGAACCAACAGCTTGCATATCAACGTGAACACTTTGTTGTACAGATAGTTTTGAGTCCTTGATGATCTTTTCTGTGTATTCCGTTCTGTTAACTTTATCGATGCGACCCAGACCCAAGTCAAACTCAACAGACACTTCTTGGTGTGGAACATCACCTCGTAAGACATCCAGTCGAGCTTTCCGACTTGTAGTGGAGCCATATTGATTAATAGCCACGCAATAATAGAAACCACTGTTGCTTGCGGTTGGTGAAGCGATCCTCAGAACGCATTTAGTAGAGTGTAGTTTCAAAGATTGTGATTGGCTGCTATACGACTGATAATACCACGTGATTTTGGCTTGCGGATCGGCAGTTACGTTACACTCGAAAAAGGGAGAAATCTTGCTCGCAACCGTGCTTAGATAGACAAAATCTTCCGGTTGCGATACGATCACGGGTTTCTTGCGAAGAACGATGAAGGTATCATCGGATCGATTGCGGCCAGCTAGATTCCACACCTCGCATCTGTATTTACCAAACGCTGACGTATGCATAAATATTTTTAATTTCGGCTGCGTCTCAAACAACAGTGTTTTGTTATCAAATTTCCATATGTATGAAATTGGAAGTGGGCTTGTCGCTTTACATTCTAGTTCAACAATATCACCGACGAAGGAGATCACTTGGGTGGGTGATGTAAGTCGCACTTGGGGAACGCGGGAGCAAAAGTGCGTCATATCTTTAAGGGCTCCCAAAACGTTTTCTAATTTTTTATTTAGCCTTTGTAAAGCTTCTAGTGAGGTGTGAGTCTTAAAAAGTGTAGCGTAATTTACCATAAAATCTTCGATTAGTTTCACGTACTGCGAGCGAGTCCCTTTAAACATGGATGGCAACTCTTTGAGGTTTTCCAGGGCCGTTTCGACGCAGTCATTTGCATCCAAGCAAGCCGTGAAATTACTACTCTGTGTGTACAGCTCCATATCTAGTTGCCATTTTTGTACCACATTTTCAGCCGAGTACTCCTTAAGCTCTGCAACGCCCTCCGCATGCGTCTCCCGAAGCCATTCCAGCTGCTTTTTCACTAGGGGATCCGTTTCCCGAGATTGAAGATTAGTAATTACTTTGTTAGATTCTCCCAAAGAATGCTTTAGCTCCTTTTCTCGCTGCAAATTCAACGCAACCGATTTCGTTAGTTCTTTAATTAAATGAGAGAGGTAGCTAAATATTGTCTTGGAACTTAAGCATACGGCGTCCGAGTCCTTTACATCTTTTCCCACACTGGTTGCGAAATAAAAGTCATTGTGGTGACCCAACGGACTAGAAGATATACTTTCAACGATCGATCGCCGACGCCTTTTGGTTTTACCACTGCATAGATACTGTTGAATGATCTTACGAACGCCATTTTGAATTGATATATCTTGGTCATGAAATGTAAACAAAAACTCGGCAAGTATCTTTCCTGTTTTTCCGCCCTTTACATAAAACTCGAACAGCAGATTCTCAGCAATTGGTGTCGAAGTTTTAAAAGAGTAATAAGTGAATTCGACAGCTTTGTCCTTTGCAGCTGTAGCTTGGTATATTCCTAATAAACATTTCTCAAAACTTAAAGTTAAATCAATATTGTCAATAGTTAGTTGAGCAAACTTAGCTTCCAGTTTCGCTTCCTTCAGTAGTGCTTCCTTGCGTTCGTATTTTCGTTGCGCTTCGGCAGCGACGCTTTTTGCCTTCTCCATTAATATAAATTGCTCTTGCATTTTAATCTCGAAGAAATTCAATTTAAACCATGTATCATTGTATACCCCTGCCTTCTTCAATTCCCTCGTTCTAACGGTATCACGATTTCTTTTGCATTCATTATTCTTTTGCGTGCACACAGGGTCAATAATCGGGACGCATGTTGAATTACTTACAGGGCACGGATACGGGACACCGTAATCGGAAAGAACTAAACGCTGCACTGGAAAGCAATCTGAAACGGTGAAAAGCTTTGTTCTTGTGTTATATTTCTTTAAAACACACGGTTGTTGATAATTGATCACTTGCTTGAACACCTCGTAAGATTCATCGCATGAAGAAAATAGGCTGGCAAAATAACCAACTGCAGTACCTACTACTGATCCAATAGCGGTTCCAATACCTGGGATTATAGACCCGACTAAGCCTCCTACGCCTGCCCCAGTAGCCATTAACGAATTCTTCAACTTAGCTTGCCCACCTTTCCGACATGTTCCCGTATAAATCGGGATAAAATTATGCTTAGTCATCGCACAATCAGTTTTAAAAGGCTCCTCCACGGTGGTGCGAGTTTTGACTTGCTTTTGGTCGCAACGCAGCTCATTGGCGATTACAAATTGTTTATCTTGACACATATCGTACAGAGACATGGTGAAGCAAACTTCCGAACATTTTTCGTACATGCACGTCTCGTTCAGTCGCTTCTCGAGCTTTTTAATAAAATCACCGACAAAATATTCGCGGAACGACTTCAAGGTCTTCGTGTAGTTCAAGTTATATTGGAGGTACTGAGCTGTCGCCAAGCGTCGTTCTCTGTTCTTAGCATCTGCATCAGCTTTTAGCTTCGATACTTCAGCTTTGTTTTTTTCGATCAACGTATTAGATTGAGAGAGTTTAAAACGAGTCTCGTTTATCCTTCTGATTGTTCGTAAAGCAATGTTTTTGATCATAGTATTAGCGAGTGTTTCCATTTTGCTCGCTAACTTAGAAGAGGCGCTCGCTTGTCCTTCATACGTAAACTTTATCGTGTTCCATGTTATCGATGCACTAAAATCTGCTTTAGCTTTGATGTCAAATACAATATCTTGCGCGATTGAGACGTTTTTTAATGTGTAGCTAATCATTTTGTTGTCGATTCGTACAAGAACCTCAAACAGCTGATCAAACATAGCTACTGTTGCTGGCAGCTCGATTACAAACTTATCTGACGTCTTCGATACCTCCATTTTAACTTTCGTGCCACTTTTAACTTGAACGTAAGACCCCAACTGTTTAGGGGCTTTACTTACCGTGTCTATATAAGTATACTCGGACAGTTTGGAACGACTTGTATTCCAACATTCACTACAGGAAGACTGATCTCGCTTTAAATCATATACAGACACGACTCCGTTATCAAAACAAAGGTTGAAAACACAAACTTTCCCGACGTAACTCACAGATAGACCGTCAAACCTTTCTTGCATCGCGGCAAGTTTAGGGACTGCTTGCAACATCAACAGACGATTCATTGTCCGTCGCAAGTTTAAAACCTGCATATCCACTCGTCTTATAACAAACGGGTTAACTTCAATGCTATGTACAGCATCCTTTAACGCCACCAAGGAATCTATAAAAGTAGCGACGTATTGTTTAGCGCTGGTTAAAGCAACAAAAACGTCTTTATATTTAGGATCAGCGATCGACACCACTAATGTTCCTTTCTGCAACAACATCGAAAAGGTTGCTGAAGCTTTCGTCAGTCCACCAAGTTCCAACATATACTTTGCAGCTAACGGTCTCATTGCAAACTGGATGCCTCTAATCTGCGCTGATATCGAATTTGCTAGAAATCTCAGCATTAACTTTATGCGGGGCAGGTTCTCTACCAATATCACGTGACCTTTTATGACGTCATAATATAGGCGGGCTTGAACCTTTGCGTTTTGGATATTTAAATCTGGATAGATTCTCAACACGCTGGTTTCGTAGTCTATGTTTAGTTTGGTTGCCAACATGGATAGGTATATTCCTTTCGTAGAACACAGCATGCAGGATGGGTGAAGAGTTCCTGAAACAACAATAAAGAAAACGTGTATGGCTTCAACAACAAAAAAATGAATCAAATCTTTTATAAATAGTCAACACAACAGGACAAATAGAGGAAAATTCCTTTCTTTTTTGTTGAAAAATGGCATCGTCGCTCCCGGTGTAAGAAAGTAGAAAGCATACCTCCAAATTGTACATAAGAAGACACCTTCGCAGATGGATAGACTAGGTTTAACTTCTTTCCGTGTACATTTATTGCCAGCTTGCCAGAAAGCTCTCCACGGAGGAGCATATTGTGTTCCATGTTAAAGCGTTCGGTAACAAACTAAAAATAAAGAAAGAGGTTGGAAGAGAATGTTGAGAGCTTCACATCATCGAGAGAAAAAAAACATGAAGAAAAACATGGTAGCCACAAAAACTCCAGAAATAGCATGTCTATTATGAAATCAAAATATTGGGCGTTTAGGCAAATATAAGATTATACGGGGACGTTTACTTTATTTTTGCAAAAGAACTCCAAGCGAAAATTGGCGAAGGGGCGGGCAGTTTGCAAGTCTATCATAATTGTTGCGTTGGCGAACACTTATATACTTTTACAGAACAGACTTTTTCTGGAGTGTAGGATAGTTCTTTGAACAAAAATATACATACAGATTCCATATTAGCAGGAGTTGAAAAGACTTCACCGTTGAAAGCCAAGTTAGAGTTGTCCGTATTGAGATTGATGAAAGCTTTCAGCCAGACTTTAGCTTGAACACACAGTTGCATCTCTTTCCCCGTGACTCCGTTCCAAAAACGCATACATGAATCTTCTATGACACTCTTGTTGCTGAACCCTAGTCCCTTTATTTTTATACGAATTGAGGATAGTCCGTGAGAGGGTGACAGAGACTTATCCACTGGAAGTGAGATGTACGAGATTTGTTTACATAAATCCACAACGACGCATGTTGGGTGGGATGAATCAATGACGTATTCCTGAGTTGCCATAGCTATATTCACAGGCGCATGCGTAACAAGGACCGAAGATGTTCCCGAGATGATTGACGGTATATGCTTACAAACGATCAAGTCTCTCATTCTGGGCTTTTGAATCAACAAAGATTGCACGTCATTTACGTGGAAGCCATTATGGTCAGTCGTTAAATCGTATGTGATCCACCATGGATTCATAGACATCACAGACTTGTAAAAAAATCGAAGGAATTGATTTCTTTTAAGGAGAAATTCATGATCTAATTCGGACTTGATCGCATTCGTGCACGTTTTACCCGAGGCGCAACTTGTGCGTCCGCTAATCAGCATATCTTGTGTCTCCTTGGCAACTGTCAAAACACCGCTGCTATGAAATTTCTTAATACCTTCGTTGGCAAGGAAACTAACACCGGTTAACGATAGAGGTAGTGATATGGATCCGGTCGATACGCTTACATAACCGGTCGTTCCAAAAACTTCCCAGCGACAGCTTGAAGAAAGTTTAATATTATCAGGACCGGGACATTTATCGACGTGAAGATCGTGACAGTTGTCCTTCATAAAGTTGTCGCCTGAAAAATAATTTCTTACTTTAAAGGGAAGAAGTGTTCGCGACTCAATAAATCGCGAAATCAAGGAAAACAACTTTCGCGAATGCTCCATTTTAGAATTCCTCGCGATATATGACTTTGGCAAGTGATCACTTTTAAGGAAAAAACTTTCGAGAATTAATCGCGGAAAATAACTTTCCGGATTGTTCCCTTTCGACAAAATTTCGCGATAAATAACTTTCGCGAGTGATTATTTCAATTATTTTTTGCGAGAATTAATTTTCGCGATACACACAGGTGTTATGTTCAAGGAAGTATTGAAGTAGCATGTAAACAATAAAATGTAATAACGGTAAAAATCACATAAAAAAATTCTAGAGTAAAAAAATTTCGCGAGAATTAACTTTCGCGGATACAACCTCTTTCCAGGGCTTTTTGTCTCTTATCTGGCGCTCGCTTATTAACAGATATGCAAAAGACAACTAGTCCCCGGATCGAGGTTCTCGAATAGCTTATTTCAATATATTTAAACGGCAAAAACTTTCGGGATGAAGCTTTCTTTTACGATTTAGACGAAAAATCGCAAAACTTTTTTCCTTTCAAGTAATAAAAAGTAGTTATTTAAGAGTGATGTTTTTAATTGTGCGGAGAATCCGAAGTACTTTCAAACTGGAAAGAAAATCGTAAATGTATCGAAGCATTCGTTGGCAACAATCCACCATTGCCATGCAACAAAAACGCTAACAATATCTTTTCATAAAATAATACACGCCGGTAATTTATCAAAACAAAATCGCAACGCTAGAATAACTGAAGGTATGGATTAAGTACAGGCTGGCCACAGGTAACTAAGAAGCTCTCTTTAACGTCTGAAATCAATCAAAGATCAAATCACAGTCTAAAATCATGACTCGAGACTCTAATTCGAAAGCTGGTCTAACAGTGCCGTAACCGCCGGGGGGGCCAGGGGGGCAAAAAAAAGAAAGAAAGAAAGAGAGAAATAAATAAATAAATAAATAAAAGAAAGGAAGAGAGAAAGAGAGCCAGAGAAAAAGAGAAAAAGAGAGAGAGCCAGAGAGACAGAGAGAAATGAAAAACATAAAACAGATGTTCTACTCATGGTTAAAATCGCTGAATGTTTTAAGGGGTCTAGCAGCACATTTTAAAAAGTCCAAATGCGATGTAAATTTTCTAAAAAGTGGCAGCACCCTTAAAACTTCTAGTGTTCTTATCATTTTTTATATTATTGTAGTCGTGTAATGTAAATATGTATCTCTTTCTATCTTTTGGTGTCTGATTGAAATTTTTATCTAAATTTTGATGCCAATTAAACAATGCAGCTTTTCTAAATTACAAAAATATCGAAACATTCATTTTTTTTTTTAACATTGAACCATGAGATCGTTGACGTCTGGAAGTGCATTTTCCGCCAATCTAGAAATGTAAATTTTAAAAATTTGCCACTCGGCGCCCACCATGGGGGCGGCTCGGGTAGCCACTATATAAAGCGAAATTCATATATCTCATTTTTCAATATAGGGCCCCCCCCCCAATATGAAAATTGTGGTTACGGCACTGTCTAATGAATGGATTTGTCGTTAACAACATCCCGCAAGCAGACTATTAAAAAAACCCGTAAAGTGTAAACCAAGCACAATAGCAGACGGCTAATAAAGTTTCAATACACAATAAAGAAGTGGTTTAACATACCTGGAATAGACGAAAGTCGATTATTGGTCACACTCTCTAAGGCATAAATCACACCGTCACGTGGTTGGACAAAGCTAAAACTGTCCGCACCAGATAGTACGTACTTGATTCGAATTAAACCCTTGCGCTTCGGTGTGACTTTAAAAGTGACTTCATCACGAGGAGCTACAATCTGCAGTGTGTTACTTGGAGTAAACACAACAGAATCAGGAAGTTCCGTATCCAAAGTAATTGTTAACTGAATATCGGGTTTGGCTTTGATCACAAGCTCGTCAGATTCTATTGCTACCTGCATTTGCGGGAACTCAGGAACTTTCAGTTCTCCAATTTGACATTGGTCACCAACGTACCCCGTATTGGTACAATCGCAAGAGTACTTGGTATTCGAGATCACTTGGCACGAACCTTTGTGTTGGCAAGGGTTGGGTGTACACAGGCGAATTTCTAAATGGAATAAATAATTTGAATCATCCAGATTGTCCCGTTCTGTCAAAACTGTATTAAACTTTACAAAAAGTTGCTTAAGGTTGCTTATTGTAGGTGGAATAATTCTCCAAGATTTTCAAAACCGTGACCAAAAAATTATCAGTTGTTCGATTTCACGTCAAATGTACATCTAATACCTAAACTAAACAATTATTCAGTCCAAAATCAGGAAAAAGAGGGTTGCTTTATAAATTCCCTAAGTATGAACAATTATCTTAGTGAACGCGAAAAGAAGCTTATCAAAATAATACGTTTTGGAAACTGAAGTCCCAATTGTTGCTTGTTCATCTGATATTGCTTTTATCAAAGTTGCTTAGAACTTTTGCAGATTTTTGTACAGTTGCTTATGTGTGTGGAAAATATAAAAACATTGACGTGTACGTTAATGACTTTTATTTTAACAAAAGCCAACAAATGAAAACACGTGCAATTTAGGACTCTATTAAGACATATAACGGCATATCAATCTAATTTTTGTTGTTGTTGCAATTACGACAATCAGCAAAATGTCAGCAAAAAAAAATTATACACACAGATCCCGGGTAAAAGAAGAAAAACATAAACATTTTTCGCATACCCTTGCATGTTGAATTCAATCTCCATTTTGTAATTCCTGCATTGATATCACAATCAATGGTGTTCTTTCCCTTCAAGTCATACCCTTGCTTGCATTTAACGATGCATTTCGAGCGATACTCTTCTATGCAGGGTAGAATAAGCACTCCATTCACTGGTGGCTTAGCAGCTGGACATTGCATAGCTGTAACGTAAATACAAAGCTTGGAGGTTTATACCTTCTGTAAGAAACTAACTGTACAAAATAAGAAGGTCCGAATCAGAATACGGCAGAAATATTATTAGAATCATAATTGTCCATTTTAATTTTATCGTACATGTTCCATATATTTCTCCAGATACAACATCTAGAATATCCACAAAAAATATCGCTTGAAGAAAAGAGAATGAATAACAAAATGATAATCAATTAAAGAAGAGTGAGAAGAAAAGCACAGGACCTTTGAAAATCTCAGGGGGAAATATATAATAAAATAGACGAGGGGACCTTAAACTGAATGGCTCAGCATGACGCCCAACAGGTTTTTACTGAAGTGTCAGAAGACATTTTAGTCGATTTAAGAACCTTAAACTGAATGGCTCAGCATGACGCCCAACAGGTTTTTACTGAAGTGTCAGAAGACATTTTAGTCGATTTAAGAACCTTAAACTGAATGGCTCAGCATGACGCCCAACAGGTTTTTACTGAAGTGTCAGAAGTCATTTTAGTCGATTTAAGAACCTTAAACTGAATGGCTCAGCATGACGCCCAACAGGTTTTTACTGAAGTGTCAGAAGTCATTTTCGTCGATTTAAGAACCTTAAACTGAATGGCTCAGCATGACGCCCAACAGGTTTTTACTGAAGTGTCAGAAGACATTTTAGTCGATTTAAGAACCTTAAACTGAATGGCTCAGCATGACGCCCAACAGGTTTTTACTGAAGTGTCAGAAGACATTTTAGTCGATTTAAGTTAGTTTTTTTATTTTTACTACTGCAAAATTGAGTTTAAATAAGGAAATAATGGTCACACACAAATATCAAATATCAGCATAAACAATAAAAGAATGACAATTTTGGACTCACATGAAAACCTTATTTACGGTTAATTTAGAGGGTAGTTAAGGCCTATTGGCTAGCAGCATAAGTTTTCTCAAATATGAAATCAAATAAATTTTGTAAAAAATCTTCTGTTTTCGGGTTATAGTTCATCTATTAAAAGAAACAATTAAAATGTGAACAACCCGTTTTTAGCTAATTTTGGCCCGTTTTAGGTTCGTTGCCTAGCAACCAGCGTTTCCCCACATACAGGACTAAATGAAATTTGTAGAAAATTATCTGTGGTATGTACTGTATTTTGAACCATTTATAAAAAAAGTAATTTTAAGAGAAAAATTAAAAAACTATTTAAACTAAATAAACTATTTTGGGGCCAAATTTTGTAGTTTTTTTTGCCAAAAATGGCCCCAAACATCCAGGAAAGCCACTTACTAGCATTAATTAATCAGTAAATTTGTGAAAAAGATCAGAAAAAATGAGCGGGTCTAGAGAAAAACTGCGACGTACGGACAGACAGACCCTAATTCATAGGTCACTTCGCTATCGCGTGTGGACAATAAATAAATCGAATCCGAAGTTAATGACGTTAACCTTATGTTGTGGAGCTTAAAAACTTTTAAAAAAACTTTTGAAAAGGCTTTTCTCATTCTTGAGATGTCCAAATTTAAAAGTTTACTCGAGATCTTCATGATCTTCAAAGAAAAGTTCCGTGGCCATACTCACCAATACATTTCGGTTCACCACTCGTCCATCTGGACTTCTGCAAACAGGTTCTCATACCAACACCTTGCAATTCAAAGCCCACATTGCAACCAAAGTAACAACGATCGCCCACATAGAAACCTGTGCAATTCACTGACCCATGGTGAGGTGCGTATAAAGTTTTGCAAGGAAGACCTAAAGGTAAAGCATATTCTCAATTGACAGAGTATGCATGAAAATACAGGGATTCTCATTACCTGATAGAAGATAGTGAACAACACTTTGACCACATATCTAACGATATTATGTTTTTCAATATATGCTTCGCCTTAGTGAAGACAATTTATTAGAAAAGTGTTTAAAAAAAATCCCTAATATGGTGTTTCTACTTTTTGTGCTTGCAATTATTTTGAGATCAGAAGAAAAATTTAAATTCCCGCCAAAATCACTTTAAAATACGATTGGTTGTTTCAGAAAAAAGAAACCAATCAAATGTTAACCAGACATAAAACATGAAACAAAAAACAAGAATTCATTTTACCAATGCATGTGTTACCATCCGCGTCTAAGATAAAACCAGGTCTGCAACGACATTTAAATGAACCAGGATTATTTTCACAAATGTGTTCACAGGTGTGTAAGTTTTCTTTGCATTCGTCAATATCTGAAAAAATAGGAAAAACAATTTTCCGAGAGCTCAGAAAACAACACCTAAGTAACAAATCAATTGCCTCGCCTATTCCAGTCGTTTTTAACAGGGTTTACACCGCTGATTTGTTAGATGAACATATTCTAAGAATATCAAACAAGTCGCAATCCTTGAAATTATTATTTTGGCTAATAATGTGAAACAACATTGCTACTGATTTTTGCACCAATTAAAAACAACAGAGGACAACAACTCATTTGATTGGTCAGATTCCTTCTTCTGTTGGTTTACTACAGCCATTCCTTTCCCGCCTGACGAAAAAAGTTGATGTCTCCATAATACCCACCTCAGGAGCAGAGGAAGAAAATAACAACCAATCAGATTGCAGAAATCACAACTTTCCGCAGGGGTGGAAATTAAGCAAATTACACTTAAACAGACTCAAATTTAAACAATCGCTGGAAAAGTGCTAAAATAATTTTTTTATAAAAAAAAGGGAATCTCCTAGTAAACGAATTTCTACTAAAAAATTGACACCAACGCCTGCATTTAAAGTAGTACCTCTGGATATCACAAACAATCATAATAAATCACCTTCACAAGTTCTGCCATCTGGTTTCAATTTGTATCCGAACCTACACGAACAAAGGTATGAGCCATCCCTGTTGACACAAGACTGTTGGCAGTAGTTGATGCCCTTGCATTCATTGATGTCTAAGGAAGGAATACACACATAAGAGGTGATACCCTGTAATGAAAAAAACTTATTTTAAAGCATCAAAAAAATTTTCAGTGATGTTACTTTTTGCAAGATTTAGGATGATGATTTCGAAATTGGTATATTAGCTTTGGCTTAGTAATTTAATAGTTGCTGTGCCAACATTTAAATCTGGATATTCAAAATTACTTGCCAAGGTTGGACAACGTTTAACATGTTGGTATTGTGGATGAAAGCGATGATTGGATGAAAGCGATGATTGACTGAATCCTTATATTTTAGCAAATTTTGTGCGACTTTGCATTTACCTGATATTAAGTTGCCCAGGTATTAAATTTAAAACCACAATGAAATATCATTGTGTTTAAAGTTTTGCATAGAGGGTTATGAGTCACATAATCCACATACACAATGGCAATTAAAAATATTGAGCCAGGGCATTTGGTAGACGGGTGTTGCATTAACTTTCATTGCTTTCCTGAATCTTTTAATACAACAAAAACTCGTCTGACATCACTGAGAACAGACATTTCTAACAAAACAAATAGATTAAGACATCACCATTATAAAGTTATGTTATGCTTTTATGTTCCCTACATATACAAAGACACAAAACAAAACCAAACCTTTGCACGTCTTCTTATCGTATTGCAGTTCGTATCCCTTCTTACAACCACATTCGTAACCACCGGCACGGTTTATACATTTACCATAAAACAAGTCACATGGCCTGCTTATCATACATTCATTGATATCTAAATAGGAATATAAACACAACAAAAGTATTGAGATTATATGGTATAACTCAAAATCAGACAAATGAACCCATGACAGGTAAACATGTGATTATGCTCAGACAACTGTAAAGAAACACATTTATTTTTTGGGAACCAACTGTCCTACTTTTGCCTTTACCTCTTATTTATTCCGTTGCAATTATTACATACCTTGGCACCTCATACGGTCGCTCAACAGCAAATAGCCCTTCTTGCACGAACATTTGTATGAACCATGCAAATTTGTGCATTGGTGGTCACACCCTCCATTGGAGAGCTGGCACTCATCTATATCTGTAGGTAGAAATAAGAGAATGTTTTTGAGAAAGATTTAGTAAACATAATGAAAGTAATAACTACTTTTTACTATATAGATTGGTAATGGCTGAAGTGGCTGGAATTCAAGAAAAAGTATTTTTTTAGGGTAACCAAAACTTTACATTACAAGTGATTTTAATTCTAATAAAGATATCCATCTAGTTATAAACATAATTAATTGATAAGTCTATTCATTAAAATGTGTTTAGTAGGTGGATATGCTTGCAAGGGATGGTTTGACCTACTTTGTTGCAAGAAGGAGAGTCATAAAATTAATGCAGACTACCATAGTTTTATGTACTGCATTATAAACAAATGTCAATTTTCCTGTATTTAACTTATGCAGTTCGACATGGCAGCAATTCAACTGGCACTAAAAGTTTGCAAATACAGTTTTAATCAACCAAAAAATTAAAAAGCATGTTACTTTTTATATATTTTTGAAAGCATAGCACATGCCTCTAGTTACGTGACAATACAGAATATGGAAAGAACATACCCAGACAGGATCGTTTATTTGCATTCAACTCGTAGCCAACATAACAATCACATATATAACCACCTGCTTTGTTTATACATATCTGAGAACATTGATGAGTACCAGAGGAGCATTCATTTGCATCAGTGCAAACACGATTAGCCACCAATCTATAGCCAGAGCTACATTGACATTTGTAACTGCCAAGCGTATCAAGGCAGTTAGCTTTACATCCAGGTACATTGAAGACGCAAACACAAAGATCTATTGACTTGTTCTTTGCAGCCTGACACTCGTTAACATCTGCAAAAAATCAAAATACTTGCATATCGTTTTGTGTGCAAAACAAGAACAATAACGACAATAAAAATAAGCAAACAGTTATGAACATGCTTAGAAAGGTCTGATGATTTTTTAAATGCAGTTATTACTTTGTTATGTAAGAGTGGGACCTGGATACTCAAAACAGCTCGATTTTTAGTATTTTGAGCTGTTTAAGAACAAAAATCCCTTGTTTAAATATTATTTTGGTCATTAAAGCAGTGAGATCAGTTGGAGCATTCAGAATTGAATCTTTGTTTACCAAAGGAATAGCTGGTTACAGGGGCGGATCTAGCAAATTTTCTTAGTAGGTCATGATGCGCTGGGGGTCTTGGGGGTGCTGTAAGCCCCCAAGCACCCCAGAAGCTATCGCTAAAACGGGCTTTGCGAACCCTGAAATAGGCTTAAACAGGAACAAAAAACAACCTTGTATGCAGACGTTTTAGGTGTTTTAGACCTTGATAACAGAAATGAAACATTCGCATAAACACTTCAAATAGAAAACAAGAAGCCCTGCAGCTTGAAGATTTCCGTCATTAGCCTGGAAGATTCTAAAATTTGAAGTAGACCTTGAAAACGGAGAACAATGGGGTAAACAAATCATTGAGTATCCTAATTCTCAATTATCATTGTAACTAACCTGCAATGTTAAAATACAACTTAATAAATTAAAAATTAAAAACAATTTTTTTACATATAGTATTCTAAAATAATAGCGACTTTAAAACCTGTGGACGATATACACAGGATGTATTTTGTCGAAATCGATTAACATTGATTGATTGAATTCAACAAATTTTATCGTTTATTATTCAAATTCTTGAATTTGAATTTCTTTTTGGAGAGTCTGATTAGTTGCAGCTTTTCATTATGAAGAAAATAATTGGTCATTGTTTTGTTTGACAAATCCAAAAAGTTGAAATTTCAAATTGACAAATTGAATTCAACAATTTGAAACAAAAAAAGGTAAACACAGAATTAATAAATTTGTCGCATTTTTTAAATCGATGTAAAATTATCCTGCATCGGCTAACTATATATATTCTGTTACAGGCTAATCATCAGTTCACCCTGACTGTTCGGTGCACGCAAAAATAAACTTTTGTCACGCTTTGCCAACTTTGCTGCAGAAGATATAAAAAAAATCCTGTGACGAATATATTTTTATCTGATAGAAGTAGCATCACAAAATGTCGTTTGGAAGTTATTTTAGCCCCCTTTTCCCCAAAAGAACATGAGTTGGGTGTCCAGCCCCTCATGGTAAAATTACGCAAAGGAGGACAAAGGTTTTTTGTTGCTGGCGAGTTAAGAAAAAAAGGCACTCCAATCAGAGCACTATTTTGTGTAAGTCAGCACCAATCAAAGAGATCCAAATCAGCACCAAAAATTGAGATAGCTAGCTAGCTAGCCAGCACACTTTTCCCACTTATATATAAATTAATTCTTACCTGATAAAATGCATGAATTTAAAAAAATAGCTCCCTAGCAAGCTACATTAATAAAGCTACTACGACATAGTTAGTGGTCATAGTAACAAATAACGCATAGCTATTATAGAAACAACAAAAGATAAACATGAACAACTCACTTCGACGTAATTGCACAACTATCCTTCTTTGATTTCACATATAGGCAGGAAGGTAGTACTCTGCATGGCAATTTCTTCGGATAAAACCAAAAGTAAGTTGTTTTTGCAACACGTAGGTAGATGGCAAAACAAAATTATATTTAACCTTTTTAATTAATTCAGCGTATATTTGAGGTAGCTCATCAAAATTTTCGTTTTCGAAAACTAACTTCACACGCTCTCTCAAGCTCTTGCAAGCCATGTTGAGAACGGAAAGTATCTTCCACATGCCCTACTGATATTTATACCAAAACGCCTACAAGCCTTATCAATACATAGAAACTATATTGACAGGTTTATTCAAGACTGTCCGACCAAAAACAGGTCAGGCCAGCATAGGTTGATTCTAGTCCACGGTGAAAGCCTCACGGGATAACCTAGAGCCAAGACTGGCTGACTTCAGACTTTCTGACTAAAAATAGGTCAGGCCCACATAGGTTGATTCTAGTCAACGGTGAAAGCCTCACGGGATAACCTAAAGCCAAGACTGGCTAACACAGGTCAGGTCAACATAGGTTGATCCAATTCGCGTTATGAGATAGTCAATAACGAAAAGTAGCGGAAACAAGACAGAATTTCGATCTTCAGATTCCGGGTAAATTTGACAGAATTCGATTTCGATCCTCTGCATTTTTTTACTAGGTCGCGTGACAGGGTTGACCTAGTCTAAATCCGCGCCTAGGTTATATAGTTGATCGAAGGAAAAAGTATACCCAGGTACAATTAGTATGCAAACCAACAAACATAACATGGTTTAAATCAATAAGATGGAAGTCTCAAAAAATAATCATGGTATTTGCCCTTACATTGCATACCTATACATCTACAGTGACTTACTTTCACATTTAGGACTTGTAACTTGAGAGCCTATCTTTCGATATCCTCTAGTACAGGAGCAAGAATATCGGTGACCACCATGAAGGTTTGTGCATGTTTGTTGACAAGGACGTGGCTGTGCAAGACATTCGTTTATTTCTAGGAAATAACACATTAGAGCAAATAAATAAGTTAGAATTATAGAACTTTACCCACCAAACACAAAAAAGCTCTGTGTTATTATGTACACAGTCTTTTATTCACAACAAGTTTAATCAATCAATTTGTTCTTATAGGCATATAACTTTTTTAAAAATAGCTTTATAGCTGAAAATATCCTGTAGACAAAAAAAAATCACCAGTTTTTTGTCAGTATCTCAAACTTATAATGTTGTTGTCTTCCCAATCCCGACAATCAAACAAAAAGTTATTTTTATAATAACAAGTTTTTCACCTGTTTCGCAGTATTTTCCAGTAAAACCTGCTTTGCACTCACATTGATTTGGTTGAACACATTTTCCATTCTCACAAGGTGGTATGCAAACAGCTAAAAACATGCAAGAAATACACATTTTTACCTATATAAGAACATCTCAATTTCTGCATGAGATAATTTTATACATATTTTTAGCCTCAAATTTCTTATTTGTTCTTCTAAAAAACTAATTTGTGTTGAAATTATCTTTTTGCGAACAGATATATACTAGGAAAATCAGAAAATGTATATATATATATATACCGTGTTTCTAATAATTCTATAAGTGATCACCTAGGACAATGTAATTATAATGCTACCATAAAGCACTTTCACATCTTGGCCTCTGGGAACAACACTTACCAACTCGAGATAAAGGAGAGTTTGTTTATAATGAAAGAAAATCCTCAATTGAACAAAATGGTTAAATGGTAGTTTGATAATGGGTGGATGACCACCTGAAACTGTCGTTTTATATACAAAATAACATATATATGTGTTTTCTTGTTGGAGATCATTAAATCATTAAATTCAAATTGTTTCTATGTTGCATGCTTTAACAAATAAAATAAAAAATACACATGCAATACATGAATTTTTGGCTGAGATTGGAGAATAGTTTAATTTTGAGTCGTTGAGTTGGGTGACTAGGTAGTTGCTGAGGGGAGAGTTGGAGAGTTGCTAAATTTCACGGTAACAAAGTTGAAAGTCGTATTTGCTCTTTTCTATAGAGCCTATTCTTGTGGTACGATGGAAGCATTCTGGTTGCTTTCCAGACACCTAGCTAGCTATTCAGCACTGATGTGAATTTTTTAAATAAATAACAATAGCAGCAACTCGAAAACTCTCCAGCTACCTAACTTCCTCACCATAAAAGTTCTCATACTGACATTTGTTTTAGATAGATGACAGGGTAAATTTAGTAAGTCATTAGAAAAAATAGACCTTAAGTCAATTAGTATTTTTAATTAGAAATTTTCCGTCTAACAGAAAAAATAAAATCTAGCTAACACCCTGATAGCCTTCACAATTTCTGTGACATTACTAAAAATGGAATCTGAAGGGGCCTTAATAAACAAAAGATTCTCATCTTTTTATTCGTAGTCATAGTCTCTCTTTCTTATTGGTATTTGACTCATAGATGATTACTCTAATAGAAAATTTTACAAATCTTCAAGTTAACAACATGCTAAATCCTTGTTAGGAACAAAAGTTGTTTCTAAAAATTAAAATTAGCATCATTTCTGTCTGCAAAATGGTAGACGGTCGTCACTCTCTTTCCACATCCAAGGTTTATTGTTTTTGTATGAAGCATATAAAAAAGAGTGTGATTTGCAGAGTGCATAGTGATTTGTGAGATGTGCTAATGATATTTTGTTAAGTGGGTAGGTATGAAAAAAGAAAATAACAATATACCCTGTGGGCAAGAACTTCCAACTCGTGCCCATCCTTGACAACAAAAATAAGAAGTTGCATATTTCACTCGTATTAAGCTTTTGATATAGTAACGCGTACGCTTCCTAAAAAAAAAGAATACATATATACAAGAGTTGTTAAAACAATACTTCCATATCAAGATTTTATGAAAAATAAATTTAAACCTGTATCGTGTACAATGACTTGTGCACCAAATAAACTTTTTGCAGCATGTACGGTAATTTTCATAGCTTTGATAAGTTGATGTCAGCGTGTAGTAGCTGTTGTATGAAAACTTATGGCTGCAAACATTTAACCTTAAAAGCAAAAAATAAAAAATAAATTATATAAACATAGAAATGATCAAGTTTGTATGGTGTCTAAAAATTACATTTAGCTACCTAAATATTTGCCATTTTGGACCCCATCCCGTCTCCCTTTTATCCTTACCTTAAGTTTGCCTTGGCATACCCCCTCCCCTATCTATGCATTATATACTGACTCCCTTTTAATGCTGTAGATTAGTGGTTATAGCTCTCGTACTCTGTGCAGGAGACCGGGGTTCGATTCCTCTTGACGGCGATTCAACATGGGCGAGTGAATGTTACCATAACCCCGGGTTAACCCAAGCCATGTGAGGGAAATTGGGAAGATGGCACACAGTGTGGGCCGTTGGATGTTGCCAGGAGTTGTCTAGTAGAGCGTGGGCCCTAATTGGGTCTGCGTAGCTTAAAATGAGCATTAAATACTCTAGGACTCTCCATCTAAGCCATGGCCCCTCCTGGAAATAATAGACAGGGTATATACCTCGATATTTGTGAGGCTAACCATGTAAAATATGCACATCTATCTATCTATCTATCTGCTACTGAAAGAAAACTCAAATGTATTCCTAATAAATATACCTTACACAATGCTCTAATTTCTTTGACAGAGCCCTTCAGAATGTTGTAAAAGCAATATATTACATCCTTAGTACCAACATTTCGCATTTAGTGCCATTTTTGACAAGTTTGTGTAGCCATTATCATAAGGAAAAGTTTCTTATGACTATACGGTACGGTGTAATTTTATTGCTCTGGTGGCCACAGTAAAAATACACCAACTTTCGCTTTCAATTTCCAGCCGGAGAGGGACGAAAATTCGCACGCGCGCTAAATATTGACCCAGGGCAATATGGCGGAGAAATTATTTTGGGTGCCTTGTGTGACGGCTCCAAAACAGGAGTCATACAACCATAATGGAAGGAGGGAGGAATTACACGAACGAGGCTTATGTATCTAACCTATTTTTTACTTTATTTTCATTTTTGAGTATTACTACATTGGAACTCTAACTTTTCGGATCATTATGCTCTTTAAAATTCCTGTTTCCTACACAAGCATGCTGGTGTATTATTATATCATCTCCCCAATCATAGTCATAAGAAAAACTATGCCCCAATCCACAAACAACTTAAAACAGCGGGTACAAAGTTGTAAACACAAAGATTATGCTGGCCTTTAACCACACAAAATAATTACGCCTCTAAACAAAAATTTCCTACTTTCGATTTTAGCATGAGAATCCCAGGTGGAGGTCAGAAGGGAAGTACACCTTTCGAAGTATTAATTTTCCCGCCAAAAAGTGATAATACACAAAAGGTCCTTACCCTGTAGGTGAAAGCTGCGTTTGCTTCGGCCTGAGCATTATTTCGAATTACCAGTAAAAAAAGTAGAATCAAAAATATTTTCCACTTCATCTTTTTTTCAGTTCTGGATCATTTGATGTTAACGTAACGAAAAAAAAATTATCTTCCGTGTTTTTTTTAACTGTTGATTCAGGCTGTGTGACGCACTTGAAAACACAAAAAGTATATTTGCTTACTTATAAAAATTTTTTAAAAAAAAACACAAAAAAACTTTTTACGACAATTCCATATTTTAGACAACCTTTCGTTGACAACAACAACCCATGATCACGTCGTTCATACGTTTACGATATCATTTTCGAGATTACAAATTTTTTATTCGTAATGATAGAATAATTCAGGGCGTGGATTAAACAGTTTTTTAAAGCATACATTGTCGTCGCTACTAAAACATCAAAATCACCCAGCCTGCACAAGTTTACGTCCAGACATCTTAATTGTATCTGAATCGTATGGTCTATTTGGATGTCTTTTAAACGTCTACAAAAAAACATCTATTATAGACATCTAATATGCGTCTTTTAAGATGTTTGTTTATTTTTGTTATAACAAGTAGTCATGCACCAACTTCACGTAAAACGATAAGTAATCCTGACTGTAAAAGTTTTGGCATTCTGTCTAAGCTGAAGAGGTTAAGGTCTGAGTGACCCGGTTAATGGTCTGAACCAACTTCGTCCTCAGGCATTTTGTATCTTTTCTGACATCAAGACAACGATACGTATCATCGCCCTGGATGTCAGAAAAGATACAAGATGTTCTGGGAACGAGGTTGAAGTATGAGCCATTGCCTTTAAAAGTTATATTTTATTATCTTTCACTTAACAGACAATTAAGTGTCAGCAACTACTCTACCAGTATTAACTACTTCCGTTTTTTCATGATGAGGAGAAGAAACATTATGTTTCGGTATCAACACATACACATTACAGTAAGTCATCAAAATATAAACAATTTACACGATGAATAAACAAATAAACAAATCCCTTTGTCTTTGTTGACGTCATAGCACTGTTTGTCATCAAGTTAAAACATATGACGACTTTCAAACAAACCAAACGAACGAACGAACGAACGAACGAACGAACGAACGAACGAACGAACGAACGAACGAACGAACGAACGAACGAACGAACGAACGAACGAACGAACGAACGAACGAACGAACGAACGAATAAGCGACTACAAAATAGTGTTTTATTCTTCTTCTGCAACTGTACTCAAGTTCTCCAACTCTACAAGACGCTGTTTTGTCACATCACAGCGCGTACCGTAGCTAAAAGCGCAGCGCTGTTGAGAAGCAAGTAGTCATGGAGACAAGGTTGAGCGCGAACCTACAAAAAGCTTTGCGAACTTCCCTTGCATCTGTCTTTGCCTGTTAAAATAGTGGAATTAAAGGTAACGGCCTGAAATACTTTCTAGAATTCGCAGATGTAAAACTGGTACATAAAATAAACTTGTCAGATATTCTGATAAATTCCACTATCTAACAAATATACAAAAAACTTTGATTTATACAAATATATATTAGTTACATCTTTTTTAAAAAATATAAACAAATTTTTTTACATTGACCCCTACTTAACAAAGAACAGAACAAACGATGCAGGAATGAGGAAGTTTTGGTTGAGTTGTACAGAATTTGATGAAATTATTCAGAAACGGTACACCTGACTACAACACGTCCGAAATTTGATTGGGAAATAAGCAGCCATCATAATTGGCTAGACCTTTGTATAATCACAGCTGCTAATTTTTCTTTATGGATATAATACAGCATATCTAGACTTGTAACAGAGTGCGTTCTTGATGCATTTGTGTCCTGCAATAACCATCCAATTCGGATAAGTATCCCCCTTACATATCCGTATGTGAATACCATCGTCATTCGATTTTTTGTCTCATGTCAGCCGCTTTGCTGATGAATTCTGTCAATATGTTAAGCTGTTCTTCCAAACGTTCATGTATATCTCCAACCCTAAACATCAATGGTAAACATTAGACATTATTTTTTCTCTATAATAATAGCCGTTGTCTGTCTGTTTGTTTGCCTGTTACGGAAACACGAAATGCGTTATATGAAGGACGGGCAACCCCGCGGATTTTTCCACGGGTTGGCGACTAGTTTAAAAAAATTATTTGAGTGACGTTTTTTTAAGATAGAAAATTTCGTCGCGAAATATTATTCCCCTAATATATATTGAAATATAAAAATTTCTTTTATATCACTTTCGTCCTTATTGTTTCAGGTTTCGTGTAGTAATTGTTAACCAACTTTTTGAAAGAATTTAAAATCATGTGGTTTTTTATCGTTATTTATTTTATTGTAACTTTACACGTCATTGCAAGACATCCTTGAACACCAATGCCAATCGCGAAGTTTCGCAAGATTTTATAATGCGCCAATCGCGAAATTTATTTCCCCTGATTTTGTGATTTTTGGCTCGCGATGGATCTTTCTTTAAAGTAATCTTGCTGTTGTGACGACACATACCGTTTTTCAGAAATATCAGAAGAATAGGTAAATTAACCAGCAAATTAAGCTGAATATCCGAAGAGTAAGAACAATTGCCTGAGACCATTTCTTTGTCTTGATGGAGATATTTCATTATTTAGGGCTCAAAAGTACTCTTTCTTTCTTCACTAGCTTTTTACGGCATTTTTAGTTTTATTTTAGAGGATAAAATGTCAAAATTGCGCGTTTATTCGAGCATGGGTGGGCGTTAATTTAAAAGACCTTTCTAAAATATTTCACTTTACACGTTACCTACAAAAAGATAGTGAATTTTATTATTTCTTAATCAAATTCTATTTTACATTTTTTTATTTAAAAACAAAAAGCTATTGTTAGCTTTTAACAAATTTAAATCTGGTCTTTTTTAGCATAGCGGTTAATAACATCCCTTTGGTTTCACCCTGGGCGTGTACTTAAACGTTTAATTAAACTAGGGCGTTTAGAGTAGCATGGACATATGCAAAAAACTTTTGGGTTGCGAAAAAAGCTAATATTTTATGTATTGTCAATCATAACTAAACCCATGGTCATAGCCATTGTTAGTATAGGATTTTTATCACCCACTCTGCCAGAAATCCCTGTTAACAGTACTAAAACTTGCAAAGGGTCTGCATAAAGAGATTTTTTTACCGTCTTTCACGTTGAGATGTTACTTGCTGAACCTTTTTGATGTCATCCAACAACAAAACATCTTGTTTGTGATATTTCTAAAAAGTAAAAGAAAGTATGAAATATGTTTTTTGTTTTTTTATGTTATACAAGAGGACCTTGTCGTACCTTGTCTAATTCTTTATGTTTCCTCCACTGAAGCTCCAACCAATCTGAAAAAAACAAGTAACTCCCTTCTAACAATAGACCTTCAGGTGTGATACAGGGCGTTTCTTACGAGAGCGCGGGTATCCCGTTACAAGAGACAACAATGTGCATTCTACAAACTACCACAAGAGTAGGTGACATTTCAGATCACAAAAAAATGGACATTTGTCAGTGTTGCTACTCAGACTATTTACGTGTTACTCCAGACTGTCCAGAATTTTTAGACTATAAAATTTGACAGAATATTGTATGCTAAAAGGAAACCGCATGTGATGGAATGTTTCCTGTTATTTATTCGTTACAGTTTTTTTTATAAGAAACTCGGTTCATGGTAGTCAAGATCACACTGGTGCCCTACAAATGCTAGTGAAAAAAAAATTAAGAGGGAAAAGCATTTTTCATATTGCTTTTTTATTTCTCAAATTTTTATTATTTTTTTATTACTTTTTTATTTATTTATTTATTTATTTGCAGCAAATTACAGAATGCTTAACAGTGAAGGGTATATTTAATTATCAACTAAGTTTATTAATCAGGTGACGCAGAAAAGAATTAAAATGATACCTTTGTATTCTCCAATAGCGATGTCGATATCATGCTTCCCATCATACATTGTTTCCATTCTCGCAGTCATAAACGCTATATCATCTTGAAAAAACTTTACCGCCTATAAAAAAATATCAAGGGTCAAAGTTTCCCAACACTATCATAAACAAAATTCATTCAATTCTCATTTCTATGATCGATGGAACCAATTAAAATCACAGTCCAATGATAGAGTTGACAACGAAAATCAACTTTCACAGCTCACTGTAATTACACAGATTACAGATTGAGAAATGATTTTAATTTCGTCGGATAATTCTTTGTCAAGCTACATACCGATTGGAATCTAAAAAAAAGGAAATAATATATGTAAACTTTTCGCGCAAAATAATCTAAAAAATGATCTCAAAAAAATAAAAACTATTCTTTAAGCACAGTCGTTTTTCTGAATGTTCTGATATGTGAGAGTATCAATTTAACTGGATAAAAGCAAGCAATAAAGCAACAACGACAACGACAACAACAACAACGACAATGACAAAAAAAGAAAACGACAACAACGACGACGGCAGACGTACCGTTCATTTTGACGTCGAACCGCTATGTACTCTTGATCAGTGTTGTAGATGTTATTCTCAATCCCCTTCATATCACCAGTTTCTCTTTGCAGTTGTTTTAAATACTCTTCTCTAGCCAGTTGAAGATCATTCTGCATTTTTAGCTAAAACACACAAGAAACTTTATTAATATCGAGTTGCAATTTGATCAATCTAGAATGTCACGTGATACGCATTTTTGACAGCTTCACAAAAGAAAAACATTCAAAAATGAAAAAAAACTGATCTTTTTTTTCATATTTGAATGCAAATAATTATCACATTTCTAGATAAAAAAACGTCTACAAAATACCATATATCAGTGTAACTTTAAAAAAAAAAAGAATATTAAAGATATTGTATTTTAAAATATATATTTTATTAAAAATAAAATGTAAAAGCTTTTCGGCTTACGCCATCATCAGTACATAAATTATTGCAACATTAAAGATATTATTTCGGTTTATCGGTTCAGTGTTGTGTTCAGTTTTCAACATATTTACATCAACATAAAAATATCGAGTAAAGTATCGAATTTGGTCTTGCTTAATCTACATGATTGTTAAGGTACACAGAGCATAACAACTTTCAACAACTCATATACACTACTTATAACAAGACTGTCTATTTGTCATCATTTTTTGGAGACTTTGCCATTTTAAGAAGATGTTAAACCTAGCTTTTACAAATAGAATACCACTCCGGCCTGTGCAGTACATCTGGCTATAGTTAATTTAGATATCCTAGATAGCTGCACCCCTAGTAAGCGCATTCAGTAACCTATAGGGCGGTGTGCTTTTAACCAAACCCTTTTTTAACACATCTGGATTGGCGGATAAAAAAAGATTTCTACTTGTTTTTCCTTATTCTTATAAAGGAATAGTTCTGCTAACCTCTGTAAAGATGACCCTACCCTATATATGTTTTCCCCCCTCTTTGTCCTTCTTTTTACTCACCTTTGGAACTTCCATGTCTTCAAGATTAGTTTGTTTTCGTTGAACTTCAGACGAAAGATAAGCCTTCTTTGTTTTTAATTCTACAAATGAATTTTCTTTTGTTTTACGAAACACACGCAAGAAACGCATATACGAAACATACGCAAGAAACATATATACGAAACATACGCAAGAAACATATATACGAAACATACACAAGAAACATATATACGAAACATACACAAGAGACATATATACGAAACATACACAAGAAACATATATACGAAACATACACAAGAAACATATATACGAGACATACACAAGAAGCATATATACGAAACATACACAAAAACATATATACGAAACATACACAAAAACATATATACGAAACATACACAAAAACATATATACGAAACATACGCAAGAAACCTAAATACGAAACATACGCAAGAAACGCATATACGAAATAAAACGCAAGAAACATATATACGAAACATACACAAGAAACATATATACGAAACATACACAAGAAACATATATACGAAACATACGCAAGAAACGCATATACGAAACATACACAAGAAACATATATACGAAACATAGACAAGAAACGCATATACGAAACATACGCAAGAAACGCATATATACGAAACATACGCAAGAAACGCATATACGAAACATACACAAAAACATATATACGAAACATACACAAAGACATATATACGAAACATACACAAGAAACATATATACGAAACATACACAAAACATATATACGAAACATACACAAGAAACATATATACGAAACATACACAAAACATATATACGAAACATACACAAGAAACATATATACGAAACATAGACAAAGACATATATACGAAACATACACAAGAAACATATATACGAAACATACACAAGAAACATATATACGAAACATACACAAAAACATATATACGAAACATACACAAAAACATATATACGAAACATACACAAGAAACATATATACGAAACATACACAAGAAACCTATATACGAAACATACACAAAAACATATATACGAAACATACACAAGAAACATATATACGAAACATACACAAGAAACACATATACGAAACATACGCAAGAAACATATATACGAAACATACGCAAGAAACATATATACGAAACATACACAAAAACATATATACGAAACATACACAAGAAGCATATATACGAAACATACACAAAAACATATATACGAAACATACACAAGAACATATATACGAAACATACACAAGAAACCTATATACGAAACATACACAAAAACATATATACGAAACATACACAAGAAACATATATACGAAACATACACAAGAAGCATATATACGAAACATACACAAGAAACACATATACGAAACATACGCAAGAAACATATATACGAAACATACGCAAGAAACCATTATATACGAAACATACGCAAGAAACATATATACGAAACATACACAAGAAGCATATATACGAAACATACACAAGAACATATATACGAAACATACACAAGAAACATATATACGAAACATACGCAAGAAACATATATACGAAACATACGCAAGAAACATATATACGAAACCATACACAAAAACATATATACGAAACATACACAAGAGACATATATACGAAACATACACAAGAAACATATATACGAAACATACACAAGAAAACGCATATTACGAAACATACACAAGAAACGCATATACGAAATATACACAAGAAACGGCATATACGAAACATACGCAAGAAACGCATATACGAAACATACACAAGAAACATATATACGAACCATACGCAAGAAAAACATAATATACGAAACATTACACAAGAAAACATATATACGAAACATACACAAGAAACATATATACGAAACATACACAAGAAACATATATACGAAACATACACAAAAACATATATACGAAACATACACAAGAAACATATATACGAAACATACACAAGAAACCTATATACGAAACATACACAAAAACATATATACGAAACATACACAAGAAACATATATACGAAACATAGACAAAAACATATATACGAAACATACACAAGAAGCATATATACGAAACATACACAAAAACATATATACGAAACATACACAAGAAACATATATACGAAACATACACAAGAAACCTATATACGAAACATACACAAAAACATATATACGAAACATACACAAGAAACATATATACGAAACATACACAAGAAGCATATATACGAAACATACACAAGAAACACATATACGAAACATACGCAAGAAACATATATACGAAACATACGCAAGAAACATATATACGAAACATACACAAAAACATATATACGAAACATACACAAGAAGCATATATACGAAACATACACAAAAACATATATACGAAACATACACAAGAAACATATATACGAAACATACACAAGAAACCTATATACGAAACATACACAAAAACATATATACGAAACATACACAAGAAACATATATACGAAACATACACAAGAAGCATATATACGAAACATACACAAGAAACACATATACGAAAACATACGCAAGAAACATATATACGAAACATACGCAAGAAACATATATTACGAAACATACGCAAGAAACATATATACGAACATACACAAGAAGCATATATACGAAACATACACAAGAAACATATATACGAAACATACACAAGAAACATATATACGAAACATACGCAAAAAAACATATATACGAAACATACGCAAGAAACATATTATACGAAACATACACAAAAACATATATACGAAACATACACAAGAGACATATATACGAAACATACACAGAAACATATATACGAAAACATACACAAGAAACGCATATACGAAACATACACAAGAAACGCATATACGAATATACACAAGAAACGCATATACGAAACATACGCAAGAAACGCATATATACGAAACATACACAAGAAACATATATACGAACCATACGCAAGAAACATATATACGAAACATACACAAGAAACATATATACGAAACATACACAAGAAACATATATACGAAACATACACAAGAAACATATATACGAAACATACGCAAGAAACATATATACGAAACATACGCAAGAAGCATATATACGAAACATACACAAGAAACATATATACGAAACATACACAAGAAACATATATACGAAACATACGCAAGAAACATATATACGAAACATACACAAGAAGCATATATACGAAACATACACAAGAAACATATATACGAAACATACACAAGAAACATATATACGAAACATACGCAAGAAACATATATACGAAACATACGCAAGAAACATATATACGAAACATACACAAAAACATATATACGAAACATACACAAGAAACATATATACGAAACATACACAAGAAACATATATACGAAACATACACAAGAAACATATATACGAAACATACACAAGAAACATATATACGAAACATACGCAAGAAACATATATACGAAACATACACAAGAAACATATATACGAAACATACGCAAGAAACATATATACGAAACATACGCAAGAAACAGATATACGAAACATACGCAAGAAACACATATACGAAACATACGCAAGAAACATATATACGAAACATACGCAAGAAACATATATACGAAACATACACAAAAACATATATACGAAACATACACAAGAAGCATATATACGAAACATACACAAAAACATATATACGAAACATACACAAGAAACATATATACGAAACATACACAAGAAAATATATACGAAACATACAAAAACATATATACGAAACATACACAAGAAACATATATACGAAACATACACAAGAAGCATATATACGAAACATACACAAGAAACACATATACGAAACATACGCAAGAAACATATATACGAAACATAACGCAAGAAACATATATACGAAACATACACAAGAAACATATATACGAAACATACACAAGAAGCATATATACGAAACATACACAAGAAACATATATACGAAACATACACAAGAAACATATATACGAAACATACGCAAGAAACATATATACGAAACATACGCAAGAAACATATATACGAAACATACACAAGAAACATATATACGAAACATACACAAAAACATATATACGAAACATACACAAGAAACATATATACGAAACATACACAAAAACATATATACGAAACATACACAAGAAACGCATATACGAAACATACACAAGAAACGCATATACGAAAATATACACAAGAAACGCATATACGAAACATACGCAAGAAACGCATATATACGAAACATACACAAGAAACATATATACGAACATACGCAAGAAACATATATACGAAACATACAAGAAACATATATACGAAACATACACAAGAAACATATATACGAAACATACACAAGAAACATATATACGAAACATACACAAAACATATATACGAACATACACAAGAAACATA